>CAJQZJ010003646.1:2084390-2098016 GCA_907164525.1 Lophiomys imhausi | reverse complement strand
AAAAAAAAAAAAAAAAAAAAAAAAAAAAAAAAAAAAAAAAAAAAAGAAATAATATTGGAATAATAGGGGGAAAGGGTAAGTTATTGAATCTCTGATAGATCTTTGTATGTTGATACAAAAGTAAGGTTATAATTTGTTACATTGGTATAGATCCTTGTATACTGATACAAAACTAAAGGTATATTTTGGTTACAATATGCTATTTATCTACTTTTTAAGTACTGTACCTATGTAATTCTTAAAAATGCAATGTGAAGGTCTATTCCTTTTGTAAGCAAATATTACAAACAGTTTAGGATAATTAAGAAATGCAAGTTAATAGTCAAAACTTGTGGTTTGTTAGGTTCAGTTAATCACAGGTGTTTTCTAAGTTAATCAGATAGTAAATGGCTAGAGACATGCTACATTTGTCTACTAAAATATACTGAGATAGTTAGATGGTCTTGAAAAACCTCAGAGATCTATATAGCATATGGCATTGAAATGTTTTATTAATTTAAGACATTTTGGACAATGAAACATGGCAGCTTATGGCAGCACTCCCATACTACTTCAAAGATAATGATGTGCGTCAAAGAACCTCCTTATGGAGTTTGCTTCAAATGTGACAAGCTGCCACTGGGCAAGAAGTTGCCCTTGCCTCAACTTCTGACAGTATGCTGTCCAAGCTGAGGCCAATCAGGACACAAAGAAAGTCAACTGTTGAACTCTGCCAGGACAAGGTGGAGAAGTCCTTCATAATTCCTGCCTCACAGAAAAGTCTGTCAGATATTCTGAGCCAGTAGGCAAAAGAGATGGATACTCGAGCACTGGAGAGGGATCTTGGGTGACTATCCAGATGGCCAGCAGTCTCTGACATTTCTATAGTTTTGGAAGCTGCTTGCTCTCCACTTTATTTTTATTCAGATAATATTTATCCTTCTCAGGTTTCTGATGGGGTTGAAGACTAGATAGTCATAGTCTCACAGTTAAACTTAAGTTGTTTAGGATTTAGGAAAATGTTTTAAGGTCTAAAACGATGTTTTTATATAAGTTCAAGTTATGAAAGAAAATTATTTAGGTTTAGAACTTTGGACTCACCAAGATAGGATAAATAGTAGAGCAGTTTCTCCAATGTTTGTTAAATATAAATGGATTGGACACTGTAAATGTAATTCTTACCAGATAGTATATAGTTTATTGATGTTAGAGAAAGAGTCCTCTATTTAGACAAAAAGGGGAAAATGTTGCAGGATATTTGATTAAATTGTGGACCTTGAAATTGTATACTAGAAAAATCTGTTTCTACTTATGGGATGACTCAGCCTTTGCTCCTAGAGATTTTGTTTACTGTAAACAAGTATTTGTGATGTGGCTCAGCTCTAGAACACACCTTTAATCCAAGAGCTAAATAAAGTCCACCAATGTAGAGAGGCGGAGTAAGTAACCAGCCAACAGGGAGTGAACATAAGTAAACAGAAAGGAAAGACATTGACTTGAGAGTGTTTAAACAGTGTGGAGATGGAGACGGGGCTTTTTCCTTCTGGGACATTGTTGGAGTAGGAAAGTCAGCTGGGTGCTTTCTCTGCCTCTCTGGGGTAGCAGGTTTTCACCCCAGCATCTGACTTCTGAGCCTTCATTGGTAAAATCAAATGACTGGAATTTAAAAACAACAACAGCCAACCTCAGCCAGGTCCTTGACACCATCCAGTAGACACTAAGTCAGTTCTCTGCCCAATCCTCCAACTCCAAGTCTCCCTCACGCCCTTCTCCCATCTCCCACTCTGACCCCTTTTACCATCCCAAAAGCTTCCTCCATTAAAGAACAAGAAACCATAAAATTGATGTGTTTTGGCAGCTGGCAACTCTTCTTCCAGCTTCCTCCACTTTATCTTTGGTTCAGCAAATCCTGGAAAATATGGTCAGTGGTTGAATACTCAATGTCTCACCTTTCTTACCAGTTCTAAGCACCTTGCCATTCTGATGTCTACCTCATCTCATGGATGCCTCAGCATTCATTAATGACATCGAAGACGTGGTCTCATCTTGCTTATCCTTTCAGCATTGGTCATGTCTAAGTCACTCTCTTTTTTCTTTAAGTCCTAATCCCTCCCGGTTCCCTGGTTTTAGTGTCTTTCCCCTCTGTCTCCTGCAGT
This sequence comes from Lophiomys imhausi, assembly GCA_907164525.1. Classification (NCBI taxonomy): domain Eukaryota; kingdom Metazoa; phylum Chordata; class Mammalia; order Rodentia; family Muridae; genus Lophiomys; species Lophiomys imhausi. The sequence continues at coordinate 2,095,881 of CAJQZJ010003646.1, read as the reverse complement.
TTCTTTTCCTCTGCACAAGGGAAACTACCACACTCTTCTTATGCAGGCTTATCCACTATACGATTCAAATCAGGTTGCTCAAGTGACGTTTCTCACAGCTCTGTCCCTCCCTCCAGACTTTATTCGTGGTTCCAGACCCAAATAGTCAGCAGTGAACCTCAATATTTCCATATGGAATAGCCTCAAACTACGCTTCTGTTATCTTCAGTCCAACTTCCGCACACCTTTCCCCTACTTCCATGAATGGCATTGTGACTCTCAGATGCCAAACCTAGAACTCCCACATACCATTCCCAGTCCCCCTGCATCTTTCTCCCCACTCAGTCACTGAGGTGTACCAAGTCTACTGCCTCAAATGCATGTTTCTCTTGAAGTATCCATCTTCTCTCACCTAGCTACCCTTCCTCCCTTTCATCTTATTACTGCCAGGAAAGTTTTCGGGTGCACCTGGCATGTTACTACTCTTCTGCCTAACGGAGTTGTGTCCTATCACCTCCATGATCTCCACACTTTCATGCTGAGATTTCTCTTCCCTTGTAGGGCTTTTCCTCTGCATCTGCCCCTCCTCCCACCCCCTGTTGAAATCATTCCTCCACTGTCGAAACAGGAATTGTTGAGGGCAGAGTGGTACTAAGCAAGGTCTCCACCCTGCTCTTGATGGTTCCTGTCTTCTGGTAGAACCTCTCGGAGATTCCAGTGGGGGAGGACCTGATTTGGGAACTTGAGAAGCGAGGAGCTCTGAGTCCTGACCCCACTCAGGTAGGTCACCCCAACTTCTCTCATTGGATCTGATTATTTATCCTTATTAGGGTGCATTCTCTTCCAGCGAAATGACTCAATCTAAGCCAGATTAAAATATATAAAGGCAGGTTTATTGGATCCAGCTCTTGGGAAGGTTCACTGGTCCCAAGGCAAGGGGCCAGGGAAGTTGCCGTGGGAATGGGGACAGAAGGGAGGGGGAAGAGAAAGAGCACAAACTAGAAAGAGCAGGGAAAGATGCAGAAAGAGAAAGAGAGACAGAAAGAGAGGGAGAGAAAGGGAGGGAGAGGGAGGGAGAGAGGAAAAGACAGAGCACAAAATACCCAGACTATATAGGAAAGAGCTTTCTGGAGGAGGGGAGTTCGGCATAGAGGGCGGGGCGTGCCAGCATGCCTGTAACAGGTAGGGACTGAGGCATGCTGGGAGAACCTGGAGCTCAGATTCCCTTTGGTTGAGAGGGCATCTCAGCTGCTTGTCCGGGGAATGAAGCCCAATAGGATCCCCGTGCTGGGAAGTGAGGTGGAAGCTGCTGTTTTGTAAGCCACCTGAAAGGGATGGACAAACCTGTTCTGGGGCAGGGAGACAAAGTCTAAAGAGATGCTCATGATCTCTCTGTTAAATGAAGTTCTAAAGTCACATTGCCCTGGCTCAGAGTCTGACAGTCTTCATTGGCCAATTGGACTGAGTAAATGCATTAATGGAGAAAATATAATACTAGTATTTTATATGGGTTGCAAATGAGAGGACCGGACTTACTCCATTTTAGATAAAGCCTCCCTCTTGAGTAGGGCCAGAGGCTAAAGTTGGACAGCAAAATAAGATCCCTAGAAGGTAATCCTTCCTCCTTCAAGATCGGGACCAATCAGAATAATACAGGTATCTTGAACCAAGGACACTAGCCAATCTCAAAGGGTCACACAGCCACAACTAGAATTCCCCAAAGTGCCTTAAAAGCTTCTCTTTGGGTGATCGCCATTTTGTATGAATGGTCCACCCCAGCATGCTGGTTGTTTCTGCAGAATAAATGCTCTTTGCTTTTGTATACTATTTGAGTCTGAGGTCTTCCTTCACTGATTCTTAGACTCCTACAGCAACAAGCAATTAATACGATTTCATAACAAATTTTTACTCATGTGCACGTGTTTGTCACATGTGTTTGGGTGTCCGAGCTGGCCAAAGAGGGCTTTGGATCTCCTGGAGCTGAAGTTACAGGTCTTGTGAGCCACTCGATGTAGGTGCTTGGAATCAAACTCTGGTCCTCTGGAAGACCAGACAAGTTTCTTGAGCACTACTCCCTGATTCCCATTTTCTTATTGCCCAGAAAGAGGCACGTTCAAGTATCTTCGAGGATAGGAGAAAAGCTAATGTCGGTGCTTTCCTGTTTGACCTGGCTAGAGACAGCACCCTCAGTTTCCACTGTACTGGAACTAGAGGGGCTGGGGACTGGGGCCAGGCTCCCTGAGAGGCAGGTCCCACCCCCAGAGTACCGTCATAGATTCGCGGGGGAAGCGGGAGCTAGCTCGCGCGTCCAATCACAGGGGACGCCCCGCCCCGCGGCGCACCCAATCAGCGTTGACTTTCTCGTCGCCCCCGCCCCTCCCCCCGGGGAACGCACAGCGCGGCGCAGGCTTGCGTCAGCAGCGCGCGACCCGGCTGCTTCCAGCTCGGGATTCCGAGCTTACTCGCAGCATGTCGGTCATCTTCGCTCCTGAGTGGCTACGTGGCAAGGCCAAGGTCAACCAGGAGATTATCCAGCGGGTGAGTGTCCCCGAGGTGGGGACTGCAAGGGACGGACCGCGGTGGGGACAGCCTGTGGGTCCGGGAAGGATGGGAGCCGGGTCACCCCCACCTGATGGCACCCTGTGCTTCCCCTTCGCTCGTCATTCAGCTCCTGGAGGAGAATGACCAGCTGATCCGCTGTATCGTGGAATATCAGAACAAGGGCCGAGCGAACGAGTGTGTCCAGTAAGTGCCACCGGGGACGTGCGGCCGTCCTGGGTGATGAATGGCCGGTGAGAAAAGGGAGGTGCGGAAGAGGTTACTTTGCCTGCGTGGTGCTGCATGCCTGTAATCCTAGCACTGGGCAGGCTGCGGCCGGAGGATGACTAAGATTATATAGCAAGACTCTTCCCCCGACCACCCGCCTTCTAAAGGTTATTTACTTATTACTCAAGACCATGGTAGAACCTGGAGTTATTCAGGGTTTCACATGAACCCCTGTCAGCTGATGACAGAGGGAAGCTAGGGTCAGATAAGCGCCATATCCTCTTTATTCCTGGATTTCACTTCCATCCCCAATAAGTAAGTCAGTCTGGGAGATACACACGACCAACAGACAAGATTTCTATGTTAAACTAAAGGTTAATTCAGCATAGAATTAATGTGCTCTTTATCGGTTATCAGAATGGGAAGAAACAGAATCTGAGACCCTTTTCTAAATTTGATTTAGGAACTAGGCCCCATTTCTAGAAAATGTTTTATTGTTACATAAATATTTTTAAAGTACCCTACTTCATTTACCTCAAAAAAAAAGTTACCTACAATCCTTTTCTAAGTACCTTACTAGAACAGAAAAATTGCTGTTTTGAGGTGCTTATGTTTCAACATTTGCTGGTTTACTTTTTTTACAGTTTATGGTAATCATTTTTCAATTTTAGAAAATACTTGTGGGTCTGGGCATGGTGGCGCATGCCTTTAATCCCAACACTCGGGAAGCAGAGGCAAGTGGATCTCTGTTCGAGGCCAGCCTGGTCTACAAAGCAAGCAGGAGAAAGCCTGTCTCCGAAAACAACAACAAAGAGAGAGAGAAAAAAGAAAAAGCCTGCAGCATATTCTTTGTTGCACTGACTCTTGTGCAAATATAGGAAAGTCTAACAGATTTCTTGTTCTATTTTTTCATCATGTCCCAAGTCTGATGACTCTTCCTGAATAGCAAGCAATTGACAACTGCTGTCATGTGCTCACCTACCTTGATCATAGGAGGGTCTCCCTTCTTGTCTCTTCTCTTCTTCTTCTCTCTCTCTTGACAAGGTTTCTGTCCTGGAACTTGCTCTATACAGCAGGCTAGCTTTGAACTCAGAGATCCACCTGTCTCTGCCTCCCGTATCCTGGGACTGTGGATGTGCACTGCCACACCCAGCAGTGGTGCTGCAGACTAGGAGTCTGTGCATGCCATACTGGAGAATAAGAAGCACAGGAGATTCCTGGTCTCTTGCAGAGCTGACATTCTGGACTCTAGAATCAGAGGGAAGAGATAGAGTAGACATGTAATACTTGTTTTGAACGGGGTAAAATCAGGATCATAGTAGAGGGCTTGCCTATCATGCACAGGAGGCCCTGGGTTCAAGTCCAGTACTTCATAAATCAGGAAGGGTAAGTGTGGGGGGGTGCAGGGTGCAGGGTGTCTCTAGTAAGGTAACACTGAGTGAAGCCCGAGCCCCAGAAATAAGTAAGGCAGAACAAAGTTGCTGGACTTCCTCAGGCCATACCAAGGAAGCCCCTGTGTTCAGAACTCAGCAAAGCCACAGGAGATGAGAACACAGATGCAGCTGGAGACTCTGTCACCTAAGACCTTTTCAGATTTTAGAACAGTTGTGACAGGACCTTGATTTAAGTTGTGTTGTGACACTCCAACTCTGTGGAATAAAGTGGGGCTGCAAATAGAACATGGGGATGAGGGGACTTTTTGCTGTAGTCCAAACAAAAAGTCTTAGTTGCTTGATCTAGAGGGTAGATGTTGGAGTAATAAATGAGAACGGATGAGATTCTAAGTTAAACAAGAAGCTAGATGTACTGCACCTGGGGAGGCAGAGGCAGAGGCAGATGATCTCTGAGTTTAAAGACAGCCAAGGCTATATAGGAAGACCCTGTCTCCAAAAAGTGACCTGTGTCATTCAGTCAGTAGGAAAACCATTCCTCTATGGTGGGCAGGTTCTCTTCTATTTTACATGGCGAATAAAAGCAAGCTTAATTTTTGTTTTTCACCTGTAGGTATCAGCATGTGTTACATAGAAATCTCATTTATTTAGCTACCATCGCAGATGCCAACTCAAGCGGTCTTGCAAAGCCAGTGGAATAATCTTCCAGGAGGCTGTTCTAAGGATTGACTGAATGGAACCCACCTCCTGTGAAACAGAGACACAATTAATAGAACCAAGCTACTTAGAAACATGGGCAAAAAGTCTGCGATTCATTTGAGACTGTGAAGAAAGTTGCTACTAATTCCACTATATTTTTAGTGTAAATATTTTCGTAATAAAGGAGATCCCAAAGTGAGGATCTGAGGTATGTGGCAACAGTGCCATTATCATTGTCAGCAAAATCAATAGTGCTTCCCTTTTACCTGGTAACATGTAATATAATAAGTGATGCACACGTCAGTATCCCACATCAGCTAATGCATCTTCACACAGCCCTATTTTTGCCTCTTTTCTTCTAGGTCATAAACTGTCAAAAGTTTCTTCTCAGGGAGAGAGGTTGAGGCTAGTGTTCCTGCTTGAGGCTGAATTATACACTGAAGAGAATCAAGCAAAGGGTGTGCTCAGCTGAGAGACGAAAAAATATTAATAATCAGTAGTAGGCACATCTGGGAGGTAAAAGCAGGGAGTCAAGGTCAGCCTGGGTCATGAGAGACCCTGAAAAGAAAAAAGTTTTTTGTTGTTTTATAAAAAATCTCTGTCAATCAATTTGCAAATGAAGACATAGGAGCCAGATACTGGGATAGAAATCTGCTAGAACACATGCAGAGAAAGCACTCAGCTGATGTTCCTATTTCACCAGCTTCCCAGAAACAAAAAGCCTTCCTACTCAGCTCACCTTCCAGAAGGAAAAAGCTTGTTAGCTCACCCAGATGACTTTCTTACTCAGCTGAATACCCTAGAGGAAGAAGCCTAGAAGAAAACCTTGAAGGAAGCAAAACTTCGAAGGAAGAAAATCTCCAACTCCTCCACGTCTTCTTAAATACCCTCCAGCTCAATGTCTCTCCTTTCTGTTTAATCCCTGTCAGATGGTTTCTTGCTCCAGCTTCTTGACCTAGGGTGAACTTTACTTAATCTTGTGTATAGAAAGCTCTTGGGTTAAAGGTGTGTGCTAGGGCAGATGTACACCACTTGTGTACAGTAAACAGAAAGCTCTAGGATTAAAGGCTGAGCCATCCACAATTAGAAATGGGTTTTTACAGTTTACAACCTTAGAGTTCACAATGTGATCAAATATTCTGTAGTAGTTTTTGTTATCGTATATATAATAGGTTTAACGACAACATCATTCATCTATAATGTTTTGATAATATTCACCCCATTTCTCTCTCTCATTTCCTTCCTCCTAGAAAGTTTGATACATAACATAAATGCAATTTGAAGAGCTTTGCTTTTATGCTGTAAACCAGCCAGCCATAGAGGACATGTGCCATATGTATCAGTTTGCTTTCTGTTGCTGTGATAGAACACCATGACAAAAAGTAACTCATGAAGGAAAGAGTTTGCTTGGCTTAAATGTCCTGGTCACAGACCTTCAGAAGGAACATCAGAACCTGGAGCCTGCAACTGAAGTAGGAGGACCGCAGCTCACTGGCTCACTCCTGTTTTAAAAAACTAAAATATAGCCAGGCATGGTGGTGAACGCCTTTAATGCCAGCACTTGGGAGGCAGAGGCAGGCGGATCTCTGTGAGTTCAAGGCCATCCTGGTCTACAAAGTAAGTCCAGGACAGCCAGGGATATACAGAGTAATCTTATCTCAAAAAACAAAACAAAAATCTGTTAGTTGCTCAGTCCATGAGGCCAGATATAGTGAGAATTCTGGAATTTTGGTTTCTTTAAAAAAAATACTGGTAACAGAGAAACCCTGTCTCTTAAAGCCAAAATACAAAACAAAGCAAAAAAAAACCAAAAAAACAAAAAAAAACCCCAAATACTATAAGACTATGGTTTCATTTTAATCCCAGGTGTAGGTATGTGGATGTGCTTCAGGCTGTCCACAGCAACTGACTGTGATTTGCCTTGTGCTGTAGCAGAGGTGTGGTTTTGCCAGCTGAAGATAGTTTCTGAGAGTGACATTTGGAATTTCTGGAAGCTTTTGAGACAGTACATAAATGTGAGGGTCTAGAGAGGTAAGGTTGGTGGTTGTTGGTCGATCAGGGGAGTTGGTGTGGTGCTCAAAGAATAAACAAGAAGAAAGAAATTAGATTCAAGGATCTCTCTATCCTTTCTCTCCTATCTAGTGATAGAGGGTGAAACCAGGGGAATTAAGGGTAGGTAAAAGAACCGGCAAAGTAGCAAAGAGCAGCTACAGCTGGATAACTCAGTGATCCCCATCTTGCACTCAAGGCTTGGAAGATCTCTGGAGAGCTGCTGGTCTTCATTCTCTGTAGGAATCCCCAATAAGTTGACTCTAACACCAACCAGCAAAGGACTGACTTGGCCACAGGAGAGATGAGCTTGGTAGTGAGAGAGTGGAAGCAGTTTCCTTCTATGTTCTTTATTTAGGTGCCACCAGAAAGCGTGGCTTAGATTAGGGTGAATCTTCCTCTTTCAAATACATCAAGAAAACCCCTTACAGGAGTGCCCAGAAGCTTAAGTTTTAGTTGGTTCCAGATGCACTCAAGTTGACAACATGAACAGACTATCACAGTGTGATTCTATCTATGCACAGGAAGTAGAAGTGTGGTTGTAAGGAGGTGGGTGTAGGGTGAGGGAAAACGAGTTTGTGAGGGGTGTGGCTTCAGTTCTTCCAAATAACAAACTTTCTGAGTTGGTTGATGGTGGCTACACCACAGTGACTGTACTTCATACCACTGAATTGAATTTGAAGAGGTTTTAAAATGTTAAAGATTATATAATGCAAGCTTTGCAGTTTTATAAAAGCAACAGTGTGGTACTGAGGTGTTGACACCTGTTTAATTTCTTTAGCATAACTGCAGCTGTTGAACCCGCGAGGGGGTCCCTGAATCCTGACGCAGAGACCACCAATGCCCCTATTCGCAGTAATAGACAAGAGGTTTATTTAAGCTGACACGCCAGGGTTTGACACCCCCCCATAGAAGAGTGAACCCCGTAAAACGGCTCTCCGGCCCTTTAAATACACAAGCAGCTACAAAAAGGTGGGGGCACCAAGGAGTAGCTTTTTTTAGCCCTCCAGGCAACAGCCACAGGTGGTGACAAAGGAACAAAGAGTATGTTAAGTTGGGTGGTGACTCAAGTGGGGAGTGTAGGCAGGGATCCGAAGGGAGTCACAACAAACAGGCCAGCTATCCAAGCTTTGATATTTTCAAGGACTGAGTTCTGTGGAAGGTTTCCAGAAGGAGTGAGGTCAGGGTCTCACCACAGAGAAGGCCATATATTCATTAATTTTTACAGCCTTACATTCCCCTCTTCTTCAAGTGAGTGATTTCAATCTTGGAATCAGAGGCCTGATTCCTCAAGTGGGATCTCTTGTTAAGGCATATTGTTGCCTTAATATTAGCACTTGAACAGCGCTGATCCTCCGTTCTCTAACAAAGGAAACTAGTCGGCTTAGTATGCAAGGCCCTAGGGTGAACAGGAGGAAAAGGATAACGAGAGGTCCCATCAGTGTAGATATTAAAGTGGCAAACCATGGGGCTTTATTAAACCATGACTCAAACCATCCCTGGGAACTTTGTCTTTCTTTTTGTCTAGTGGCTCTCCTTTCCCTTAGTTTATTCATAGAGTCAGTAATGACTCCAGAATGATCTATATAGAAACAACATTCTTGTTTTAGGACTGCACATAACCCCCCTTCTTTTAGAAGTAGATCTAATCCCCTCCGGTTCTGCATGACCACCTCAGACAGTGAAGATAAGGATTCTTTTAACTTTGAAATGGAATCTTCCAGTACTTGTAGGTCAGTATCTATTTCCTGGCATAAGCTAGCATAGTATTGTGGCTGCTGTGCCAAAGCCGCTGCACCCATTCCCACTCCGGTTGCCACCCCTATACCCAATAGTACAGCTAAAGTCATTGTCACAGGTTCTCTTTTAGCTTTATAGCCCCCCTCATAGGCATCTAAAAAGGAAAAGTCTGGGTGGTAAATTAGCCTGGGAAATAGTTGTACCAATATGCAGAACTTGTTAGTTGTGTTCAACACAGCTACAGACACAAATGGGGCAAGCCCTGTACTGTACATCCACCATCCATCGTCAGACGGGATGAGGTACCCAGAGGAGTAGGAGTCGGTGACATGTTCAGTTCTATTGCGAAGGTGTTGTTGGGAGGGGGATGGAGTGCGTACACAGACTCCTTTTCCTGACACTGAGGAAAGGGTTATCTTGGCTCCCCCATCTTGTTTCCATCTACATTGTTCGGAGGAGGGAGTGGTGTTTATCTCAGCATCCACCCCAACTGCTTCATATTAAGGTGGTGGGGCAGTGTAGCAAAGCCAGCAAGACTCAGTTGCCTCTGGTTAGTGGCATTGAGAACTTGGTAAGCACCTGTGATTAATTTTAGCATTCTCGTTTGGGCGGATAGGTCAAGGGATGAAGTGGGGACAGGTGTCAGCATTCTTGACCGTTGTTGACTTCCTGAGGTTCGAGTGACCGCTCTTGGAGCCAAAACCCCTTGGTTAAGGACTGAGTTAGGCCTAATGACGGTGGGCGACGGGGATTTAATTTTTAGTCTTATAGTGAAAATCACTTCATCATCATGTCTAGTGGACATATAATCTTAGGCTCCGTGTTATTGCTCTTATCCATTGAGTGGTAAGTTTTTTCCCTGCCTCTGTGAACTGGAAGATGAGGGGGTTACAAGTAAAATCTAGACATGGGCCTGTTCCTTTCCAGTCTCCTCACTTAGGATCTACCTGGATGGAGACCCCATATTGGACAAAAGTAGTACCTCTGAAAGGCCTAGTACAGGTGTGTTGACTTAGCCCTGGTTGTTTATATTCATGACCCCGACTCGCCTGCATTAGGTCACTCTTTGAGTTAAGCCAGTAAGTATGCCCTGTTGTCTCACAGCCCCAGGCATTACAACAGAAGGTTTCAATTCCCCCCACATGTGCGGCTTTTTTCTCTAGAGTTATTCCTGGGGCATACATAAATAGGGATTTTTCGTAGTTCATTGCGTAATTGGGGGTGTTTGCAACCAAATCCTCTACCTCTCAGCCCGCTCCCAGAACATGGCTTGCGTGAGCAGGTTGGTTTTCCATCACATTCAGGCAGCCCCTTTTTTGAAGGGTCCTTTCCCCCCGTTGAGTAATAATCAGGGATGTCCCAGTAGTCTAGCCCTGCAGCCAGTTGGCACAGATCAGGATGCAATTTTGGCCACCATGTCCAGGGGGCAGCTAGGGTGGAATTAGACCACACATCTCCTGTTTGAGACAAGACCTGCTAAGTGAGGCGTTTAGGCACATGTGGGCTGGGGAAACTCACAGTCAGTTGGGTGAGCAAAAAGGGAGTTAAGAGTCCAAGGATCGTTGGAGCTTGAGCTTGAGAGGGTTGGAAGTGCAGTGAACTCGCCATTCTGCTGAGGCTTTCGGTGCCTTTTTTACGTAGGAGGCGTGGATCCAAGCTGAGATCCCGTCAACCTTGACAGCAGTCGGGGTGGTTAGCAGGATAACACACGGCCCTTTCCACGTAGGCTCCAGATTCTGTGAGAGATGTCGACAAATGTAGACAAAATCCCCGATCTGGAATGGGTGAGCGGTCTCTGGAGTGCCTGGTCGATAGGTGTCAGCGAGCTGCGTCCACACCTCCTTCTGGACCAGTTGGAGTCCCTTTAATCTGGCATATAAATCATTATTATGACAACAGCTAGGGTCAATATTTCTCTCAAGGGTAAGCAAGGGAGGGGAGCACCATACAAAATCTCAAAGGGAGTAAGATGGAAACAAGAGGGGGTGTTCCTTACGTGGAACAAGGCCAAAGGGAGAAGCACCGTCCAGTCTGTACTGTCAGTTTCCAAGGACAATTTAGTCAAGGTCTCTTTTAGAGTTTTATTCATTCTTTCTACCTGGCCTGAGCTTTGGGGTCTATATGTACAATGTAACTTCCAATCAGTCCCCAAATACCTGGCCACTTCCTTATTTATCTGGGCAGTAAAGGCTGGCCTGTTGTCTGACCCTAGTGCCTCAGGAGCCCCGAAGCGGGGAAATATTTCTTTTAGGATTTTTTTAGCCACTGTACAGGCAGTTTCATTTTTGGTGGGGAAGGCTTCTACCCACCCTGAAAATGTATCAATGAAGACTAACAGATATTTGTTGCCATACCTGGCAGGACGTACTTCAGTGAAATCAACTTCCCAGTAGGCCCCCGGCCTGTCTCCACGCAGTCTCTTACTGGGTTTTGTCTTACCCCAACTGGGATTGACCTTCTGGCATGGTATACAGGCTTGGACAACATTCTCTGCTATCTTGTGAAGTCCTGGAAACTCATAGTTAGTTTTGTTAGTCAGAGTAATTAAATTTTTTGTTCCTAGGTGAGTCCACCAGTGCATCTGTTTTAACATCTCTTCTGCCTCTTTTGGGCTCATAGTTTGCTTACCGTTTTGAAGTTGTGGTAGGGACTCTGTTTTATTAGGGTCTACGGTGAGTAATTCAAGTATAGCATCTCCCAAGGCTGCTTCTCGGGCGACCCGATCTGTCATATTATTTCCCTCCGCTATAGGGGACCAGTCCTTTTGATGACCCGGACAGTGGATGATGCTTACTTTAGTTGGCAGCATGAGGGCAGCTAGTAGAGCCAGGATCTCTTGTTTATTTTTAATGTCCTTTCCAGCTGAA
>CAJQZJ010003646.1:2063514-2079390 GCA_907164525.1 Lophiomys imhausi | reverse complement strand
CACTCTCCTTTGTGAGCGGATACAGAGGGGCAGCCAGTTCTGCGAACCCTGGGATCCATAGCTGACAAAAGCCAGCAGTTCCCAAGAATTCTCTGACTTGTCGGGGAGTCCTGGGGGTGGGTATCTGAGCCACTGTTTTTTCTAGCATCTGACAGCCATCTCCTTCCATTTTTGATTAGATACCCCAAGTAATTGACCTGTTGTTGACAAATTTGGGCTCAGTCAGCAGGTTTTTAGTTCCCAGGAGGCAGTCTTCTTTGGTCTCTGCTGCTAGGAGAATGTCATCAACATACTGAAGTAATGTTACCTGGGGGCTGGAGGCCCTGAAATGGGCTAGATCTTGGTGAAGAGCCTCATCGAAGATGATGGGAGAGTTCTTGAATCCCTGTGGCAGGCATGTCCAAGTTAGTTGTCCAGATAATCCCGAGGCTGGGTCTCTCCATTCAAAGGCAAATATAGGCTGGCTAGAAGCGCTAAGCCGTAAGCAGAAAAGGACATCTTTTAAGTCCAGTACTGTATACCATGTTCGCTGGGGGGGGGGTACTAAGGAGGTTGTAAGAGTTGGGCATTGTAGGGTGAAGGTCGGCAACCCTTTTGTTCACTTCCCTTAAGTCCTGGACTGGTCTATAATCATTGGTCCCAGGCTTCTGAACTGGGAGCAGAGGGGTGTTCCATGCTGACTGACATTTAACAAGGATCCTGAGCTCGAAGAGCTGCTGTATGTGTGGGCGGATGCCATCTCTGGCCTCTTTGCTCATGGGGTACTGGTGGACCAAAATGGGGGTGGAGGTAGCTTTAACCTCCACCACCACGGGTGGGTGATGTTTGGCCATTCCTATGCCAGTAAGTTCGGCCCACGCTGAGGGAACCTTGTCCATCCATTCCTGCATATCAGCTGTTTGAGGAGGGGGGTGTTGAACAGCCTATTTTCATCTTCCAGCCTCATAGAGGACCTGAAGCGGCATGAAGCAGCCTCCCCTTTCTGTCAGTCACTGATGGTCCTTCTGTTTGGAAATGAATTTGGGCTTCCACCTTAGAGAGCAAGTCACGGCCCAGGAGTGGATAGGGGCACTCAGGAATCACGAGGAAAGAGTGGGATACCTGGCCCATGCCCAAATCTACGGTTCTTTGGGTAGTCCATGGGTATTGTTTATTTCCTGTGGCTCCCTGTACCCAGGACCTCTTAGCGGATAGTGGTCCTTCTGTTCAGAGGACTGAATGCTGAGCCCCGGTGTCTACCAGAAACTGGACGGGTTCCCCCCCCCCACATTGAGAGTTACCCTAGGCTCAGGGAGGGGATCCGAGCCCCGACTCCCCTACTCTTCTTCATCTAAGGCCAGAATTATTCCTCTGGGCGGTCTTCCCCTCTTCTTCTTGGAGCAATCCTTGAGCCAATGTCCTTTTTCTTTGCAGTAGGCACATTGGTCCTTGTCTAACGGTTGCCTCTTGCCCTTTCCCTCATCTTTCTGACCTTGCCTGTCTCTCTGGTCCCTTTCACTTACTACAGTGGCCAGAATTTTACTCAAATTTGTTTCCTGTCTGTTTTTTTCTTTTTAAATCTCGTTCATCCTGTTCCCTACGTCTTCTCTCTTCTTTGTCTTCCTCTGTCTCTCTTTTATTGAACACCATATCTGCTTCTCTTACCAAGTCCTGGAGCGAGAATCCCTGTAGGCCCTCTAGCCTCTGTAGCTTTTTTCTAAAATCTAGAGCTGACTGATCAATAAAGGCCATGGCTACCATAGCCTTATGTTCCTCAGAGGTAGGTTCATACGGAGTAAATCCCTGAAAAGCTTCCATCAATTGGTCTAGAAACACTGTCGGCGACTCAGTTGGTCCCTGAGTCATTTCTCTTACCTTAGCCAAACTGGTGGGACGTCTAGCTGCCCCTCGGAGACCCGCCACTAGAGCCTGATGGTAAACCATCAGGTGCTTTCTACCTTCAGGAGTATTAAAGTTCCAGTCCGGTCTATTTAAAGGGAAGTTTGCATCAATCTCGTTGGGCAGATAAGTCGGCTGCCCATCTGCGCCAGGCACATTTTTCCTGGCTTCAAGAAGCACCCGCAGTCTCTCCTCCACGGTAAGGAGAGTTTGCAGGAGCTGCTGGCAATCGTCCCATGTAGGCTGGTGCGAAAAGACAAGGGACTCTATCAGGGAAGTCAAAGCCTGCGGGTTCTCAGAGAAAGAGGGATCCGAGGGGAGTCTGAAGGAGTTGGTTCTGTAGCTGGGTCAGGAGACGTAGAGAGCGCAGGAGATTGACCTGTGAAAGAAGCAAAAGGCCGAACCCACGGAGGAGGGGAGACTGGCAGAGCCTCCCACACCAAGACATAAGGCACTTGATCTGGGTGCCCATGGGGTCCTGGATTAAAAATTTTAGACCTAACCTGTCTAACTTTGTCTAATGAAAAAGATCCTTCGGGTGGCCACCCAACCTGAAATGTAGGCCATTCTGAGGCACAAAGAGTTCGCCATCTACTTTTTTAAATTACGACTGACAGGTCATGTGCTCTATTTTTTACTTCAGTCCAGTGGCTCAGAGTCAAAGTCAAAGGAGTCGTTAGCGTCTGTCCCATCGTCAGATTGTCAGGGAAAGGGGAACAGTTACAAATTACAGACAAGGAGACTGAACAACACAGAACATAAACAACGTGACTTAAGTTGCTAAATCGCCTTCAGAAACAGACGGGAGCCTCCTAAGAGGTCCCCCCAAATGTCGGAGCTACGGACTACAAGTGCTGGGGCTGCCAGCTACAGACGCCAGGCGATCGGCAATATAGACGGCGGTGACTCGCACAGAACAGACAGATAGACATACAGAGTTGCTCAAGCATGCGTACCTCCGAATCCTGGAGTCTTGGGGTCTGGGGGCGTTCATGCACTTCCCGGCCAATGCACCAAATGTTGAACCCGCGAGGGGGCTCCCCGAATCCTGATGCCCAGAGACCACCAATGCCCCTGATTTGCTGTAATAGACAAGAGATTTATTTAAGCTGACGCGCCAGGGTTTGACTCCCCTGTAGAGGAATGAACCCCGTAAAACGGCTCTCCGGCCCTTTAAATACACAAGCGGCTACAAAAAGGAGGCACCAAGGAGTAGCTTTTTTTAGCCCTCCAGGCAACAGCCACAGGTGGTGACAAAGGAACAAAGAGTATGTTAAGTTAGGCAAGTGGGGAGTGTAGGAGGGATCCGAGGGGAGTCTGAACAAACCGGCCAGCTATGTAAGCTTTGATATTTTCAAGGACTGAGTTCTGTGGAAGGTTTCCAGAAGGAGTGAGGTCAGGGTCTCACCACAGAGGAGAAGGCCATATATTCATTAATTTTTATAGCCTTACACAGCCATTTTTATCTTCAGTGTCAATTTTAGTTAGTTATAAAGTGAAATTACAACTGGACATAGTGGCGCACGCCTTTTATCCCAGCTCTTGGGAGGCAGAGGCAGGCGGATCTCTGTGAGTTAGAGGCCAGCCTGGTTTATAGAGTGAGTTCTAAGACAGCCAGGGCTGTTACACAGAGAAACCCTGTCTCAAAAAGCCAAAAAAAAAAAAGAAAAAAAAGAAAAGAAAAATCACTCATACTTTGTTACTTTGACACTCCAAAGAGTCCCCAGCTACACTTGGGACTAATCAAATTAAAGGTCAGCTAGAAATGCTTTGTCTAGGAAGCCAAAATAATATAATGCTGCCATCTCCTTGCTTCCTACACCTGATTACCTAGTTACCTGGATTTGGTTTGTTTCATGCACAAATCTGGCTACTACCTGGATGCAGTTTGTTTCCTATACCTGGTTATCTGGTTGCAGTATATTTCTTATAAAAAGCCTGCCTTGGAAGCAGACTGATGTCACAGGCTCTGAGACCTCTCTGTAACCCTGGTCATGCTGGCCATTACCCATCATGGGGTGTGCGCTCACTGAGATCAGTATCTAGATGGTTTGTGTGGCTATTTTTGGACTCTAACTTTTGGAGATTCCATTGATTGAACTGTAACATTTGGAGGTCCCACTGAGATTGGACTCTAACACTGATAAGCCAAACAATTCATGGGTTTAAAAAAAAAATGGACATTTGTTGAAGCACAAGCAGGCCTCCAAGTTGTTAACATACCTGACACATGAAAACTGGATTTAAACATAAAAGGAGAAACTTTAATTCCCAGATGAATACAGGAGAAAGTTTTCATGAGCTTGAAGTCTACACATCCATTTTTTCTCCCCTCCCCTTCTCTGTCCTCCTTTCCCACCTTCCTCCTCTCTTCCCTTCTCCCTTGTAGAGGAATTTTAATCCAGCAACATGGCTACTCTGGCTGGAATACAGACACACCTTTGTCCTAGGAAACAGGCAAGCAAATGTCTGAATTCAAGACCAGCCTGGTATAGAGCAAATTTCAGGTAAAGAAAAGCTTAGGTCCAGGCGTGATAGTACACGCCTTTAATCCCAGCACTCAGGAGACAGAGGCATGCAGATCTCTGCAGTCTGTTCAGTCAATTTGATTGAGTCAGTGAGTTAAGAGGCAGTGAGTGGAATTGAGTTTGTGGCAGTTCCGTTCATAGAATTCAAAGGCAGTTTTACAGGGAGAATTTTAAGGAGAGAGAGGTTGAAGGGACACTAAGCTAGACACAGGTGAAGACAGAACGAACCAGAGAATGAGAAGGAGACAGATTAGAACACATTGCTAGAGTTAGTTTGAGGCCAAACAGAGCAACTCAGTCAGAACTAAAGAAGCCAGTTTGAGTCAGTCAGCTAGGAGAGGAGTTTGAGCCAGAACAGGTGAGTTGAACCCACCAGCCAGAGCTAGAAAGGGTGAGCTTAATCATAAGTCTAAGAGCCTGGAAACATTCTAGGCCTAGATTAGATTGTATGGAGGCTAGAGGCTTCCAGGACTAGACCTAGGTTAGCAGAGGGAAGCAGTAAGCCTCTAGATGACCATTACATCAGGCAAATAAAAGATACATTTACACTCTCTGTTTTCTGGTGTTGCAGATGGAACCTAGAGCCTCATACTCTAAGCAAGTCCTGTACCATTGAGCTACATTCCCAGATGTACAAATCCAGAGATTTCTGAGTGTGCAAGCACAAACTGAAAGAAACAACCAACAACAAAAAGCTGGATCAAGCGAGCACCAAAATAAAAACTTTGGCCAACATTCTTCTCCAGGGTACAGCCCTGAGAAGTGTAGTCCTCACCCCTCATCAAGGGAAACTTCCAGAGACTTTTACAGAAAACCACAACTAATCAAAACACAGAGTTGCAGAGTCCAGCCCCAACAGATACATCTACAAAACAACTCCCACACCTAAAGCTCAGGGAACATTTCTTGTAGGGAGGACAGAAAGATTGTAAGAGCCACAGAATCAGGGTGTTTACTGTGAGATTTTGTTTCCTAGTAATGTCAGACACTACACCAATAAATCTCTCCAACATGATTGCTAAGACATGAGCTGAACCAAAACAACAATAGAAATGCCAAGCTGGAATCTTCAACCCTACACAAAGAACTACATGCAACTAAGGAATGCTGGGAGTGGAAGAAGCAGTCTTCCCTAGGGAGGGGCACACCAATTGGTTATTTAATAGTAAATGGTCAGCCCTGAAAAGATACTACAAGTAACATACAGCCTGAGCAGGTTGTACTTAGTGATATATATATATTTGTGTGTGTGTGTATGCGTGCATGCGTGTATACATACTTACATATACATACCAAGGACTGGATTTAAAAGATGAACAAAATAATCCTGGAAGTGACACTTGACAAAAGAGGCAGAGGGCCAGAAAGACAGAAACAGAGCTGTCCTACTGATGCTGAAGCCAAAGTGGGAACCAACCCTCAAATCTACTAGGTTTTGCCTTTATATTTTTTGTGTATTTTAAAACGTAGGTGTATGTGCCTTCATGAGTTTATGTGCACCATGTCTGTGTCTGGGAAGGCTAGAGTACTACATTAGAGTCTAGAACTGAAGGCATAGGTGGTTGTGAGCCACCTGGTTTGGGTGCAGGAAGCAACCCAGGTCTTCTGCAAGAACAGCAAACACTTTTTTTAAAAAAGACAGATTCTCTCTACATAGCCTGTCCTGTCCTGGAACGCTCTATGTAGGCCAGGCTGGCGTTCCCTACTAAGTGCTAGGTGTTGTGATTAAAGGCATGTGCCACTACACCAGGCTTCAGAAAGCACTCTTAGCAGCCAAGCCATTTCTCCAAACAAGGAGCGTTACCTTTAAATTTGTATCAATATACAAAGATCTATTCAATTGTGGTTAAATATACTCTTAATTATGTATCAATATACAAAGATCAATGCCTATGTAGCCCAATACAATCTTAATATTATGTCCATATGCAAGGGTCAATACCATTGTGGCCAACTATAATCTTAATTTTTTTTTTCAGATAGGGTCTATGTAGTCCTTCCTGGCCAGGAAGGCAATATGTAGCCCAGGCTGACCTCAAACTGAAGGGGTCCACCTACCTCTGCCTCCAAGTGCTGAGATTATAAGGCGTGTGTTATCACTCATAGACTTTTCTAAGATTTTACTATTTTGACCGTTTTGTCTGTGAAAGGGCCAAACCAGAGCACCTCCATTTTGTTTAAAGTACCCATCTTGCTCCAGAATCTAGTTAGCCAACGTTCCATTGTCCAAATAACCCTAGACCTGAGTCAATGTCCTGCTTTCTCAATCCCCCACATCGTCCTGGAACAAAGGCTCCCAGGGTTCAAACCTACAGGACACCTCTTCCCCAACCTAAGTCTTAGCCCTGCACCTGTTTGTGGTTTTTTTTTGGGGGGGGGTTGTTTGTTTGTTTTAAAAGGCTTATGAACCCCCTCCTCGGGGTCGCAGAAGCAGCTCCCGAGTCTGCAGCCCTAGCTGACTAGAAAAGCTCCCTGTGAGGTGAATAAAAGTTGCTGGTTGTTTGGGATGTTGGTAGTTGGACTCCCATTATTTGCACGATCCCGTACCCAACACCTCTGTGTTTGTACCCCATGTGCATGCCTGGTGCCCACGGAGATCAGAGGAACACGTTGGAAACCCTGGAACTGGAGATGGTTGTAAGCCACCATGTGGGCGTTGGGAGTTGAACTAGGTTTCTCTGCAAGAGCAGCCAGAGCTCTTAACTGCTAGGCCATCGCTCCAGGCCTCAGGTAGCTCAGGCTGACCTTGAACTTCTGAGTCTCCTGCCTTCACCTACCAAGTGCTGGAGTCGGGTGTATGCAACGCCATGGTTTGTGCTGTGCGCCGGGGTTTTGTTGTTGCTTTGGTTTCATTGTATTTTTGATAAGTCTCATAAGCCAGGCTGTCCACGAGCTGGCAGCTGGAAAGGCACATCTGGTTCCCACTCTGGAATCTTTTAACTGTAGAGCCTGTATTAACGACGCGAGGGACAACAAGCCATATAGCCACGTCGGCTCCGGAAACCTCGACTTCACTCGGCGTTCATTCACGGGCCACAACACGAGATCTCGCGATGCTGCGTGAGCCGCGGTTGACAGCTCTGCGCCCTCGGGATTGGACGGCCGACTCTGAGGGGCGGGGCAGAGGGGGCCACCGCGTCGGACAGATTGGACTCTCGAGGACTTGCATCCGGTCTCGCGAGCTTCGGCGTGGCCCTGGGCGGCAGCGGGACCGGACCGGGAGGAGGTGGCGTTCCGTTGGTGACGTTGGGCTCCGGCGGCACTAGCAGGGCATTCTCCCGCGCTGACCCGGAGCTGTGCGGCCAGGTGAGGAGCTCAGCGGGCGGGCAGCGGCCGGGGCGGGCCGGCAGCGGGCGGGCAGCAGGCGGCAGCGGCGGCCTCGGGTCGGCCGCGCCCCTGTCAGGCGCCCCGGCCCCGCCCCGGCCACCCTCAGCGCCCCCCTCCCTGTCCGCAGCTCCTGCAGCCTCCGCCGCCGCCTCGCTCGCGATGGGCGCGCAGGACCGGCCGCAGTGCCACTTCGACATCGAGATCAACCGGGAGCCGGGTGAGCGGGGCCGGAGCCTCCTGGGGGCGGGGAGGACGCGGCTGGTCCCCGGCCTGGGGAGAGCGGGCAGACGCCGCGCCCGCGGTCTCCTCGGCTCACGCCAGCCGCCTTGGCGGGGCAGGTCCCCGGGAGTCCAGCCCCGTTGGTCAGTGCTGAGAAGTTGCCGCCGTGGCTCCCCGTCGCAGCAGGCCACGAGCCGCCTAACTGCCTTCCGATTTCCCTCGAGAGTCTTTGCCTAGAATTTCTTGACTCCTGGAGAAGTGGTTTAGGGGACAGACCACCGGTGTGGGGACGTTCTGTAGTCCCGGAATTGTAAGGTGGCTACGCTGCGGCCGGGATTTCCAGTGTTCAGCCATTCATTAATAGACACAGATTTGTCTACATTCAGAGACTTAGAGACACACTCGTATGCATACACATGTAAACATGCATGTGTACGGCAGAAGCATATAAACATGCACATTTATTTTTCTGAAACACTTGCTGCAGGCGTAGAGTTCTAAACTGACAGAAAATTTAACTGGAGCTGTGTGGTGTGTGTCACATTTTATGGTGTAATTTATTAGACTCTGGAATTACAGCAGTGACTAAAAAACAGCTGCCTCTTTTATGTTACATCCTCTTCGAAGAAGACAGTAAGTAAACAAAGCGCTGAAAACACATTCCCTCTAGTTGTGAGTACTGCTTTATTTAGTAACGTGGTGAGAAAAGGCCATCTTGAGAAGGTGGCATTTAACAGGATGGGAAAACCAAACCATGTGGACCTACTTGAGAACTGTGCCTGCTTGGTAGTGGCAACAGTTAGGTTCTGAGATAATACTTGTGTGTTTGAGGGAAAGCAAAGAGCTCAGTGTGGCTGGAGTAGAGGAGAGACAGTAGAACTCTGACTCCATGATAGAGGAAGACGTAAAGGGTTCTGAACAAAGTAGGGAAGTGTTCTTAAAATGTTTTGTTTTTCCCATTTAACATTTCTACCCTTGCTGTATCTGCAGTTTATTCATCATTTACCAAATTTATTCTGGAGGTTTTTCACAGATTTTTTGCAAAACTAAGGTATGAGCATACTCAGCCATAATTAATTAATTAGGAATATACCTGGGAGTAGAGAATTTTCCTAGAATGACCAAAGACCTGGCTTTGATCCCCAACAGCACAGATAGCTATCAGTCTAGAAAAGAAAATACTTACTGTGTTTACACAATTTCTGCTTAATGCGTATTTTTTTTTAGGGCATCTTCTATTTTTAACTTTTTTGTTGTTACTGTTTCAAGACAGGGTTTTTGTGGGTAGCCCAGACTGGCCTTGAATGCTCAAGAGATCCAAGTGCCTCTGACTCCAGGATTAAAAAGGTGTGGGATTAAGGTTTTGGAATTAAAGTTGTGCCCCACCGCTGCCCACCTTATTTTTAACTCTAAAAAACAAAACCCCTGTTATTTGTAGCATGAATTAACTGCTGAGCAAGAATGAAGAATTAAGAATCAGCCAGGAATATAGTTCTGTGGGAGAATGCTTGCCTATTGTATTTAAGGCTCCAAGTTCAATTCCCAGCATCACAGATAAAGTATCTGATTTACTTTGATAATCAGAGGTGATACAGAACCAAGAGGTGCTGAGAAGAATTGAGTACATAACAATGTGTATTTTCATTGCCATCAATACAAATGCAGTGTAGAACTATGGAATGAACACAAATACAGATTTTAAAGGGGGAAAACCTTTAAATCATATAATAGGTTTTGTGTATGAATCCAGTGAATTGTTCTGTCGATATTAAAAACTTAGCCCCAAGGAAGGGGGGTCATAGAGTCTGAACCACCAACCAAAGAATATGCATGGGCTGGTCCTTGGCCCCCTACACGAAGCTGATGGGCTGCTTGATCCTCAGATCCCCTAACAGTTGGAACGGGGACTGTCTCTGACTTGGACTCTTGCCTCCTTCTGGATCCCGTTTTCCTAGCAGAGCTGTCTTTTCTCAGAGGGGCCACCTAGTAATGATGAGATTTAATGTGCCAGAGCGGGTTGGTACCAGATGGGGGTAAATATGGGGGTAAGGGGGTGGGAGGGTGGGACTGGGAGGAGAGGAGGGAGTGCAGTTGTTATTGAGATGTAAAATAAATAAGTAAATTAATGGAAAACTTTTTTTTTTTGGTTTTTCGAGACAGGGTTTCTCTGTATATCCTTGACTGTCCTGGACTCACTTTGTAGACCAGGCTAGCCTTGAACTCACAAAAATCCACCTGTCTCTGCAACCCGAGTGCTGGAATTAAAGGGGTGTGCCACCACGCCCGGCTGGAAAACATTTTTTAAAAATTAAAATTAAGAATTTAAAAGTTATTAAGAACTGTTCTTTTGTTATTAAGGTTCTTAATGACACTGATTCTAATTTCTTTTATAGATATAGGAGTGTTCGTTTACATGTCTGTTACTTAGTTGATGTAGTATTGATGGTTTGTGGCTTTTAAGAAACAGGTGCATTTATCTAACTTCTTGTCAGATTCATGTGCATAGGAGTTTTTTCCTCGGTCTGTAGTGATAGCTGATATTTTGCACCTTTTTGAAAATGTGTTGTTCAGCACTCTAATGTTGGTGTGGACCTGGGAGAGCAGGCCTAAAAATGAGGTAGACTAAAGTCTTATTTGATAACTAACTTTATTCAGAGCATGAGACGATTTATGCTCCGAAGGCTAAGGAGAATCACCTGAATAAAGTCACAAAGACAAGCCACACGTGGCAAAACATGTTTTTTTCACAGAGGCTTAAGGACAACAATAGCCAGTTATACCAAAGTGAGCCGCTCCACCCGGGAAGGCCACAGATCACATTCCAAGGCTCCACCCGGGAAGGCCACAGATCACATTCCAAGACTCCAGCTCTGTTTCTTGAAGAGACTGAGGCCACAAGACTCTTGTTTTCTTGGAGTTTTCTCACAAGCACTCAGAATCCCCCCTATTCTTGGACTGTTCTGACAATGTATGCTGGTTACCTATTTCCCTCTTAGCTCATCTACCTAGAGGCTTTACTAGTTTTGTTTTCCAAGAACCAGATTTTAATGTTATTGAATATTTTCTGTCCTCTTTTCAGCTTTATCAGTTTCCGTTCTTTTCATTTCCTTCTAATGCTTGCTTTGGTTTCATTTTTCTTTTTTAGTTTCTTTTTAAAATTTTATTTATTTTCATTTTATGTGCATTGGTGTTTTGCCTGTGTGAAAGAGTTGGGTCTCCTGGAACTGGAGTTACAGACAGTTGTGAGCCACCATGTGAGTGGTGGGAATTGAATGCAATCTCCTGGAAGACCAGTCAGTGCTATTAACCACTGAGCCATCACTCCAGCCCCTCTTTTCTAGTTTCTTTTTTTTTTTCCTTTATTTCTTCAAGTTACATCTCAATGGCAGTCCCCTCCCTATTCCCCCTCCAGTCCCACCCTCCCACTTTCCCCCATCCTCTTCCCTTTTTTTTTTTTTTTTTAAGTTTAAGGTATATCTTAATTCCCCCTACAGTTTCCCCTTTCAGTCCAACAAATGGCTCTTTCTCTTATAATAATAAATACAATACAGTACAACAGAGGTAATTAGGCCACAGTTATGAGGGTTATATGGCTTAACGTACATTCCCAATGTCCAGTCCATATGTATTTGGTACCTGACTTTCTTTTCTAGTTTCTTAAAGTAGAAGCTTCAATTGTTGCTGACTTTGTTCTTTTTCTAATATAAATTATGTCTGTAATTAATATATTGCATATTATATACACACAAATATATAATTATAGATGAGTTTAAGTGTATCCCATGAGCCGGGCGGTGGTGGCGCACGCCTTTAATCCCAGCACTTGGGAGGCAGAGGCAGGCGGATCTTTGCGAGTTCGAGGCCAGCCTGGTCTACAAAGCGAGTCCAGGACAGCCAGAGCTGTTAAACAGAGAAACCCTGTCTCGAAAAACCAAAAAATAAATAAACAAACAAACAAACAAACAAATAAATAAATAAAGTGTATCCCATAAATCTTGATGTTCCTCATTTTCTTTCAGCTCCGAATAGTTAATTTTCTTCAAGATTGTCTTTAATTCATGAATTTAGAAGTGTTTTGATACCTAAGTACAGATTAGACATTTTTCATCCAGAATGCTTAAAATAAAAAAGAATTTGGAATTCAGATTTTACTTTGAAGTTTGGAAACCTTTGCATATATAAAATAAGATGTTTTAGGAGAATTTGTTTCTGTTTCATATACATGATGTGCATATGGCCTGAGGTAATTTCATTCATATTGTTGGTTTGTGTGTATGTTGTGACTGCTACTGCATCAGGTAGAACTTTCTCACTTGCGGCATCATGACACTCAAAAAGTGTGAGATTTGGACCTTTTTGGATAGGGGTGCTCAACCTTTTCTCTCTCCCCACCCCTCCTATTTTGAGACAGGGTCTCTCTGTATATCTCTGACTGTCCAGCAATTCCCATATGTAGCCCAGGCTGGCCTCAGTTTCACAGAGGTCCTTCTGCCTCTGCCTCCTGAGTGCTGGGATTAAGGCCTGCCTTAATCAAAACTTAAACTAAGTCACTTGTGGATAACAAATGACTTTTTTTCTTCTTCTGACCACCTCTGTCATTTATGTTTAACTACATTAAACATAGTTATTTCTGTGTTTGGAATTGCCATTTCATTTTGTTGTGAAACCAGTTCTCACTGCTTCCCAGGCTAGCCTTAAATCTCTCAAGGCCAATGTGTTCTCTTTATATCTTTTTTTTTTTTCTGACCATGTTCAAAGATGTTTACATTATAACTCTTTATTTTGGTACACTTCAGTGTGTGTAAGTATAGGAACACTCTTCTGTCAGGTAAGGTGGATAGTCTATGATCCCCGCGCTTACATAGCTGAAGGAGGAGGATCAGCGTTCAAGAGCAGTTGCTCCTACTCAGTGAGACTTTGCATGCTAATCTAGCACTCTAGCAGCTAAGCTACAATTCTAGTCCCAGGATGATTTCTTTAAAGGGTTTTCTGGCTCTAGGGTTTCTTTTTGTGGGCCCAAGAGAAATATCATAAATCCTTGGTGGCTTATCAAAATGGGTAAAAAAAAAAATGGGGATATGACTACACTGGATGCTTTAACATGTGTACTGCCTGTGACCTGGGTCAAGATCACAGGTCAAGAAGTTGGTCTATGGTTGTAAAGACAATAGTATGGCAGTTTAGGTGCCTTCATATTTACTCTTTAAACTTTACCCTCACACTCAGGATAGATGTGTGGGATTAGATTTGTACTGAGAGAACAGGAGAAATGCCCTTACTTCTCAGCCACTCTTTTTTTTTTGCTCATGAGTTAAGTAAGATTCCTGTGTAATGAATGGTTCCTGTATAAGGGTGTTGAAGAGAGTTACCAAAAATGTAACTTCTTGAATAGAGTATGGTTTTGCATCACGGATTTAATGGGATGCATGAATAACTGAGTACAATTTAATTAGGCAGATTATTCTCTGTTATAACACAATTAGATAACCAGCTAGGGAAACTGGTGGTGTAGGAGGAAAAAATCTGTTAGGTAACACTGGTACTCGGAATCACTCTTGTCCCAGCAGTGATTTGAAAAAGATTTTTTTTATTGTTTATTTTTTTAATGTGTGTGGGAACATGCATGTGGAGATCAGAAGTAAAAAGCAGGGGAGTTGGTTCTCCTTTGACCATGTGGGTCCCTGAGGTCAGACTCAGATTGTCAGGTTTGGTAGCAAGCACTTGGACTTGATGAGACATCTCAGTGGCCCTCTTTAACTTTGTTGAGAATTTGGCCTGGACTGGAAAACTACTAAATTTTAAGCTACCCTGAGCTATATAAATTGAGTTCAAGACCAGTCTGAGCAACTTAATGGAGACCATGTC
The DNA here is from genome assembly GCA_907164525.1 of Lophiomys imhausi. NCBI lineage: Eukaryota > Metazoa > Chordata > Mammalia > Rodentia > Muridae > Lophiomys > Lophiomys imhausi. Next base: position 2,065,573 of record CAJQZJ010003646.1, on the reverse strand, counting down.
TCAAAAAGTAGAGGGCTGTGGCTGATTGGCTAGTCTTAAAGGCTAATGAATGAAGTTTTGTTGTTGTTGGTTTTTGGTTTTTTAAGACAGGGTTTTTCTGTGTAGTCTGTGTGTCTGTCCTCACTTTATAGACCAGGCTGGCCTCGAACTCAGTGATCCACTTGCCTCTGCCTCCCAAGTCCTGGGATTAAAGGCTTGCACCACCATGTCTGGAAGAAGCAAAGTTTGTTATTGGTTTTGGGGTTATAGAACTTTGAGAGGTAAAGTTTACTTCTTAGTTTCTTCTTTTATCTTTTACTTTTAATACAGGCAACCATACCCAGGGCATCAGGCGTGCTAACAAGTGCCCAACCCTTCCTCTCCTTTCTCACCTGCCCTGAGCTCTTTTTTTCTTCGTGGTGTGTTTGGCAATCAGAGCTTATGCCTTGTCACTGAAGATAGCCTACTGAACCACAGTGACTTACATTTCTTCAGAGGTTTGTTTTGGTTTTTTTGTTGTTGTTGTTGTTTGTTTTCAAGACAGGGTTTCTCTGTAGCCCTGGCAGTCCTGGACTCACTCTGTAGACCACGCTGGCCTTGAACTCAGAGATCCGCCTGCCTCTGCCTCCCGAGTGCTGGGATTAAAGGCGTGCGCCACCACTGCCCAGCCAGAGATTCTGTCTTCAAAAAGCCTTCTGTTTCATGTTCCAAAAGCTAAAAGTCTCAAATGTTACTTGTTTTCTATAAAATACAATTCCATTTGTTGAAACCTACAGTTTATATCATTAATGAGCTTACCTCAGGTTAATATTCCCTGTTTGTTTTGTACAGAGATCAAGTTCTATATAGGATTTGCTGTGTAGTGAGTTAATTCTCAAGTTATACCTCTTTATAGGTAGAAATTATAATTCTTTTTTGATAAAGTTTGTTCATATTACATTCAAAATGGAAGGCTAGAGATACTTCAGTGGTAGAGCATGTGCTTAATATGCTCTCATGCTTTAGGAACCTCATTGGGTTAATCTGTCTATCCTAGGGTGTCTGTGTGTGTGGTCATGCAGGTGTGCACATCCATGCCTGTGCCCCTGCTCAACCTGTCTGACGACATGCATGTGAGCTTGTCTGGGGGTCTGTATGTGGAGGTCAGTACAATCTTGGATGTCAGTTCTTGGGCATCTTGCATCTTTTTGTCTGAGACGGGGTTTTTCATTGGTGGAACTTCATGGAGTAAGTCACACTAGCTGTGTGTTCTCCTCCCTTTGGGATTCAGACTTAGGTCTCTACACTTTCCTTCTGTCTTGCACGCTGAGCCGTCTATCTCCCTTGCTCTCAGACAGTGATTCTTACCTTCTTAATGCCGAGCCCTTTAATACAGTTCCTTATGTTGTAGTGACACCCCCAACCATAAGATTTTTGTTGCTACTTCATAACTGTAATTTTGCACTGTTGTGAATGGTAATGTAAATATCTGGTGTGCAGGATATCTTGATACTTGGCCCCCAAAGGGGGTGACCCACAATCCACCACTGCTCTAGGAAAATTACAAAAAAAAATTCTGGATGTAGCAATTTGATTTTTTTTAAATAAATAATTTATGTGTGGGAGTGTTTTGCCTGCATGTATGTCTGTGTACCACATGTGTACATTTTGCGTGTGAAGGCCAGAAGAGGGCATAAGATCCCTTGGAGCCGGGTGTAGTGGCGCATGCCTTTAGTCCCAGCACTTGGGAGGCAGAGGCAGGCTGATCTCTGGGAGTTCGAGGCCAACCTGGTCTACAAAGAGAGTCCAGGACAGCCAGAGCTGTTATGCAGAGAAATCCTGTCTCCAAATACCAAAAAAAAAAGAAAGAATTTTGAAAGAACTATTTCCAAGAGAAAAGTTTTTCACTATTTCGTAAGGTATTTTCATTATTAATTGTCATGTTTTATAATGTGTAACAAATTTTAAAAGCTAAATTTAGTAGATCTTTCCTGAGGAAAGTTGAAGGGGCCGATAGGTTAATATAAGTTAGATTTAGTGAATACCTAAGTTTTTGATACAGTCTCTTATTTCGGGGCATGAAGATCAACTGCTGTGAGCA
>CAJQZJ010003646.1:2028408-2063114 GCA_907164525.1 Lophiomys imhausi | reverse complement strand
GATTATCAATAGGTTTAGTGGATAGGTTAAAGGGGTTGTAGGAATTAATAGGATTAATAGTTAAGAAATTGTTGGTGTTTGTTATAAGTGAATTTAGTAATAAATAAATAAGTGTTAAATAATAATTTAAAAGTTCGGTTTCAGAAAGTATTTAAGAATTCAGACCACACTCAGAGTTCTGAGTCAAGGCTCCACCCGTCAATATGGGTGCAGATTTTTGTTCCTTCTCATTGCTACTTATTGTAGGTGGCATTGGTTCTTTTGTGCAACCTGTTCTCCCCTGGTTCTCAGGGAGTAAGTAGATCATGAGCGTTGAGAGTGAGTACAGTTTAGATGATTTTGACTTCAGTTAGCTCAGGGAAGAACACTCCAAAGAGAGCATGGAGGAGCTTTTTTTCTAATTGTGCTGATCAGAATAGAACTGTTTCTTTTTCTTTTCTTTTTTTTTGGTCCCCTGGCCAGAATTGACTCTTAAGGAGGGATGTGCTTATCACTGACAAGGCCTAACAGGTCAAACAACTATTAATTTAGAATATTGAGCAGGGTGGTGGTGCACGCCTTTAATCCCAGCACTCAGGAGGCAGAGGCAGGCAGATCTCGGAGAGTTCGAGTCCAGCCTGGTCTACGAAGCGAGTTCCAGGACAGCAAGTACACAGAGAAACCCTGTGTCGAAACATTACCCCCCCCCCCGCCGCCAAAAAAAAGAATATTGGAGCTGAGAGTGTATGTAGAGTGCATACATGATGTAACTGAATTTGATCCTTAGCCTAGGAGAGCCAAACAGATTTTTTTAAAAGGTTATCAGTTCTGTATTAAAGGGATCTAATGTATAAGAAGACCCTGTTTAAAAACACTTCAGTTTCTACAATTTTTGTGCTAGAGCTAGTGTAATGAGTTTTAACACTAACAGTGTATGGGTTTGATCTCCAGTGCTGTTTAAAAAAAGAAAGGAAAACAACAACAAAACTTAATTTTATTAGGTACCTCCCAGTTAAGTTCTCTTATATGAAATATTGGTGTATTATCAACTTGCTCACTGTTCTTTTTCCCTATATATTTTGTTTCAGTTGGTCGAATTATGTTTCAGCTCTTCTCAGACATATGTCCAAAAACATGCAAAAACTTCCTATGCCTGTGCTCAGGTGAGTGAGTTTTTAGCTGTTTCTAATAAGAATGCCTGGCTGTGTGCAGCTGTATCTGCTTTAAGGCAGGGAACATCCATAAAAATATAACGGCTTGTGAAGTGAGTTTTATAGCTAAAATGTTATGGTTACTTCACATGAAATGAAGGAAACATTTAAGAGGACAGGAATAAAAAGAAGTAATTTTTTAAATGATAAGAATGTACTTTGGTTATACAATCTTTATGCATTATTTTGTCAAATAAGACATTTTCTAAGTTGTCTTGGGAAAATATTATCCAGATTTCAATTCTTTAAATAAATTTAGCACCTCAAAGTATTAAAAATTGCTTTTCATTATGTATCATTGCATATACTCTAGCTAAACAGGAAAAAGCAGTTAATGTTATCATAAAAAATAGCAAACTTGCCGGGCATGGTGGCGCACACCTTTAATTTGAGCATTTGGGAGGCATAGGCAGGCGGATCTCTGAGTTCAAAGCCAGCCTGGTCTACAGAGTGAGTCCAGGACAGCCAGGGCTACACAGAGAAATCCTGTCTTGAAAAACAAAAGCAAACTTAGTTTTTAAAACCTGTTTGAACTGATTTCCTTCATTTCATTCTTTAGTGAAATAATCATCTCCATTCTTTATCTCCTGTAGAGTTGTTTCTGGATCACTTTATTGCTTTGCATTATTTTGTTTGGTTTGTATGTTATGTATGTGTGCTCCATACATTGTGCAGTCTGTCTGTGCCTTACATCTCTCATAGTACCAGCACATGGGAGGGGCTTGACCACAGATTAGCTGGTGTTTATTCCCATGGATTGATGGGTTTGTAGCTAAACTTCTTTTTTTTTTCCCCCAGGGGAGAAAGGCCTTGGGAAAACAACTGGGAAGAAGTTATGTTATAAAGGTTCTACATTCCACCGTGTGGTTAAAAACTTTATGATTCAGGGTGGGGACTTCAGTGAAGGTAGAGCTAAAAGTTATATTCCTAATAAATCCATCCATCAGTTTTTAAAGAATCTCATTATTGCTTTTAATTGTAAATATCATGTCACAGAATCACAAGAGTATTGTTTCTCAGTGCATCATTGTTGGAAGAACAGATGTTACAGATGTAGAATTTGTGAAAAAGTAAAGACTATGGTATTTTAAGAATTTTAGCCGGGCGTGGTGGCGCACGCCTTTAATCCCAGCACTTGGGAGGCAGAGGCAGGCGGATCTCTGTGAGTTCAAGGCCAGCCTCGTCTACAAAGTGAGTCCAGGACAGCCAGAGCTGTTACACAGAGAAACCCTGTCTCGAAAAACCAAAAAAAAAAAAAAAAAAAAAAAAATTTTATTTTAGTAACGTAATTATCTGATAGATTACCTTCCAGTGAACATCACAGTACTGTCATATTACATCTATTCTAGAAATTCTTTGGTTTGACTACTACTTGAAATAAATGAGTCATAGAGATTTTTCTGATAGTATTTATCATAATATTTTAAAGATTAAATTAATTATACCTGGAATCAAGGTTTTGGGTTTTTTTTGTTGTTGTTTTTGTTTTGTAGTGATTAAAAGGTTCAAGAGTTTTTTCAGCATATTGAAGCCATCAAAAATAATTTATTGGGCTGGGAATGTAGCTGAATGTTAGAATATTTGCTTGGTATGTGCTAGTTCTGGTTTCAATCTCAAGTGAGCAATAATAACAGAAGTAATTATTAAGAGAGGTGGATGTGAGGGGGCACACCTGTAATCCCAGCATGTGGGAGGTAGAAGCCTTGGACTTAAAGTTGAGGTCACCCTGAACTACAGTAGTGAGATGTGTCTTAAATCTAAAGCCATTGGAGCCAGCAAAGTGCTCACCATGTAAAGGCACTTGTGACCAAGCCTGATAACCTGAGGTCAGTCCCTGGGACTCACATGGTGGAAGGAGAGAACCAACTCCTGCAAGTTGTTTTCTGACTTTCACATTCACACTGTTGCACACATGCACATGTGTGCACACACACACTAAGTAAATGTTAAAAAAATGATAATTACCATGTGTTGAATATTTAACATTTTCATTATGGCTCATTGTTTTCAGGTAATGGAAAAGGTGGAGAATCAATTTATGGTGGATATTTTAAAGGTAAGGCCTGGTATTTTCTTTCTTTCTTTTTCTTTCTTTTTTTTGTTTCAGTTCTGATATAAAGCAAGTTTGGTCGCATACTTTAATGAGAAAAGGTTTATTTGTAGTTCACATTTTGCATGAAACTAATGCTGCATGAAAATATTTGCATGAGTTTGGGGATAAATTACATTATAATATATAACTTTTAATTGACAAGATTAATTAAGGCTAACTTTAAGGTTAAACATGACTTTCAGCATGGAGGTTAGGCAACTATATACATGAAAACTCCTATCTTCCTGCCTAAAACTGTCAACATATTCTTTTGTTTATAGAGAATGTGGTCTTTTGCAAAATGAAAAGGTAAGAGAACGAAGCTCAGTAACACACCGCACTCTGCCCCTTGTGCCCTCCAATAGCCACGCACAGTCTGCTCAGGCTGTGCGCAGTCCACATTGTTTGAAGATTTGAAAATTTATGATTTCATACATGCGTCTGTGCCTTTGTTTCTTTACAATGGGTTATTAGTCCTACATCAGGGAAAAAAGAATCTAGTTGTGGTTTTCCCCCCTAAGCCAAGCAGTTTCTTTGAATAAAAGTTGGTATTTTTTCAAAGGTTTGTATGTTTTCTTTTGTGTACTAGAACTATATTGATGTATTTTATTCCTACAGTAGTAATATTTCATTAAGTCTAACTATTGCACTTCCCCAAAAAGCCTTAGAAAAGTCAGTTGCAGGGATTTACAGTGGGCTCCAGCATTGCTGGGCCTAAATGCCTTCAAACCGTAGTGTTTAATGGTCTTTTTATATTTCCTTTTGGGGAAAATGGATCACTACTATTTTTCAGAAGCCTATCCCCAAGGTAATCATTTCTTTAAAGTCCTATGTTTCTGTTTGTTCTAAAGGAAGATTTGATATATGAATGTAAAAGGAAATTTGATTTTAAAGATACTTCTTCCTTCTAAATATTTAACACCAAGCCTGATCTTGCTTAGCTTTTGATATTAGAAGAGATCAGGCACATTCAGGGTGATATGGCTGTCTAGTTTTAAAGACATTTCTACTGAATTAAAACCATCTTTAAGTGATGGTGATGACAAATTTTTTTCCCTTTCTAGCTGGTTGTAATGGCATGTAGCAACTTACACTTAATGTTGTGGGCCACTTTAATGTGGCTGTTCTCTGTGTTGGATGCTTTTGTATCTTAAAATTATTTTTTGCCTTTTAAAATGTTGTTTTTGTACAACATTCTTCCTTAGGTAATTTTGTGATTCTACTGATAATTTAATTTGACATTTTCCTAATATATATATATATGTATAATATTTTTGTTCTCACAGACCAGCTTGACTTCCGTGGGGTAATAAATTTACCATATGAACATTAAGCATTTGAGATGAGGTACATTAAAACTCATGTGTAACTCATGTTTCAGGCTAATTGGAAACTTGAAGGAAATGTATTTTACTGTAGAGATTTTTCTAAAAATTTCTTGGCTAGTCTCCCTGAGAGTCAGTAGTTTATGTGTCATTTAGCCAAGTGTGAAGCTGCTGGAAGTGACTGTTCTAAGGCTGTTTGTGTTAAGGGTTAAAGACCTGCTCTTTTCCTCAAGGCTTTAAGTAGGATCTTTTCAGCCTTTTTGTCCTTTTGTTATTTGATTAGTTAACTTTTTCTAAATATTGCCAAATATCTTACTGACCAGAAGAGGAATTTCATCCTTTGCTTTCAATTTAGGGCTTGAGCATTACTTTAAAGGCTGCTTATAATTGGAGACTAACAGATTTGTGTTTTCTTCAAACAGATGAAAACTTTATTCTCAAACATGACAGAGCGTTCCTTTTATCAATGGCAAATCGAGGGAAACATACCAATGGTTCCCAGTTTTTCATGTGAGTAGGCGTAATGTAGAGATGAGCTTTTCCTACAGAGAAGTGCTGTTCATGAGAAAGATGGGATAGTTGACTGCATTTTACTGCTGGGACTCTGACAGCTTTGGTTATGTTACACAGTAACTGTAGTCTCTAGTGGCTGCTTCAGCACTCAGCGCATACCCTGATTTGAAGAATGGAACTTAAAACTATGATGTTGAGGTACTTAGTGTTTTCAGAGTATGCTGTCATCATGAGGAAAGAATTTGACTTTATCCTCTTCCTCATTTGATGGCTCAGTTTAGAAACATAGATTGGAATATAAACTCATGATAAACGTTTAAAAATTGCCCATGATATAGCTGGGTGTGCTAGCACACTTCTTTAAACCTAGCACTTGAGAGGCAGAGGCAGGCAGATCTCTGAGTTTGAGGCCCACCTGCTCACCGTAGTGAGTTCAGGATAGATAGGGAGCCACATAGTAAGACCTTGTCTCTCCCCAAAAAGAAAAATTGATCATGATGTAAGTCCAGACGGACCCTAGGCATAAGAACCAGTTAGTTTGGGTAAACCAACATGTGAGTGTTTTTGTTTTCTTTCTCATTACTAGCCAGTTTTGAAAGAGGTAATATTATTTTCTGATGAGGTGTAGAAAAGTGATTTTGCTGTTGAATTAGCATTTTTAACTACTCAAAATTTGTAAGTTCTCTGTGCATAAAGAATTAACCCAATGTTGGCTGTCATTTTTGCCAAAATGTGTAAATATTACTCAGCAAACTTTAAAGTACTAAATTTGCTTTTCAAAAAGCCAAATAGTCTCTGGACTGCCTCTATGGTTCAGTGATTTAAGCACGTGACACATAGGCCCAGCAAGCTGAGTTTGATCCTTAGAACCCACATAAAGGTAGAAGAAGAAAACCAACTCTGCAATTGTCTTCTGATCTTTACATGTGTGCCTACACACACACACCATACACAATAATGATAAATCTGTTTTTTAAAAGAACATATCTTGTTTGTATATGCACGCAAAACAAAAAACTAAATTCTCATATGAAAATTCTAAATAAAACCTTTGGCATACTTTTAATTATATTCTTATCTAAACCTATTTTTGTATTATTTCATCATATAAAATATGAAAGATGATTGATTGTCCAGCATGCAGCTTAGTACTTTTGGTAATAATCTCTGTTGTTTTGTATATGTTGGAGAAATACTTATTCATGATTTATCACAAGTTTTCTTTTACATCTTTCTGAATGGATAAATATGAATGGCGCTTCCCTGTCTTAAAGGAGTCAGTTATTCATATAAGAAATTCATATTTTAAGTTTGTCTGAAAGATTTTCAACCTGATCTGAAGAAGTTCAGATAAGGGGCATTCTGTTCCCAAGGATGTCCTAAAAATGGAAAGCTCATAGAAAGAAGGTGATCATGCTGGGATTACACAGGAAGGAACCTGAGGCAGCAGCAGTTCCTCGGCCCTGTTTTCATCCTGAAGGTGTATAGTCACCCACTCTTCCACTGGAGGACTTTCCTGTTCTTAACTTTTGTGGGGGTGGGGGCAGTTCAAAGTAAAGAGGTAGATTTTCAGAAACTTTGTAGTAAGTAACATCCTGTCCAAGCTGTTTGCTCTAGGCCCCTTTGTTTCCATTTTTAAGCTTATCTGAACTGTGAACATGAAAAACTAACGATTCATTCATTGGTCAGGATGGCGCCATCTGAGGGCTCTAAAGTTTCTTTTTTATATCACTACATTTAAAATTTGCCTTTTCAGGTAGTTGCACTATCTTCCATTATTACATATAGTTGTTAGCTTATTTATGCAGATCTCTGTTAGAATCTAGGATATGAAATCCTCTATCCTCTGTTATCTCATTATTTAATAGCTACTTAATTCTCCATGAACATGTAGTAAAAGCCATTGGTGTTCTCTATGTGGCCTAATTTGCATTGGACTGCTGTTTGAAGAGGAATAACTAATGAAAATTTTAAATTAATTACAAATAAAAATTTTAAGTTAGTTTCTATAATTAACTATAGATAGCTCTAAAATCACTGAATGCATGATAAAAGAAAATTTTCTATCTTTAGTTTGGTGAAAATTTATTTGAAAGTTCCTTGTGGAGAGGAGTTCGCAGTCTTTGAGGTAATTGAACATTTTGCACTCACACAAAGTTTGTCCTAATTTTTAGAAAAGTAACTTGTGTGCCTATGTGCTGCTTTATGCTGGTTGAAATTCCACTTGCCATGAGTTGCAAGATAAAGTCAAACTAATGTTCGCATTTCTGAAGGAAATGTACCCTGACTTATGGAAAAGGTAGATACAACAGAGATGGCAGCCAGTCAAGGAGACATCTTTTGAAATTCTGTATCTTGCCAGCCCAAGTCCCTTTGGCACTTGAAGTAGTAGTACAAGAATAATGTACTGTTTTTGGCTTGTGTGTATTAATCGTAGTTGAGACCTACCTAGTGACTTCACAGGAACAGCTCTGGGTTTTGTCCTGTCACCAAACACTTCATGTGGCACCTTGGTAGCAGCTCTGAGCAGAATGAAAGGATGATGTAAGAGAGGCTTCACATGTGTCTTATGGATTGTTTTATTGCCTTTGCAAGGACCCTATAAGAAATCTGCACAAAATGGCACTCAGTTTGTGTCCCACAAATGTACTGCAGTTCCTGACCAGTAAATTTTGTGCTGTGTGTGTGGAAGTCCCTTTGGGATTGCTGGGCTGTGCGCACTGACTGTTGTCTTGAGTCTCATACTTAGCAACTTCCCTTCCTAAGGTGTATACTGTTGTCTTCAGCATAATCTTGGCATGTATTGTTTTCTTTGGCTAAAACTGTGAAGAGAGAGAATATATCTTATATTAGCAGGTATATATTTATATTTTATGATCATATATAGTGGAGATGAGGTTCTTACATTATTTTTAATTTTTATCATTAACTGTATTGAGTGCTGTGTGAACTGTGGTGCTTCTGTTTGAGAGCATGTATAAAAGGAGAGATGTTGTTTGGAGTGCTACTGCTTGAGAAATGGATGGAAACGATGCGTGGCCCACCCTCATAAACCACGCAGGAAGTGAGGGTGTGTCCACTTTGAAACATTGTTTAAGGAGTTGAAGCTCCTGGGACCACACTCACAAGCCAGCTCACGTTGGTGTTCACTCACTGTGTCGCTTTCTGTCTATTTTAGATGAAATGTGGATAAAGCTCTAGAGCAGGAAGTGTAGTTTAGTCCCTTCCTTCCTGTGACGGAGAGCTGCCTGTATGTTCAGTCACCAGCACTGCAGAAAACAGGGATGACGGGGTCACGGGAAAGCTGTAGAGTTAGAGTGTGCAACAGGGCTGAGAGAGCATGGGGATCAAGTTTTATGTTCCGTAGGAATGAATGCTGAGTAAGGAGGAAACATGCTGTAGAATCCTCACATTCTGGAGAGGAAAGCTGCTGACTACATGCTGCAGTTATAAGCACTGTTCTGAATCACTGTAGTCAGAACTGTTAATCACTGTTAAGTATCAGAGGCAGGGGCACTCTGCTGAGGAAGAAAATGACAGTTGGGGAACTTTCTTAAAGCTTCATTGTTAATGATAATTCTGATACTTATTGTCTATAGTCATTGAGAAGATACAACAGTGATTAGAAAGGTTAGTTTATAACTTTTGTTTTTATTACCTTTCTGGGATGGAATTGGTACCTACCCATCAGGAAACCTTGATTTCGGCCAGGTGTAGTGTCTTGTGCCTCTGATAGCTGTGGAAGGAGAGCAGCTGTGGATTTGAGTAGAGAGTGAGTGCCAAGTCATTTCAGGACACAGCACACAACCCTGTCTCAGACATCCACACACACGAGAAATCTCGGGTTAGCTCTGTTTTTCTGTACCCTGAATTAATTTCTTATTTGTAAAAGCTATGTCTGTGTGTCTGTGTGTGCACATACGTGAGAACAGAAGTTAGAATTTGAGATCAGGTATCTTCCTTTGTCAACCATCACCCCCCCCCCCTTTGAAACAGTTTCTCACTGAACCTGGAACTCTGGACTCCCCTAGGCTGGCAAGCCCCTCCTTTCCCTGCTCTCCCCATTGCTAGCATTACAGGCACATGTTCCTACATATGCGTGGCTGTTACATGGGTGCTGGCAGTCAAACTAGGGTCGCTCATGCTTAGCACAGGAAGCACCCACCGAACCATCTACCTATCCTCAAATGGCCCTGCTTTTAAGGTAAACTATAAACATTTTGGTAGAAAAATGTCATAGAAGAAACAGTGTGTCTTATAGAAAGATGCTAAATTTCTGAATAAGTCGAATGATTTGTGTGCAGACATTCTTGTCTAAAATAAGTTATTCTGTAGCTATAATTTTCACCAGTCTGAAAAACCTCAAAAAGTCTTGGGACTCATTTTGTCTAAACCAGGGACAGCAGCAGTCCCTCCCTCAGCTACTACTAAAATATTTGTGAGGGCAGGTCCCCCCTTTTTAAAAAAAATAATTACTTATTTTGTGTGTATGAGTGTGTTGCCTGCATATGTCTGGGTGCCATGTACATCCAATGCCCTTAAAGGCCAGATGACGATGTTGGATCCCCTGGGACTGGAATTATTGCTGTGAACTACCATGTGGGTGCTGGGGAGTGAACCTGGGTCCTCTGGAAGAGCAGCCAGGGCTCCTACACTGAGCCATCTCTCCTGCCCCAGTGTAGGCCTCTTATGATTTTAAAGCTTTGATGAATAGGTTGTCATTGGCCACAGTTCCTGGTCTTGATAATTTTTATGAAAACAAGATAATACAGAAAAGCCCAACTTGATGTTTAAACAAAATTTCTGGTTTTTTTTTTTTTTTTTCCTTAGTGCTGATGATGAGACTGTTGACTTTTTAAATGCTAGGCAGCAGCTCTCTAAACTGAGGCTGCTCTGGAACTCAGGGACCCACCTCCCTCTCGCTTAAGTGCCCCAAGTAAAGACATTACCACCATGTACAGCCCATTGATTTTATATATACGAGGTGATTTTTTTTCCTCCATGTGTTTTTACTTTATGTGTATGGGTGAGTGTTTTGCCTGAGTGTAAGTCTGTGTCACATGGGTACAATGCCTCTGGAGAACAGAAGGCATTAGATCCCCTGAGACTGGATTGTATACCTGCTATGTGGGTGCTAGGAAGAGTAGAAATAGAAAGTGCACTTACCCACCAAGGCACATCTCTAGTTCCTGTTTATTATATTAGCCAGGAATAGGGAAGGGTGCACAGTCTAGATTGTCATTTAAGAATCAGACCTACAAGTGGCCCTTCACCTATTGAGAAAGCAGCACTCATCCCAAGGTAGGAAGCAAATAGAGCCAAGAGGCGGCTACTTGAGGACTTTATAAATCTTTGTTGGCACTTTGGGAGAAGAATGTCTCACTCACACATTCTTAAATAATACCATTCCTGACGACAGGAAGTGGTAGTGAATGTCAGGACCACTGTTTTTGTTTGTGTTGGTTGCTTTGGGGTTTTGTTTTGTTTTTAGGGAAGGTAATAGCTTCATTCTATTATTTCAGAAACTTTTTGAGAGGAAAGGAGTTTATGATATTTAAACCTCAACACCACTTTCTCTGAATATCAGGTGCTATCCCTGACACCCACACTTAGAATTACTTAGTGCATATGTGATATCCATGTTAGCAGTCAGGAGGAAATGCTGTATCTAGTTATAAAATGTATGTATTTCCTTTATATTAGTGTTGAATTTTAGAAGGTCTTCTGTCTGAGTGACTTTGGGGGCCCAGAGCATTGTGATTGTGCACTCCCCAAGCACAGGCTGTGTCACTATATAGTTGGTTCCTAGTGTGGTGACAGAGCTGTAGTTTCAGGCTGTGAAGGAAAGGTGACATTAGAGTAGTTGCTTTTAGTACTCTCTTACTTTAGACCTGCAGTACCTTTCTATTTTATTTACACTCTGGAAACTGCCTGATTTCAATTTTTTTTCTTTTTGACACAAATGCATGTATCCTTGCCTCCATAGGAGATTTTATTTTACTTTTATAACATTTTAATATTTAATGTATCCAAAATCCTATCAATTTTTTGTTCATGGTATAATAGGGGTTTTGGTTTATGTATTGATTTTTTTAAGCTTCATTAGTTAAAATTTATCAGTGTGTATTCTTTAACAACAACAACAAAAAATCTCATAAGGGGGAAAAAAGTCGGATTAGATATGAAAATCCTCTAGCCACAATTTGACTTTGTGGTCTAAGGCTGTTACCTTTTGAGCCTCAGAGAAGATCCCTAAAGTTCTAGTTTTGCCCTTATTACTGTTTTTATTAATTTTGTACAATGACTTAACAACTTGAATATGTGCACCAAGCAGTCAGCATAGTCCAGATTCTGCCCAGATCATTCTCCAGGGCTCTGCTATGTTATGATTCACAACCAAGACAGGGTCTGGGAGGGAGGCATGAAAATGGAGTGAACTGGTTAATTGGTTAGGTTCCGCAAGCTTTGCTTTGAATGATCTAAACTTAGTGTTTTGGGGGAATCTCTGCTTCTCCCAGAAGTCACAGTTCCTCAGTGTTTAGATCTGGACGTCTGTGTCTGTGCTCAAGATGCAAGATGGACTTTTGAGATAGATGGCGTGGCTAGTCTCTGAGGTTACGAAAGGACCTAAGTGTTTATGAGCCATCACCACCCCTGTGGGTCTGAGAAGATCTCCACAAGCCTTTTCCAAAATAAAATTCATCTCTTCATAAATATCTTGTAAAAGAAAATTTAGAGCCCTCCATTTTAAAAAGCTTTCTTGCTTTGCATAAAACTCTAAAATTATAATTTCAAAGTTATATTGATATTAAAACATAAATTCAGTCTTGTCTTAAAAGTGTATTACAATTTATTTCTTGCCATTTTTGTGTAAAATTTACAGAAAGAGTGTTACACCGTGCGCTCCAAAGGTAATGTCTCATTACTCTAAGGCTCTCTCTTTCTCTCTCTCTCTCACCCTCTCTCTCTCTCTCTCTCTCTCTCTCTCTCTCTCTTTGCCTTTGTTTCTTTAATTGTAATGTTATGTGTATTGAAACATTTTAAGGGGAAAAAAGCTTTCTGCTTGTTCTGTGTAGCAGCAATATATGTAAAACAAGTGTGTTAATTGCTCATGGTTACCCAAGGAAGTACAGTTTTACTTCAGTGGCTCTTGTATGGACCATGGTGCTGTTTTACATTAGGACTTTGGGAGTTCGTAAGGTCCAAAAGCTGCTCTGATGATGGTGTAAGTGTAGTTCATTCTTGGGACAACAGCAATACTTTTCAATTGCTATGGTTTGTGATTTAAATGTCCCTTGTAGTAACTGTTTTAAGTAGAATCAGAGGTGGGGGAGACTTTCTTTAAGTGACAGGAGAGGATGGAAATGTGTGCGCACTGAAACTTTGTACTTTGAAGTGTTTTTTGTTTGTTTCTCCTTTGTGTATGTTTTAATAAGTGCATATAAGCTTACACATCTCTGCTCAACTCTGGTGTTCTAAGTCTTAACTTCTGCATGTGTATCTCTGACATGAGTGGTATCATTGAGAAAAAACATTGAAGAGAGTAAAGAGTTGGGCGAGGCATCTCTGTTTTAATAGACATGATTTCTCCTGTGCTTCTGTTACCCTTATGTGTACTGTCAGCATAGTGCCAGAGAACCTTCCTCACAGTGAGTCCTGGAATAAGCTCAGATCCAGAGAGTTCCTTTTTTTGTGAAATATTTTCCACATTCTTACTATATATTCTATCCCAGTTAAGTTGATACTTTTGTATCCTGAATTGCAGGTGCCAGTAAATTAAATGATTTCCATTGGTTTGGACAGAGTGAGCAAATTGAAAGTTGTCCTCATAGGCAGAGCTGAATCCCTTTTCTCTAGTCATGTGCTTCCTTACTTCTCAGTGCACTGAGGACTGAGTTTGTTTATCAGCAGGTGGTCATTTGAGTTGAAAACAGAACCTAGAGGCTGATGGTGTCGCTCAGTAGCTGAGCATGTAACTAGTGCACATGAGGGATCTGGGTGTATCCTCAGCATTGAGACAAGTTATCCCTACCAAGCTTGAATGCTCTAAGATCACCCTTCCATCCTCAGTTGGTCTGCAGCTAGACTATCACCATTTGCTCCAGGGTTGTCTTACAAGGCTGCTACAGCATTTGTTAGCTAAAGTGGCAGCTGAATTGGACTTTGTGTGTGCTGGAAAAAGCTGTAGGCCCTGTCTATGCTGTTCTGAGAGCGAGACCCAAGAAAGGAGGAGCGCATTTGTCAGTAAACAACCTTGTGCTTGCATCGTCTGCGTGACAGAGCCGTTTTAACTTTCTGGAAGCACCCTCACACCTTCTCATAAGGGGTTTCTGTCTAGCTTATGTCTTGGTTTCTGTTTCGGTGAAGTTCTACCACAGAGGGAGCACATTGTTCAATGTTATTGTCTGCCATGACTTCTGGATGCTCATTTCATAGTTTCAGGGTTTGTGGCTCACCACTTTGTTAGATTTTCTGTATTTATTTCCCCCTATTTGTTACCTGTTTTTATTTTTAAAATTGTACTGGCTTGAATTTCTACTCAATTTTCTAAGAAATATTTGAGACTTGTGACTTTACAACTTCATTTAAAGTTCTGAGACTTAAGTTGACATTAAATTTTTTAAGTTAAATACTGTCTATAGTCCTCTTACAGAACTGGATATTCTTAAAGTAAGTATAAGCATTACAGTCCCTTGTACAGTAATGTTCTTGGCATTGTTGTAAAGATTAAATTGTGTTCTGCTCACGTGTCTTAGAATGGCTTTAAAATGTACATTAAGATGCATATGGGTTTTTCTTACACAAGTAACTGCTTTCATATGGCCTGCTAGCTAGTGACCTTGTCTCTATCATCTGTGTCTCATCCTTACTAGTTAAGGCTCCGGGTCTGATGCTGATATAGCTAGCTGTCCACTTTTGAACTTTTACATTACAATTCACATGTAAAGATCTTTGAAAATGTTATGGGAAAACCAGCTTGGGTTCAAAATATCCTAACCAAGTACACCCTACAGATGTTCCAACAGTGACAATTGTGATATCCACAGAGCAGCTGTTAGAGTGTTTCTGGGACATGGAAATTGAAGATGTCATTAATACCCCCCCCCCCCATTTCTTATTTTGCTGTGAGGAGCATCGGCAGTTTGAAAGTCCCTTTCTCTTGCATTTTCAGAATGTAAGTTGAAAAGCTTCACCTCTAGTGAAAGAAGAGGGGCATATAGGACTTCTGAGGCGCCTCCATTTTCCTGCCTTAAAAAAGAATATGCAGACTGTCGCAGTCTTAAGTAACACGTAAAGAGCCCAGTGGGTGTGTGACCATTGTTCAGCACATCTCCATGTGGGCAGTAGCTTCCTCCTTGCTTAATTCTGCTGGGAAAATAATTTTTTTTAATGTTTGTTTTTGTTACCATTATTTTGATTTGAGAGTAAGTTTAATTTCAGTGTGTACGCTGTACATTTTTTTCTATAACTCAAATGAAACCTATTTCATAAATTCTAGTAGTTGGTTTTATAATTCATTGTAATCTTGCTTTTTTATCAGTAAAATGGCTACTATTGGTGTTTGTGGGTCTTTAAGGTTGTATGTATATTATGTTTAACGTTTTTCTGTCTTTTTATCTTTACTTCTTTGTTCACTACATGCTGTGTTTAAACCCTCTGCTTTCTTCATCTGAATACGTCATTTTTGATACCGTCTTTGTGTTGATGTTTATTGTACAGAACTACAAAGCCTGCTCCACACCTGGATGGGTAAGCATCAAGGTTTTAAAATCTTGGGGAGTTGTTTGGGTGATGAGCCTGAAAGACAGGTTGACCAGAGATTAGTCTTTTATAGCCCCCGAAGGGGCATGGGGTTCAGTAGTTTTGAGAGCCTGTTTCATGGTTACTGAGGAGGTCTTTCACTTTTGGCTGTGGGTAGGCTTCTCAGCCATGTGGTTTCAAGTACCCCTGTTAAGATGGCTTTTCAGTATGAAGTGTTCTTTGTTAACAGATTATCCCTAGCCCTAAAGACTAGCAGCCATTGCAGTAACAGCAGAAACTGAGTTCTACTTTGTTTTCAGATGAACTGTTGTTTCCAATCATGAAGTAGATTTCAGGTTGTCATTCCTTCTAGTTAGTTTATAATATTTGGATTTGCTTCCCATGGATATGGTTTTTTATGGCAGTTGTCCCAATTACTGTTCATAATGGAATTATTACCAGACTAATTTATTTCTTGAATTTATATTATGACAGGGTTCATGTTGTCTTTGGACTGGTTATTTCCGGTTTTGAAGTAATTGAACAGATTGAAAATCTGAAAACAGATGCTGCAAGCAGACCGTACGCGGATGTCCGAGTTATTGACTGCGGGGTGCTTGCCACAAAGTTGACAAAAGATGGTAAGAGACTTTGGAGGGTGGAAGAATCTAGGACAGAGTTGTAAAGTGTATGGGCAACTTGAAGATACTTTCTAAATTTCAGTGTGGATAGTGGTAGCTTCTATGCTTGAGAATGGTTCAGTGAGTAGAGGTCCCTGTTGCCAAACCTTGATGCTTCTATGCCATGCTTTATCCCGTCCGCCAGCAGATGTTGTCAGTGCCTCCTCCTTGCTACTGCTTGGGTGCTGATTGATCCAAGCCCTCTCAGGCCTGGATTATTGCAGTACCCTTATAGCTGTCTGCCATATCTCTTGCTCCCTGTTTTTCTGTGACCATGTATCAGCAGGAGTGTCCCCACTGGTTTCCTTCCTTATGTCCTTGTTTTTCTTTCGCATCTACTAAAGTGATCTCTTAAGCCGCATTTCATATCTGCATCCCTCCTGCTCAGACACCTACAATGGTACCCTCAGCATAGAGGCCTGTGGCTTTCTGTTGTTTTTCTAACTTTCTCCCTGTACTCATTGCTTCCAGCTACACTGACCTTTACTCAGACACTAGGGGACTTTGTGCCTGCCTGTCCTCATGTCTAGAGCATTCTTTGTTAAGATATCTATATGGCCCTGCCTACGTTAGGTCTGTGCTCCAGTGTAATCTTAAGCTATCTGCATCTCTATCTCCCTTTCCATTGGTATTCTCTGTCTTAGCTTTCAGCACTTTCACACTTACTTAGAATCTAGGCTTCATGGTAGGTGAGGGGTTTGGTATTTTCCAAGTTTGCAGACAACTGTGTTATACTTAACTGGGAAAAAGTTTGTAAGTCTTGTTTTAGTTTGCTGTGCATGAAACAGTTATGTAATAGTCAGCAGTCAAAATTTTCACTCTGGATGGTGTAAACTGGACTCAAGTACTAATGTTTTTGTTAATATCTATTAAAAGTATTTGAGAAAAAAAGGAAGAAACCAACACATTCGGAAGACTCGGATTCTTCTTCCAATTCCTCTTCCTCTTCAGAATCATCCTCAGAAAGTGAAGTTGAACGAGAGAGAATCAGAAGGAGGAGACATAAGAGGAGGCCAAGAGTCAGACATACAGAAAAGAGACGGAAAGAAATGAGTGGTTCAGAGGAACCAAGGAGGAAACACGCAGTCAGCCCACATGGGTGAGTATGAGTCTGGTGGGGACCCAGCACACACAGCCTGCAACAGGAGGCACAGAGGACACTTTGTAAGCTCATTGTTTTTAGTCACTGCCCTTACAAGGGGAGCATGTGGATTTTAAACTGATGTCTGTAACAATATAAGAGTGGCATGGGCATCAATTGGTGTGGTTTTCAGGTGAAGATAATTCTTGAAATTTTTTTTTGTTGTTGCTTTTTTGTTTGTTTGGTTTGGTTGTTTTTTTGTTTTTTGTTTTTTGTTTTTTTTGACTTTTAAAGTTTTGTGTATTCGAAGATGTGTGTGGTAACCATGTGAGACGCACAGAAGATAGTTGGAGGAGTTGTTTCTCTCCCAGATGGGTCCCAAGGGATTAGATTCAAGACATGAGGTTTGGCAACAGGGGCCTCTACTCACTGAACCATCTTGCCAGCCCTAATGCCTGAGCAGCTGCAGAGCAGTGGAGCAGAGTGCTGTCACTCGTAATCTACCCTGACCCTGCCCTGGGAGAGTTAGTGTGCCAAGCCTTGTAGGTGGTTGGCCATCTGGAAAATTGTTTCTCTTTATACAATATCTTTTACTTATTCTTTCAGAATTTCATACATGTGTATAAAGTAATTTGATCTTCTGCTTCCTAATCCCTCTACCAAATTCCCCTGCCCACATCATCCCCTTTTTTTTTTTTCTTTTTGTTTTATGTTTATTTTTTTCTTCTTTCAATAAATTACTGCGTTTACTTGGTATGTCCTATATGTGCAGGGCCACCCTCTGGAGCATAGGCACTATACCAGAGTCTACACTGCTGAAGAAAACTGATTCTCCCTAAGGCAAAACTTGGTCCTTGAACTGGCTCAGTGTCTTCTCACCAAGCCTGAAACCTGAATCTCACTCCAGGGACACAGGTGGTTAAGAGCCAGCCATCTCCCACAAGTTGTTGTCTCGTGTCCACATCATGTGTGTTCTCACGAGCACACACAGATTAAAAAGGGTTTAAGAAGGAAAACGTTAAGATAATTGACAGCTTCCATTTCAGAATTTTAGAACCTGGTTTTTCTCTCATCTTAATTTTTCTTTTTAAAAAGTTTCTTTGCTCTAGATTTTTCACTATGTTGATGTTTTAGTACATTTGTGAAAATCAACACTCAGGGTGACTATAAGTTTTGCCATTGTTTTTATGTGCCTGCTTATTTTATGAAATACTAGCATTAGCATCTAAATTGGTGATGTGATTTATTTTAGTTATTCTGAGAGGAGTGATGTGAATGACAAAAGATCAGGTGACTCAAATACTAAAAGAGAAAAGCCTATTGTCCGCCCAGAAGAGATTCCTCCAGTTCCTGAGAACCGATTTTTACTTAGAAGAGATATGCCTGCTATCTCAGTGGAGGCTGAACCGTAAGTAGGCTGATGAACATGTTATTCTTCTCCCACTGTGTCCAGTGCTTGCTCATGGTCATTGCAGAGGGGATACCGTAGAGCAGCTACAGAGCAGTGGAGCAGAGTGCTGTCACTCGGCTGCCTTTCTCCTTCCTCTGTAATCTACACTGGCCCTACACTGAGAGAGTTAGTGTGCCAAGCCTTGTAGGTGGTTAGCCATCCAGTTAGGCTGGGTGTTATACTGTGAGTTTTCCATTTCTCTCATAGATGGGTCCATCATTTCATTGCAACTTTATACTCACTTTCCTCCCTACTCAAGCTCAAAAGTACACACTACAGTAACGAGTGCATGTACCGCCCTCTCAGAATCCACACCTGAGCACATGAATAGGTAAAAGAAGTTGGACAAGTTAGTTGGTGAAGACGGTGTGTTGTTGCTTTGGTTTGCTGGGTTTTGTCTGCTTGCTTTTCGAGAGAGGATCTTGATATGTATGTGTTGCAGGCTAGCCTTGAACTTGCAATGTTTCTGCTTTATCCTCCAGAGTATTAAAGTTACAGGTATGTATATGCTGCTATGCCTGGCAGGGAGAGAAGTGCTTGTTAGAGGTCTGGGAAGGTTACATTACTGATCTTGCTCATTGGCCTTAAGTAAATTACATGGTGACTGGAGATACAGTTGATTATCATAAATATTGCTGTAGTTAGTTTCCCTGTGTTGTAGCTTTAGATTTACTCTCAGAAAATACCATTTAATACACTGTGTATATTAGATTTAAATTCAGAAATACTAAAAGGACATGAGCCAGGCATGGTGGCCCATGCATGTAGCCCTAGCTATGGGAAGGATTATTTGACCACAAGATTGATTGATGTCCATCTTCAACAACATGACACGGTCTAGACTGAAGAGAGAGCGGTGGAAAGAGAGAAGGAGAGAAGAGTGTGCTGTGTGAGCAGAAATGCAGTGTCTGGTCATAAATTCCTTTGAGGAGTTGTTCAGAAAGCTGAGAAGTCAAGCCAAGCTCTGCTCCATATCTTTCACAGTTTTTTGGTTTTTCTTTACTTATTTACTTTCTTCTTCCACAAATCTCATTTAAAAAAAAAAAAAAAAAAAAAAGCAAAACAAAAAGTAAGGACTGAAGAGATGGCTCGGCGGTTAAGAGCACCGGCTGCTCTTCCAAAGGACCAGGGTTCAAATCTCACCACCCACATGGCAGCTCACAACTGTCTGTAATGGCCAGGCATAGTGGTGCACACTCCCAGCACTCGTGAGGCAGAGGCTGGCAGACCTCTGTGAGTTCAGGGCCAGCCTGGTGTGCAGAGTGAGTTCCAGGATAACCAGGGCTCCACAGAGAAACCCTGTTTCAGAGAAACCAAAGAAAAGCAAAATTAACCCCTCCCATACACACTTACTAGTGTGGTGAATGGAATTCTCCTGGGGCAAGGTAACTCTGTTTAGAGCTCAAGTTAGTGTTCTCTGTTAGAACAGTTGTTAGAGCTGTTATCTGATAGTCTTCAGTGAGAGTTCCCACACTTCATCTTTTCAGGGTCTCACACACATGTAGCACATGAAACGCTAAGTCATGACTGTATCCAGTGATGGCGCACCTCACGGCCAAGTGAGCTCTGAAGTGTGTGTGGGTAGGTATGACTGTGAGCCCACAAAACTTCATGCATGTTGACATTTGAATTTGATATTGATTCTCATGTCATGGATTGTATAACTGTATCACAAAGACTGTAGCTCTACATTTGAACGTTGGGAAGACGCACATTTTTAGTTATCATCACAACTTTTTTAGGAACATTCCAGATGTTGCACCTGTTGTAAGTGATCAGAAACCATCTGTATCAAAGTCTGGACGGAAAATTAAAGGAAGAGGCACAATTGTACGTATGTAAAAACTTTCTTCTTTCAAACTGTTTAAATATTTTTAACATTCTAATAACCACAGGTTTAGTTTTAGATAGATTATTTTTCCTATTCAAGGAATTGTTTTTATTTTCCATAGTTTTGGTATGTACAGCTGTGGATGAATTTAATTACCTAATGATGTAATCCATGAAATAGTATGTTGGGAAATTTTGGTCTATGAGTAGTAGAGGCTAATGCATGTATTAGGACTGCAAAGGAAACTTCAGGATTCCAGGTGAATGTATGTCCATGCCTCTCCATTTCTTGTATTTGAAATAACTTCATATTATTCAGTTGATACTTGAATCGGTGCCTACATTAGATTTTTTGCCCGACTCTGCTATACAAGAGGCATTTTTAGAACAGTTGCTATCCTGTTTACAGCGCTATCACACACCTCCAAGGTCAAGATCCCACTCTGAGTCCGAAGATGATGACAGCAGTGAAACTCCTCCTCACTGGAAGGAAGAGATGCAGAGACTGAGAGCTTACAGGCCGCCGAGCGGAGAAAGGTGGAGCAAAGGAGACAAGTAAGCCTCTGCAGCGGGAACACAGCCTGGTCGCAGAGGACTGAATGCTGGAGCAGCATTGCTGCCACTGAGAAAGGGGCACCGCAGGCAGGTGCTGCTGCCTTTTGCTGAGAGTTTGAGTGGACTCTTTCTTAAGTGCAGACGGGATCAGGTCTTAGGCAGTATATAGGAGATGTCTGACTTGACAGGTACCTTAGTCCCAGGCACATGGACTGGTAAATAGAGCCCACACAGCATGGGAGTGAATTTCTGACTCCCAAGAGTGTTATATCTTAAGCACATTCTGATAACGGTGGCACCCTACAGTGGAGTAGGAGTAGTTGTGTGTTTCCAAAGAGGGCTGGCTACAGAATAGCTAGTGGGAAAGTAATTATTCATGGGAGAACTCTGGTTTCTCTACAGACATCTTAAGAGAATGGCTTTGAATACAAAAACAAGGAAGAAGCAGGCCCCTGTTGTATAGAAATAGCACTGACATGTGGTGCTGGGGGCTCTGACTTGTGAGCCTTGATTATAAATTCATGTAATCATGTTTGATTTCTGTTTTAATAGGAGCTTAGGAAAAAGTGCTAGGTACCATAGTGAAATGGAAAGAAAACAGTTGTCATGCCAGCATTTAAATAGGTTCCCACTAAGGACATTTCTGTGTTCATGTGACTTGTGTAGTTTATAAAGTCTCTGAAAGGAAAGTAGAGCACAGTGGTGCTTGCTTTTAATTTGGCGAGCAGACACAGGCATCTTTGTGAGTTCAGGGCCAGCCTGGTCTATGTGGTACATTCCAGGCCAGTTGGGGCTGTAAAATGAGATATCTCAAAAATAAACAAAGTTAAGAAAAAAAAGAAAAACCAGCTTTTTAGCCAGACCTGATGACACTATAATCCCAATGCTTGGGAGGTTGAGGCCAGACTGGATTACATGGTGAGTTCCAGGCCATCCTAGACCACATAATAGTACCCTGTCTCCATAGAAAGAAAGGGGTTAGAAAGATAGATAGTTGTTAAAGTGTTTGCCTTGCAAGCATGAGGACCCTTAAAGTATGCATAAAAAGTTAGGTGTAGCAGTAAGCACTTTATAATCCCAGTGCTGGGGTCGGGTGAGACAGGAGGATCCTTGGGGCTTGCTGAGCAGCAGTGTGCTATATTGATGAACCCTAGGCCAATGAGAAACACTCTCAAAGAAGTTAGTGTTCCTGAGAACGACACCTGAGGTGCCCTCCACACATGTGCGCACACACACACCTGCATACACACACACACACACACACACACACAACATGTTCATGAACTTTTTAAAAAGAAGACATAGGGAAAAAAACTCTTAAAAATGAGGTTGAGTCAAGGCTAGGTGTCTGGCTTTGTAGTAAAGTGCTTGCCTAGCTTGCATGAAGTCCTGAGTGTGATGCCCAGCACCACAGAGACAAGTCACTCATCAGTGGGATTGCTGGGGACCTAGGGCTCACTCCTTGTCAGAAATTGCTCTTGGAGGGAGAAGGTTATTAGCAAGCAGATCATATCTGGAGCTACGTGTCTCCACAGAACTGGTTTTTTGGTATGATTTTCACAAGCATTTAGAGAGTCTTTGTTTCACTTGAAAACAAGAAGGGTCTTTTGTGAATTTGTGCATAGTTATCATTGCTCTGGATCATGTCAGAGTGTTGATGGAATTGGGTACTCTGTTGTTAGTAAGAAGTGTGCTTGAAGACATAGAAAGTGTTGACAAATAACTGCATGCACGTTATGTCCCCCTTACAGGCTAAGTGACCCCTGTTCAAGCCGATGGGATGAAAGAAGCTTGTCCCAGAGATCTAGATCATGGTCCTATAATGGATACTATTCAGATCTTAGCACAGCAAGACACTCTGATGGTTACCATAAGAAACGCAGAAAGGAAAAGAAGTTTAAGCATAAAAAAAAGGCTAAAAAGCAGAAGCATTGTAGAAGACACAGACAGACGAAGAAAAGAAGAGTTGTTATGCCACCTGATTTGGAGCCCTCAAGATCTCCCACCCGCCGAATGAAGAAGTCCTCTTGTGATAGAGAAAGGAGATCTCGAGCCTCCTCATCGTCTTCTCATCGCTCATCAAAGCAGGACTGGTCTAAATCAGACAAGGATGATCGGAGTGTTTCAACCCACTCCAGCAGAGACTCATACAGATCCAAGTCTCATTCACGATCAGATTCTAGAGGGAGCTCGAGATCAAGGGCTGTGTCAAAGTCCTCATCACGTTCTCACAATAGATCAAAGTCCAGATCTAGTTCCAGGTCAGGGCACCGAAGAACAACATCAAAATCACCAAAAAAACCTGCTCAGTTGAGTGAAAATAAGCCAGTGAAGACAGAACCTTTAAGATCTTCGATGCCACAGAATGGAAGTGTGCTAGTCCAGCCAGTGGCAGCAGAAAACATTCCTGTGATACCGTTGAGTGACAGCCCTCCTCCTTCTAGGTGGAAGCCTGGACAGAAGCCCTGGAAGCCCTCGTATGAGCGAATTCAGGAGATGAAGGCTAAAACAACCCACTTGCTGCCAATCCAAAGCACATACGGTTTAACAAATAGTAAAGAGACTGCGAGTACCTCATCCTATCACAAAAGAGAAAAACATTCAGAAAGTGATGGGAGTGCTTATTCAAAGTACAGTGATAGAAGTTCTGGGAGCTCAGGAAGGTCAGGGAGCAAGTCTTCTAGGAGCAGGTCATCCTCCAGGTCATACACGAGGTCGAGGTCGAGGTCACGGAGTCTCCCTACTTCACACTCATTGTCTAGGTCTCCGTCGTCTAGGTCTCACTCACAAAATAAATACAGTGATGGCTCCCAGCGCAGTAGGTCGTCTTCATACACATCTATTAGCAGTGATGATGGAAGACGAGCCACAAGGACACTTAAATCCAGTGGGAGAAAAAGTGTC
Organism: Lophiomys imhausi; assembly: GCA_907164525.1. Taxonomy (NCBI): domain Eukaryota; kingdom Metazoa; phylum Chordata; class Mammalia; order Rodentia; family Muridae; genus Lophiomys; species Lophiomys imhausi. Next base: position 2,039,753 of record CAJQZJ010003646.1, on the reverse strand, counting down.
ACTTCAGATAAAAGACATTGCAGCAGCTCTGAAAAGACGCTTAAATATGTCAAAGGCAGAGAGAAGTCTTTGTGTCACAGAAAGTATAGTGAAAGCAGATCATCTTTAGATTATGCTTCAGACAGTGAACAGTCACATGTTCAAGGAGTGCACTCAGCCCCAGACAAGGAAGTATTGAATGATAAGCAGGGGAAAGGCAGAGAGGAAGGAAAATCCAAGCCTGAATGGGAATGTCCTCATTCTAAAAAGAGAACTATGAAAGAGAATCTTTGTGATCACTCTAGAGATGACAGTAAGTCCAGAGGGAAAAATTGTGCTGGGAGTAAATGGGACTCTGAATCAAACTCAGAACAAGATGTGACTAAGAAGAGGAAAAATGATCCCCGGAGATGTTCTGATAAGGAGGAGGGTGAAGCCTCTTCAGACTCCGAGTCAGAAGTTGGCCAGAGTCACATCAAAGCCAAACCCCCAGCAAAGCCTTCAACAAACACTTCTCTGCCTGACAGTAATGGTGCCTGGAAGTCTAGGAGACCACGGTCTTCAGCTTCTGACTCAGAGGGCTCCTGCTCCAACTTGGGGAACGTTAGAGTGGAGCCCCAGAAGCAAAAACACCTGAAGGATAGTCTTAAAGGGGATCACACAAAAAAGGTGAGAGAGAAATCAAAAGACAAAAAACACAAGGCTCCAAAACGGAAGCAAGCCTTCCACTGGCAGCCTCCACTAGAGTTTGGTGACGAGGAAGAGGAGGAGATGAATGGGAAGCAAACTGCACAGGAGCCAAAGGAGAGAAAGCATGTGTCTGAGAAGTGTGGAGCTGTAAAAGACAGCATTTCACAAGCAGAGAGAGCCTGTGATGAGGGCAGCTGTCCAAGGAGACCCAAGAAGGGCACTTCAGAGCAGGACCCACTTGTAGAAGGTGATCATGTCCCCAGCTCTTGCTTTGCACCTCTGAAAGTTGAGGAGAACATCAGCTCCTCTCCTAGCACTCAGCACGTTGAAGAGCACGTCCCAGGTGGAGAGGAGGACGTGCTTCAGACAGATGACAACATGGAGATTTGCACCCCTGATAGGAGTTCCCCTGTAAAGGGAGAGGGGGTGTCTCCTTTAGCAAACCACAGGCTGGACAGCCCAGAGGTGGTGAGCATTATTCCAGAGCAGGGTGAGCACATGGCACAGCCCAGAGCAGGAGGGAAACAAGAAAGCAATGTGTCTGAAAGCAAAACTTTGGGTGAAGGTGGGAAACAGGAAAGCTCTGCCAGCTTGACCAGTCCTGTAGAAGTTGCTGGAAAGAAAGAGGGGGCTGAGAAGAGCCAGATGAACCTCACAGACAAATGGAAGCCACTGCAAGGTGTAGGGAATCTGGCAGCGTCTACTGCAACCACGTCCAGTGCTCTGTATGTGAAGGCATCAGCTGCTGTGCCTGAAGTGAAGCCACAGGGCTTGAGAATAGAAATCAAAAGCAAAAATAAAGTTCGGCCTGGGTCTCTCTTTGATGAAGTAAGAAAGACAGCACGCTTAAACCGTAGGCCACGGAATCAAGAGAGTTCCAGTGATGAGAAGACACCTAGTCGGGATGGCGATAGCCAGTCCAGGAGTCCACACAGATCTCGAAGTAAGTCTGAAACCAAATCTCGACACAGAACACGGTCTGTCTCCTACAGCCACTCGAGAAGTCGGTCTAGAAGTTCCACGTCATCTTACCGGTAAGAAATTTTCCCTCAAGGAGTATCTACTGTCTTTTAGCTCAGAAAAACGTCAGCATTAGAAGTGTGATTGCTGTTTCCAAATGTCTGACGAGGGGGTAAGAAGCATTATTCCTTATGACCAAAGCTACTGACAGAGGACGTAGATAGGGAGTGAGCATTTCAGGACAAAAAAAATTGGGTTTTTTGAAAAGACCATCATTGTGTGTAGTTTTATCACTGGACAGTGAAAGCTCTCTTGCCATGACTGATGGTGAGTTTCTCCATGGTCAAAGGTATGCAGTAGCTGGCTTTCTTGCCCAGGTTGTCATGCCTTTGCAACGAATCCTTTGAACAGACTCTGCGGGGCTTAGAGACTGTTGATCTAACTACCCTTTTACACATGTAGAAGGTACATGCCGTGGAGGCAAAGTTACTATCCAAAGCACACATCTCAGTCAAGCTTTGTGATCATGTTCAAATTTTTGTTCCACACCTGTCCAGCATTTGTCATCAGAACAGACTGAAGAGTGCAAACAATGGGAGTGAAAGCTAAGAAAAGGGGGGGTCGCAGTGACAAGAAATCAATAAGTAATTGTGTTCCTGAGCATGTAAATATATCTATTGCATATTTTGTTGATTAAATCATGGTGGCTTCCAGATTGCTTCTTTTGCGGTATGTGACTGTGCCCGCTGAGCATAGTTTGTAAGAGACCTTCCCTTGCTTGTGCTCCCCTCCTTCCTACTGTTCGTCCTAACAGTGTGGGGAGTGCACATGTTGTGTGCTTTCTTACTCTTTCGGTTGTAGATCAAGAAGCTACTCTAGAAGCCGGAGCAGAGGCTGGTACAGCAGAGGCCGAACCCGCAGCCGGAGCAGTTCTTATGGAAGTTTCCATAGCCACAGGTGAGCTTGTCGCCCTGCTGTGTGGTGCTTGGTCACTTGCAGTGGACCACTTCTGGAACAGAGTAGCATGCTCTTGTCAAATACCACACTGAACTGTTTCTCATCCAGCTCTTTGAGAGCTCGAACCCTTCCTGGGTGTTCCTTGATGGGATCTTATCAGAGTGAGTCAAAGAAACATGTTTGAGAGGCCATGCCACTCCTACCTCCTCCATGCATGGATCTTACTTAGAGTCAAAAGCACAGTTACCTCTTGACTTACAGGTTATAGCGAGGTCACGGAGAGGAAAGTGTGTGTTTTAGGGGCAGGGTGTGTATTTCTACTTCCCAGCTGCTTCTCTGTCCTAGAGGTGTTTTCTGTTGTGGCCACTCATGTTTGTGGCGCTTTTCCCTTCCCACCCAGCTGAGAGTCTGCCCAGAGAAGTACATAAAGTTTAACCTTTTTATGGAATACAAAGGTTTTAAAAAAGAAAATCTAGTGCACTTGTGATTAAAAACAAAATAGTTATAGGACCTCACTGTATTTTTACTTTGATGGGGAGAATGTCTAGTTTGTTAATGTGGCCTGCCCCCTACTTACTGCACAAGGTGATAGTTCTGTCTCTGTGGTTCACACTAGGACATCCAGCAGGAGCAGGTCCAGGAGCAGCTCCTACGACCCCCACAGCCGCTCCAGGTAAGTGGTAGTGGGAGGCCCCACAGTGCCGGGTAGGGTTGGCTTGTGGGGCTGCAGGCATGATATATAGCACATCTGCCGCCATTAAGCCTACCTCCCCAGCCTAAATGGTGCATTTTTTATTAAATGCTTTAATGCATATGTTTATCCTCTAAAATCCTACTCTTTAAAAAAAAAATCTTTCTGAGACTTTTTATCTATTGGCCCATTGTGTTCCAGTGTCAGAAATGAGTGTAAATTGTAATGGCAGGTGCTTGTGAATATAATTGCCTTATAAGATCCAGATCCAGTCAAACTAACTCAGTGTTAATTTTGTGATATTTTTCAATGCAGAAAAGAAATTAACATTTTTCTCTTTAACATGGTAAGTCCGATCGGGGGCAATTGCTGGATGTTTCTAGAACTTCTCATCCACCGTCCTCACATCTCCATAGAGTGTCCTCGTGAGCTAGCACCCTCTGACAGCCCTGAAAAGGAGACTTTCTGTATCTGGAGGGAAAACTTAGTCTGTGTCATTGTTGTTTAAGCAGATCCTACACTTACGATAGCTACTACAGCCGGAGTCGCAGCCGCAGTCACAGCCAGAGGAGTGACAGTTACCATCGGGGTAGAAGTTACACCAGACGGTCCAGGTAGGTCCCTCTTAGAGCACTGCGAGTGACTGGGCCCTCAGGGTTAGAGCACTTCTCTTCCTGAGTTTCATTGGCCTCCAGGCAGCTATCAAATACAGCCTTGGTACTAAGAGTTGCCAGTTAATAGTTGTTGGTTATTGTTTGGTAGTTGAAACTAAAATGGGTTTTCAAATATTGGCATAGCTTTGAGTAAACATTTCTTTTGGAAGGAATAAGGAGAAGACCCAAATCATGGCTTACTTCTTGAAGTCAGACTGATTTACAAGAATAGCCAGTTTGTCATTTTATTGAATCAGTTATAATTATTTTTTTCAGCAGCAGGATTGGGGCTTATATCTTACTATTAATTAAATAAGATGCAAACCTTATAGTGACTCTTGTATTTTCCCTTGCTGGTGACTGCTGTCACCCTCCCTCATCCATTGCAACCCCAGAAATCCTTCTACAGATAGTGCACAGGGGCACTCCCTTGTCTTCCACAGGTCCAAGTGCCTTAACACTCACTGCACATGAACCCTTCACTTGCCAGTTCCATCTTCTGATGTTCTAGAACCTTTCCGTCTGCCCAGAATCCCAAGTGCCATCTCCATCACTTCTCTTTGTGTTTTGAAGTGATCACTCAGCTCTCATCCCCCACCCCCCACTTCTCAGTAGATGCCCACTGCAGCCCATTGCTCTGGAAACCCCCACCTCCATTCCTGCTAACTGCTAACTCTGAAGTGAATTCCTTCCTAAAGAGCCTGTGCACTCCAGGGGTTCTGGGTGCACTATCCTGCCTGCTCACTGCATTGAGCTGTCCTTGAGCCCTTGTACTTGGTCTCCTCACTTGTGGGATGATCCTTACCATGACATGTTGAGTAGCCCTCAGAAAATAATTTTAAATGGGCTGAATGATGACAGTAAGCAAACCACCTGGCTAGGATCCTAATGGCTTTGTTTACATGCAAACCCACACCCACTCCTTTAGTGAGACCTACCTTTAAGCCCTTCCTGCTTTAGTCTAGTCTAATTTTATGTGAATTGGTGTGAGGGTGTCAGATCCCCTGGAACTGGAGTTACAGACAGTTGTGAGCTGCCATGTGGGTGCTGGGAATTGAACCCAGGTCCTTTGGAAGAACAGACAGTGTTCTTAACCACTGAACCATCTCTCCAGCTCCTGCTCATTTTTATGAATGGATTTTAAGTAAATTTCCCACTGTTGTGAGGTGTTTTTGTTGTTATCGTAACCTTGATTTTGCTACCATTTACCATTTAAAACATCCCTGAAAAGCCATAGTTAGAACTCAAAGAATGGGTCTTGAAGCCTTTTGTGTTGTTTTGTTTTGTTATGCAGGAGCGGTAGATCCTATGGCTCGGACAGTGAAAGTGACAGAAGTTACTCTCATCACCGGAGCCCCAGTGAGAGCAGCAGATACAGCTGAGGTGTCTGTACACAGATTGTATCGTACTGTAAATATCTGGTAACTTAAAGCTGAAGAAACTGGATGGCAGTCTGTTGTGTTTCAGTGTTAGAGCTCAATCCAATAGTGGGTATTTCTGGTCGCTTATTTACGTGTGCAGAAGAATTTAAAGTGCAGATGTCCCTAGAAATATTTTTATGCCCCATTTTACAGTACACAACTATGGAATTTTCATTTTCTTGAATCAAGAAGTGATAAATTTGATGTATAATTCGCAGGGTTAAAGTTTTCTGTAGCTCACATAGTCCATAGACTTCAGGTGTTTCAGGGTTAGCATCCATGCTGCCAAACAGAATTGTTGAGATCTGTCACAAGCCACACGTTCCCCATGTCCTCACGCTGGTTATCGTCTTGGTGTGTGCTGTCCCATCAGGCAGGCCACACCCATATTGACGCTGCCCCATCTGCAGTCCATCCCAGCTGTGAACACCCACACTGTCCAAGGGCTCTGCCTTTTCACAGAAACTGCCAGAAGCTCAGATGGTGACCATGTTGCCACTCCAGCTCCCACTTTGGTGCTTGGTGCCTTTCGTTCCTCTTACACCTGACATCAAATACTACATGTCCTGATGTCAGGAGATGAATCACAACTTTTTTTTTTTTTTTAATTCACTGGCACCAAAAATTATTTTTTCTGAGCTGGGCGTAGGGGCATCTTCCCAACACAGATACGTGGTGGAGGCCCCTTTGAATAGAGCATACAGGTCTGGCCATCTTGTTCTACACATGTGTGCTAGAATAGCCAACTGAAGAGTGGACGTCAGGAACAAGTCCACAGGCTTTCATCACCACGTCCCAGGGACACCTTGACAAAGCTTTCCTCTCACCATGTCAACAGGAGCAGCTCTGCCCCAACCAGCCTGTTCCCTGTTTGCGTTGTGTGTCTTCCCCCACCCCCCAACTCCATGAATCCCTGCCTGACCAGAGGAAACCCAAGACGAGAGTGGGGGTTTTCCTGTGGCATTGCATGGTTCCTCCAAAAAGAACCTGTAAAAACTAGTGTGGCTTTTGTTTTATTCTTTAGTTTGCATTCTTTCTCCAAGTGTACTTAATCACCTTCGTGCCAGTTTAATCCAGTTTACAGGGTTCCTGTTGGGTATATGCTGTAGAAGTCTATACCATCCAATTCCAGGCCTTGCTGGTGTATTTGGGAAGAAGAAAAGCCTTGGACTGGAGGAGCTTACTAAAGCCCTGGCCAGATGGAGGGGGAGGTACTGGATGTATGAAAAATATAGTCTTCCAGGGCCGTGTGGCTCGGTGATTTAGCATATGGTTGCTTCTTAGTGCCTAAGTTGTTCTGGGTTCAGTGACCAGCACACCAAAAATAAATAATGCTGTCACCCTTTCTGAGATATGTAAACAACATTTTGGTGGCCAGTCAGCCATTGTTCACCATGTCAGTAAATTATAAGTTCAGTAGAAAGCAGGCTAACATCAGAAGTCAGTGCTTGATGGGTTGAAGATTAAACATGTGGTTTATAGTGAGATCTTTTTAAGTTGCCTACAAAAAAGAATGTTTGAGTCTACCAATCAGTGGAAAGGATACATTCAGAGCCCAAACTGCCAAATGTAATTAGTAAGAAAAGGTCACTATTGGGCAAGGTATTATTGTTTTGTTTCTGTATAACAAATTATCCCAAATTTCTCAGCCTAAAACAGTGCCCATGCATCACTGACTATTAGACAGTAGGGTCAGCTTCTCTCTCACGGTCTCAAGGCCATAGCTAAGAGCTGGAAGGGTGTTTTCCTCACAGACTCTGGAAAGGAGTGACTTCCTTGTAGACTGTGAGCTGGGGCAGGGCTTCTCTAGGTTCCTGGGAGGCTGTCCTGTAGGCCTGCCTTCCTGCTTTAAGGGTTCATGTGACTTGAAGTCCAGTGGCCAGAGGAGTGATGGACATTGCAGGTTCTGGGGATTGACACAGGGAGAGGGAGGGCATGTGGCCTACCACCGCCACGTACAGGGCTTAACTGTACAAGCAGGCTCTCATCTTCAGCACTGTCAGTGAGCTACAGAAATGGCTTTTCTTCCTAACCAGAGTCATTCTGTATTTTGAAGTTATTTTTTTTAATAAAATTGAATTATGTTGTGCAACGTGCTTAACAAAATGCTTTATTGGACGGTTTTGTAACATCCTGTTACTGCAAGTGGCATAGTTGATATTGTTAAAAAATGTAGAAAAGTACTTTTGTACATATTGGCAGTGTCTGCTTTGTATATACTTCAATTAAATTTCCCTACAACTTGAAAAGGATCTTGTAGAAATGAAAATACATGCTAAGCTTGAGTCTGCCTGCTTGGTCTTTCTTTGCACAGACTCCAGTCAGTTTCTGATATAGCCAGTGAAGAGATTTCTCCATGGCAGGTTAGTGGGATACAGGAGTGTGCCAGGGAGAGTGTGGCAGAAACACTACCCTCTCAGTGGGATACAGCTCCAGGTCTCCTCCAGCTGGGATACAGGAGTGTGCCAGGGAGAGCGTGGCAGAAACACTACCCTCTCAGTGGGATACAGCTCCAGGTCTCCTCCAGCTTTCCTCAGCTGAGGAAGGAGTGTGCAACTCCAGCCTCCGTATCCTTCCGCCTATGAGCAAGTTGTCTGACTATGGCACCTATCATTCACCTCCTGGGACAGGACCACAGTGACGTTCTGAACATATAGGTGAGGATCTGCCAGGCAAGTGACAGTGAATTTGGAACCTGCCTTCTTGTTTGCAGGTACTGAGTTTTCTAAATAGTATTTTCCCAAGTTGGGAAACTGAAAATTACCAGATGTGGGTGCTTTCCTTTAAATTGTAAAGAAAATGCCAGGTGTGGTGGTGCACACCTTTAGCCCCAGTACTTATAGGCAGTCAGGTCTGCATAATAAGACTCTAACTCAAATAAAATTGAAAGAAAGTTAGCTGGGTGTGACCTCACAAGCCTCTACTCCCAAGCATTTGGAAGATGAAGATGGGAGAATCCTCTGAAGGTCAACCTGGACTGTTCCCTCGCCGTGCAGGAGGGGAGGGTACCAGGCAGTCCCTTGTGGTCTTTACAGAGCCCCCTTGATGAGCTAGACAACTTCCTAAATTAGCCATGGAGAGGCATGAGCCCACGAGAGGGATGTGGATAAGAGCACTGGCTACTCTTCCAGAAGATCCAGGTTCAGTTCACAAATTCTACACAGCAGCTCACAGTCATCTGCTAACTCCAGTTTCAGGAGATGCAACCCCTTCTGGCCTCTTCACCAAGCATGCAAGAAGTGCACAGACAAACATGCAGGCAAAATACCCTTAAGTGAAATTTATTTTTAAAAAGTTGGGGCAGGTCAGAATGTTGTGGCTGAGACAGAAATTACTGGTTGCAGTAGTCTCTCAGAAAGCTTGAGGTAGAGCTCTGCATCCAGGGATCAGCACAGCAGGGGCTCCATTCCTGAGTCCTGGGCCTCTCTTGCCATAGCTGCTTAGGGCCTGTGGCTTACAACAGCTCAGGCACACTGCTGTCTCCCTCAACACCACACCCCACACAAGTACTGAGACCCCAGTCCACAGCCTGAGGCTGAGGAACTTGGAGACACCAAGGCAAAAAGTGAATTCTGAAAGGGCCAGAAGTGTGCCTATGTCCACTTGAGCCCTGATCCCTGCCACCCAGATGCAGATCCTGAGAACCACTGTCTCCCTGTTGGTAGCCCAGAGGACCTGGCAGGGAGGTGTAAATAACCTGTTCAACCTTTCTGCGTTAGCCTGGAGAGGTGCCGCCCTGAGGGCCCAGACCTCCTGAACCCTTGAACCCTCGCTACAGGGCAGACATGTAAGCTGACCTCACATCCCCGAGGGCCTATGAGCAGCTGTGGTTTACAGCCCGGCCACTGCTGCTGCTCACTTCTGAGTAACTGCCGGTGGACAGGCTTCTGCAAGAATGGGCTTCCCTAAAGTGGAGGGAGGGCGAGGGTCTCTGGAAGCCACCAGGGAGGGAGGCTTTTCTGCTAAGGCCCTGGAAAGGGAACCTGCTGGTTCGTGTTAGCTCCCACCCTAGTGCACCTGTGACCCATTAGCACTGGGCTCGGCTGCCGGAGCTCAGACGCAGGCCCCACACTGTGTGCAGGCCACTGTCTCCCTCCTGCCTCCAGCCTGCACCACTGCATGAACTACCTAACTTGCATTTCTGCTACCTAGGTGAGCTTAGCTTCCCCTGCCAAGCGCAGGGAACTCCAGGCAGTTTGGGGCTGTCTCCTCGTTCTCAGTGTTTGGGTTGGAGTCACCCAGCTTGGGGGGGGGGCTACAGAAGCAGCCTCTGTCCTCTGCTGGTGCGTGCTCCATCCCCTGCTCACCAGTGGAGCTTGAGGTTGTGGCCTAGAACCCTTCCTCTGCCCCTACTTTGGCTCACAAGCTGGACACTTGACAAAAATCTTGGCTGCACCACCCCCTTGACCACCCAATTGTCCAGCCACAAACACAAGGGGCCTCCTGGCCTTTGCAGCCATTCCCGTGTACCCTGGAACCCTCAGTCAGAGCTCAGGCCATGTTCTGGGCACCCAAGTGGGACAGATGGGGCCTTCGGGGACAGTGTGTCACTCCTTTACCTCAGCCAAGGTCTCACCCGAAGGGCCAGCATCCTTCCTGTGGTTAGGTTGGCCCAACTTCTCTCAGCCTCCAGCACAGGGTTCTGTCTGCATATTCTCTCTCCCTGTCCTTGTCCTCCCAGTGGGTAGACAGCCCTACTCTTCCTACCTCCCAGGTCAGTGCAGCAATCCACTCAGTTCAAAGAGAAACTGGGTGGTTAGTTGGCAGTGACCGGAGGCATGGCGGTAGCTGGCACGTTCGGTCTTAGCCTAGAGCCTCAGTCAGGTGTCTGTGCCTTCAAGCTGCAGCTCACTGCCCCACGTGTGGGCATGTCTGGCACAGGGGGAGGAATGGGCTTGCCCCTGTCCCCACCTCTTTCCTACCCCTCAGCTTTCCCTGCTCCGGGGTAGGCAGCCCAGTGTCCTTGTGAGAGATCTTTGCATTCTTAAGGGGACAGACCCTCAGCTATCTAATGACACCTGCCTGGTTCCGGAGGAAGTACCACAGTCCCTCGCACCCTATGAGGAAGGCCTACACCCAAAGAGACTGTTGTTGGAGTGGAGTGGTCCCGCTGGAGCAGTTGGGAAGGTGACTAGGCTGAACAGCGGCCGCTGGGTATGGGTGCGGGGCGTCCGAAGGGGAGATCACAGTAGTAGCCTGTGGTCCCGCCCTGCTGCCGCTCAGCCTGGCAGCGTTCCTTCGCAGCCTCCTGGCAGCACAGCCAGCCCCCTGCCCCCACGGAGCCAGTGCTAGAGCAGCATTCCGCAGGCCGGGCTACATCTCCCCAGCGCGGGGGCTCTGGGCCTGGGCCTGGCCTCTGGCCCCCACCCACTGACCCGGGCAGGCCATCTGAAAGGCTTCCGTGGCAGCAACGGTGGCTTGGAGGCCCTGCGCAGCCGGAGGCCACCAGGTAGGTCCCGGGGCGCAGCATGGGAGGCCGGAGCAGCTGGGGACCGCAGACTCACCCTCAATTCGGGGCAGCCGGGGCCCCGGGGAGGGAGACGGTGAGCGCGGCTGGGGTGCGGGGCTCGCGCCCTCAGCTGCGCGTGGCTTCAGGGGAGCAGGTGGGTCAGGGGCCAGCGCGCCCAGCTTGGCGACCTCACGCCTACCCGGCCCCGCCCCCGCAGGGCAGCGGGAGGACGGCCGGGTTAGACTCCAGGACCAACTTCCCAGCAGAGAGGGGCTTGGCGCGGGGTCCAAACGCCCCCACGTCAGTTGTCGGGTTGGCCTGGGGACCCCGAGTCGCTCTGTAGGGCAGCGGCATCGGGACGGCGCGCCCCACGCGCGTCCGTGCCCCAAGCCAGCACGCAGGGCGGCCTGGCCCTTTAAGCGTCCAGACGGCGGCCCCAGCTGACGCGCGGGCTCCAATCGGCGCCCCGCGCCCCCCCGCCCGCCGCGCCCGAGGCTCCGGGGCCGCAGCTGCTCGGCCGGACTCGCCGCCGCGGCCCTGCGCCT
>CAJQZJ010003646.1:1985850-2028008 GCA_907164525.1 Lophiomys imhausi | reverse complement strand
GCCCTGGGGCGGCGCCGTCCGGGGGCACAGAAGAGCCCCCCTCCGCCCGCCCGGCCGGCCGCGCCCCCGGGGCCGTGGTCGCGGGGCCCTGCGCCGGGGCGGCCCCCACCGCGGCGCTTCATGGAGCGGCCCGGGCCCGGCCGCCGGGGGCAGCGCAATCCTGCGGGGCCCTGTGAGCTCCCAGCGCCGCGGCACCATGGTACGCAGGGCCCTGCCTGTCCCCCCGCTTATCCGCCCACCTGCGAGCGCTGCCTTTCGGAGTGCACGGCCCCGCGGGACCCGGTACGGGGGCTGGAGCGACCTGGCCTCTCCGCCGGGGTCCTCGACCGTACTGGCTGGGTGTCTACGGCCGGGAGTGCGGCGCGGCGGCGCGGCCGGGGGTAAAATTCCTGGGGTGGGGTGCAGGCACGAAAGGCCGAGGTCTTGCTGCGCGCGGGCGGAGGGGGGCGCTTCTGTGCCCCCGGACGGCGCCGCCCCAGGGCTGGGAAAGGGGGAGTCGGGTTCCCGCCCGGGGCCTTGGGCCACGTGGGCGCTGCAGCCGCTCTGCTGTAGATTGGGACGACTTGGGCCAAAGGCTGGGGGCGCCCACAGCTTGAGTGGAAACTCCTGTGTGACCTTGGGCCGGTCCCCTGCCGTCTCTGAGCCTGTTTCCCAGGCCTCTCCAAAGAAGGATTCCAGAAGTCCGTGAGCCTGTACCCCTGTTCGGCTCGGGCCCTCCCACTCTGCCCAGAGAGGACAGGGTGGCTTGACTGCGTCTTGACTACTCTCAGGAGTCAAAAGCTTGGTAGCCTTTGCAGGTGGCCTCCTTGGGGAAGGGCCGCAGCTGGCATAACCAGGTGGTGAGAGGCCGCCTCAGCGTCTGGCCCCACAGCTGGTGGACAGTGAGCAGTATGGACTGGGCACACAGCTGGGCCCTGCCACAGGCAGCATCTCTGGCCCATGGCTGAGCAGGCTAGGATGTGGCTTTAGGGGTGTGTGGGTTCCTGCTAGGCCCAAGGGGTCCATCCTAAGCAGGTGGGCCTGGGGAGCTCAGTCTGTAAAGGAAGAACATATCCAGGCCTGTTGGTATGTGTTACGCAGGCCTTTCCCTGCCATCATCCAGCCCCTCACTAGTAGTACAGACACTGGCCACCTGCCGGTGAGGAAGCAGCTACAGAAAGTAGTGACCATGTTTGGGCGATTGGATGCCTCCCAGACCCCACACCTCCACCCACCTCAATTTCAGAACTCACTAAGCCACCCGAGTACTTGGAGTGTCCCAGCCAGAAGGATGGCCACAACTCCATGGGTAGTGCCTCTCTGGGCCTCAGTTTCTCCATCTGTGCCGCAGGAATTGGTCCTAGAGGGTGAATCAGAGTGAGTCAGAGGAGAGGGGCGGGTGGGGCTCCAGGCCACATCCCAGCTAGAGCTAGGTGGCCAGCACTCCCTCGATAGAGGCAAAGCTGGGTGGTGGTGGGAACTTGAGGAAGGTCATGTCTGCTGCTGGTGGTGCTGAGGGGGAAAAGCCGGAATGCCCAAGGCTCCCACAGCTTCTCCCTTAGAGGGCTGACCAGGGAGCTTGGATGCTATCCTCCATCTGGCCTATCCACTGCTGACAGGAGGAGAAATGGGCTGACAGGGGCAGCTTGACCCTTGGACCTCTGAGGAAGACATGGTGAGGCCATGTCCCCCATTGGTGCAAACTGGCATTCAGACATGGGAAACTTTTATCTTGCCTGTGGAGCATTCAAAGTTGGCGTGTGGGGCTGAGCCCCAGGCCCTATGCAAGGGACAAGATGGGCCTGTGTCTACCACCCAACTTCATGGCAGAACTAAGCAGGACCCCGTCGTGGGCCCTTTACAGGCTCTGGATGAGCTTAAAGACCTGGCAGTCTGATCTAGTGGTGTCTAAGGTCCCTAGGGCTCTCCAGGAGATGTGGCCTCCAAGACAGGTCTACCTCGAGCTTCTGGGTCTGGACTGGGGTCTCCTCTGGGGAGTATGGTAAACAGAGAAAACAGGCCATCCTCTACTGAGGACCCTGGGTACAACAGGCTGCTGTGGCTGGAGTGAGCCTGGATGTCTTCAGCCTGCTGCCATCTTCTGTAACCCCTAAAGGCCTTTACTGGCCACTGTCTAAGTGAAGGGTTCCCCAGATACAACCTGGGTGCCATCACAGAAACTGGGTCTTCTGTTGTCCAGGTGCTCACAGTTGGGCAAGCTTTTCATCAGTGTGGCAACAGGAAGGTCAGGACACACTGAGGAATAGCTGGAAGTCCTGTAGAGACCCAGTGAATAAGGACCCTGTGTGTGCAGAGGAAGAGCGAAGGGACAGGAGGCCCAGAGTGGCCACCTGGGCACAGGCCCCAGGATGCTGTAGCCCTAGGAGTAGCTGTCACCCCTGCCTTGATGAACGGAGTAGATCGTCCCTTCTGATGCACACTGTGGGCAGGGTGGGCAGTGGCTGGTCCTCACCTCTCCCGTGTCCTGGCCCCGCAGTTGCTGGTTGAGAAGACTACAGACTCCCCGGCGGCAGAGTTCTCGCTGGTGGAGGACGTGGCCCTGCACTTCTCCTGCTTGATGGGCCGCCTGAACGAGCAACGCCTCTTCCAGCCAGACCTGTGTGATGTGGACCTAGTGCTGGTGCCCCAGCGCAGCGTGTTCCCGGCACACAAGGGCGTACTGGCCGCCTACAGTCAGTTCTTCCACTCGCTCTTCACGCAGAACAAGCAGCTGCAGCGGGTAGAGCTGTCTCTGGAGGCGCTGGCGCCCAGCGGCCTGCAACAGATCCTAAACTTCATCTACACGTCCAAGCTGCTGGTGAACGCAGCCAACGTGCACGAGGTGCTCAGCGCGGCCTCGCTGCTGCAGATGGCCGACATCGCTGCCTCCTGCCAGGAGCTGCTGGATGCTCGATCCCTGGCGCCCCCAGGCCCTGTGGCCCTGGCACAGCCAGCTCCCAGCTGTGCCCCAGGGCCTCCACCGCCCTACTACTGTGACATCAAGCAGGAGGCAGATACCCCAGGCCTACCGAAGATCTACGCCCGAGAGGGCCCTGACCCCTACTCTGTGCGTGTGGAGGATGGGGCAGGGGCAGCTGGGGAGGTAGGCACTGCCACTCCTGGGCCAGCAGCACAGCCTCTCTTCAAGGAGGAGAAAGAAGGGGCACCCGAGGAGGCCGAGGCCCCCGGTAGCCTGTGTAAGCTGGAAGGTGGAGAGGGGCTGGAGCCAGATCTGAGTGCCTCGGGCACCTATGGGCGCCAGGAGCAGTCACAAATCATTGTGGAGGTGAACCTCAATAACCAGACACTGCATGTGTCCACTGGGCCTGAGGGCAAGCCAGGCTCTGGGGCCAATCCAGCCACTGTGGTGCTGGGCCAGGAGGATGGGATTCAGGGACACTCAGAAGAGGAGGAAGGAGGAGGTAGTGGAGGGGGAGAGGAGGAGGAAGAGGAGGAAGAGGAGGGAGGCAGCCAGGGAGAGGAAGAAGATGAGGAAGGGCCCAGCGAGCAAGAGGGTGAGGATGACGATGAGGCCGGGCCCAGCGAGCAGGATGCGGAGAGCTCTGAGGGGGAGGGGGAAGCTGACGGGAAGCAGGACTCTGCGGGTCCCCCTGGGTGTCAGGGCACCCAAGTGGACCCTCCGCTGCACAGCCGAATGTCCACACGGTCTCGGGGACAGAGCACCCGGCGCCGAGCCACCCCTGAGCCAGAGGAGGCCGGGCATAGAGGTGGGAAGAGGTCCAAGGCCTCTGGAGCTGTTCCCACAACCCAGGCAGCTGATGGGCTGGGGGCCAAGGTGAAGCTGGAGGAGAAGCAGCAGCATCCATGCCAGAAGTGCCCACGAGTCTTCAATAACCGCTGGTACCTGGAGAAGCATATGAACGTGACCCACAGCCGCATGCAGATCTGTGGCCAGTGTGGGAAGCGCTTCCTGCTGGAGAGCGAGCTGCAGCTGCATGGGCAGACTGACTGTGAGCGCAACCTCCAGGTGAGAGGCACACCGCCCAGACAGTCCCCAGGGCAGGGCCAGACCGGCTGTCAGAGGAGGAGGCAGGTGGAACTGGGCCGACATCGCAGCCTCCTGCCAGGAGCTGCTGGATGCTCGATCCCTGGCGCCCCCAGGCCCTGTGGCCCTGGCACAGCCAGCTGTGCCCCTAGAGTCCTGGGTAGAAGATTGTGGCAGCTCCCGTACCAGAGGGGCAAGGGCAGCAGCAGGGTGTGTGGGGAGAGTGGAGAGTTGTCTGAGGCTAGGGGGCACTAGGAACTGGGGAGAGGTGTGTGTTTAACAAGTCTCTAGGATCGCAGCGCTGCCTGCGTGGTTACACGGGTTGTGCCCCACACCACAGTGTGCACAGAAGGGAAAGAAAGGGCTTGCCTGGAAGGAGACCATCCTTCAGTTCCCCAGAGCCACTGCACCTAAAGCCCTGGACAGTCAATGGGGAGGAATTCCCTGCATTCAACTCTGGAGGTGCCAGCTAGCCTGGGTCTGGAGAAAAAAGACGGGATGAAAAATTTGGAAAGAAGTGTGTGTGTGTGTGTGTGTGTGTGTGTGTGTGTGGGAGGGGTGCGCTGGGATGGCTGCCAGGCCTTGGGCCAGTTTGCCTCTGTCTGAGCACACCCCAGCATGTGTGCACGTGTGCACATAAACACACAGCTGGCTGAAGGCTTTTCTTTTTTGGTCCAGGAGGGGAAAAACAAAAACAAAACCCAGGCCACAGGTAGGCCGGTGCTAATTACCTGCACTGATTGCCAGTTGTGATGCCCAAAGGGAAGGCTTGACCCGGTGACCTGCCCATCGCCCACTCTGTGCGCCTGTTCCCTGGCCCTGGGCTGTCTCAGCTATCTCTGCTGTACCTTAAGCCGCCCCAAGGGGACGAAGCCCTTTACTTATTCCTGCCGGGACCCGGTCCACCCTCAGTCCACCCACCCTCCACTGCCTGAGGGGGCCCTGATACTCTCTGCAGCCTGTAGAGCCGGCACTGACAAGGAACCAAAAGGTCCCTGCATCAACCAGCACAGCTGCCACACCTAACGGCCTACATACAGCCTCTTGCCTGATAGATGCAGGCAAAAGGGAGGGGAGACCCTGAAAGAGGCACCCCAGCAGCCATGTGGGTAGGTGTGGAAGGAGTAAACCCAACCTGGGAACGTCAGATCCAACCTTCTTACCAGCACCCCTCAGATGGGGAAACCGGGGCCCCATAGAGGCCAAGGCTAGCTCCAGGTCTCAGCCGAAGCTCTGTTCCCTTTCCTGTAGTGCATGACATGTGGCAAAGCCTTCAAGAAGCTCTGGTCCCTGCACGAACACAACAAGGTTGTGCACGGCTACGCAGAGAAGAAGTTCTCCTGTGAGATCTGCGAGAAGAAGTTCTACACCATGGCGCACGTGCGCAAGCACATGGTTGGTGAGTCCCTGCCGGCTGCCAGCGGCCGTGCCAGCAAGGACTGTGCGCCCAGGTGATGGGAAGGATGGGGAAGCAGCACGGATGGGCACCTGGGCAGGCTGGCAGGCGGGAGTTCAGCTGACTGGGCTGGGGTTCTGCCCACCCAAGGAAACGGACAGCTTTTCCTGAATTACACAATTCCACACGGGCTGGCGTGGTCCTGGTGCTAAGCTGCTCATGCGTTCTCAATTTTTGGCCCTCACAGGGCTTCAGACTTCTCTTGAGTGCAACCTCCCCCAGGGGTCACACCTGGACACAGTAAGGAGGCCTCCCCAAGTGTGCTAGCCACTCCAGTCAGGCAAGGCTACACACCCTGTAGGTGGGCCTGGCTGAGTGTCTGGGTTCTGTGGTCACCTTTTCTCACAGAGAGGAGTGCTCAAGGTGACACAGTCAGTCCCTGGCAGACATGTTTCCCTTTCTCCACTGGATAGTGTAGAAAAAAACTGGATGGGACTGGGACTCTGGGGTCTAGGGGTTGGCCAGGAGCATGCTGGGTGACCAGATTGGTGAGTTTCAAACTGGGAGGGATGTCTCCAGCTGCTCTTGGTTGGCCTTCAGCATCACTGGGGCCCAAGGCTGGAGCCTTCCCCTTGGGTGTGCCATTGAGTTCAGTACCACCCCCCAGGAAAGTATGGGGTGCAGGCTGCCAGAAGGCAGGTCTTGAGGTGGGTGTTCAGGTAGGCGCCCCGGAGAAGTGACGGCTGGCACCCACCCACAGCCCACACCAAGGATATGCCCTTCACCTGTGAGACCTGTGGGAAGTCCTTCAAGCGCAGCATGTCGCTCAAGGTGCACTCGCTCCAGCACTCGGGGGAGAAGCCTTTCCGCTGTGAGGTGAGCCCTGGTGGCTGCGGGGTTCCCTTGGTGGCCCCATCTCCACCCGCCGCCATCTTCAGAGAGGGGGAGGAAGGGAGGTCGGAAGAGGCTGCAGGCCTGGATTGGTGGCACACACCTGTAATCCCAGGGCTGGAGAGGCAGAGGCCAGGTGAGCAGGAGTTCAAGATCAGCCTTAGTCATTCAGACCAAAGGGAAGGCTAGCTAGGGAGACAGTCAGGAAATTGCTTCTTTGCAGATGTGAGAACTTGAGCTTCAATCCAGGTTTTAAAAAAATAAATAAATTTGGGCATATAGTGGTGCATGCCTGTAATCCCAATGCCAGGGAGGCAGAGACAGGTAGGTGCCTGGCTGTCCCTGGCCAGACAGCACGGCCTACACAGAGTCCAGGCTGTTGAGAGGCCCTGTCTCAGAAACAGCTAATGTGGAAGGTACCTGAGAAAGCACCAGAGGTTGACCCCTGGCCCCCACATGGGTACATCTATCAGTGTGAACATACACACACACACAAACACACAGGGAGTTTCAGGTTGCATGAAGCAGGATGAGGAGGGTATCTGTAGCTTTTGCCCTCCCTACAGAACTGCAATGAACGCTTCCAATACAAGTACCAGCTGCGCTCACACATGAGCATCCACATTGGCCACAAGCAGTTCATGTGCCAGTGGTGTGGTAAGGACTTCAACATGAAGCAGTACTTTGATGAGCACATGAAGACCCACACAGGTGCGTGCCCTCCACCCAGGTCTCAGTTTACCTCTGGGCACCCCTTGGGTGGGTGGTGTGCGAGCTAGGGCTGGCCATGAGTGAACACCCCTACCGCCCCCTCCAATTGCAGGGGAGAAGCCATATATCTGTGAGATCTGTGGGAAGAGCTTCACCAGCCGCCCCAATATGAAGCGGCATCGGCGTACACACACGGGAGAGAAGCCCTACCCATGTGACGTGTGTGGCCAGCGCTTCCGTTTCTCCAACATGCTGAAGGCACACAAAGAAAAGTGCTTCCGTGTCAGCCACCCGCTTCCCAGTGACCCATCTACCCTGCCTGCTACACACCTGCAGCCCACGGCCCCGCTCTTTCCCACTGCAGGTCCCAGGCTGGACAGTAACTGACCTCCAGCACAGACCCTGGCCAGGGACAGCAGACACAGACTGGGGGCTGGGGGCTGTAGCCGGATGCCCTGGGTCCTGGTGGAGGTCTTTGGAGATTTTACTCCTTGTCTTTGGGAGTAAAGGAACAGAGAGGGACTGGTTGACTGCACCCCTCCAGGTGAGGGGTGCTGTGGAGGCAGCAGATAGGGAGCAGAAGAAACTCTGGGCTGCAGGCAGGGCCTGGCTCAGCCTCACCTGCCCATCTCCAGGGTTCTTGTGCCCCTAGCTTGCTCCCTAGGATGGGAGGCTTTGGGGAGAATTTGGCTGCACCAAATTGGAGGAGTTGGGGACCCCAGGAGGCCTGTGGCCATCAAATCATGACAGAATGCCATGTATGGTGGGTAGGGCAGTGGAGGAGTGTGAAGGCTGCAGACACCCCCTGTATGGTACAGCATGGGGCATGTGGGGGCTGGCCCCCCTACGGGGCAGGTTCGGGAATCCCCAGCCTGCACTGGACTTTTGAAGAGCCCCCAATCATGGATAGGATGTCTCTGGGTGCTGGAGACCAAGCCTCTGGGGGTTAGAGAACCTGACTCAGCATTCCAGCTTCCAGGGGTCCTGCAGGAGAATGAGATCCCATGGGCAGGCCCTACAGGAGCCTCAAGCAGGACGTTCAGGGTTTCACGGTGCTATCTGTGGGGCAGGGGACAAGGAGCTGTCCACAGGGCACCCCTGTCCCTTACCAGCCTGCCTGGCTGCCCTCCCCCACCAGGAGACGTGTGCATCTGGGCCTGCTCCCCGAGGACCCCATGAGGCCTTATGTCTTCCTGGGGCCAGGCCTTTACCTGCCTCTTGCAGACTCCTGGTCCCTGTGCCCTCTGCACTGTCTGGGGTGTCACACTGCAGCTCTGCCAGGGAGAGAAGTCAGTGTTAGTCCCTTATGGGAGCAGGGAGCTCAGTCAGTGCCCGTGCATGCCCTTGGGAGGCAGGCACTAATAGGCCACCTTTCTCTGTTGTCATTTAATGTCCTTATTCCTACGTTTAAATGGAGGAAGAGGTTTCCATAAGCTATGTTTCCTAGTTCTGATCTCCCACTGTTTATAAGCTTCTGTTACACTCTGCACCTTATTCTTCTCCACCCCCACCCCCCACAACCCCCTTCTCAGCATCATCATGCTGGGAAGAGTCCTGTGGCCAAGGGGACTGGCAGAGGGTGCTGAACCCTTCTGGCTTCCCCAGAGGCCTGTGGAGCTGGGACAGAGGGCTGGGGACATTTTAATCATCAATAAATGAAGCACTTTATTCTGTACAGGCTTGGGCAGGCCCAAGGTGCCCAGCTGAGTCGGCTGTCCTCTGGGCTAGGAGGGGCTGAGTGAGCAGTTTGCCTCTGAAGGGCACCTTTTCCAGCCTGAAGAGTCAGGCTGCAAGTATGCCCTTGCTCCCCTGCCCCATGTCCACTGGGGAAACAGGTGGGATCCCCGTATGGCTGCTGTGGACTCCTGCCCTGCTGCCCAAGGTTGGGCTTCTGGCTCCTTCGCTGCAGCCCGTCTTCCGCTGGTACCCTCTGGGCTTCCATGATGTCCTCAGGGACCGCTTCCCTGCCCCTTGCTATTTGTAACCTCTGGCCCCAGTGCCTGGCAGGTCTCCAGAGCTGCCCTGCATTTCCAAAAAATAAAAAGGTTGACCACTGCAAGGGGTCACCAGCTCTTATCACCTGCTGGCCCTAGTGCCTTCATGAGGCCAGGGCCCCTGGTCTCTCTGGCCATTCTTCAATAAGTAGCAATCTGAAGGGCAGGGGCTGGGAATGAAACCCTGTCCCAGGAGCTGGGTGCCTTTACACCCCCTTCCCATGGGCCAGACTGGAAAGTGGACACAGTCCTCTGTCACTGAGGCCCCTGCGTGCCTGGTGCTAGACTCTGCCCACATGGGTGGCACACCCTTGCTACCAGATGCAGTAAGCCCCCTCTGCAGCAGAACTGGGGTTCTTATTTCGCCAGCTTCTACACTTTATTTTTTAAGAGATGGTCAACTCCCTGAATTTGGCATGGGGGAACTGGAGCATGGTGCCAGCATCCCAGGCCCAAGAGACAGTGGCCTTGGGACTGTCACCTCTGGGGAGACTGCTGGGGTCTCTTGCCCAGCTGGACTTGGTAGAACTAGTCCTAGGCCTGCTCCTCTGAGCTGATGCAGGCTGCTCTGGTCCTGAGCAGTTGGTGGGGAGTCCCCATGAAGGTATGGAGGGCCCAGAACCAAGGGATGACCACCTCCACACCCCCTCACAGGGGTCTGTGATTACAGGAAGGCCAGCCCCAAGTGTGTGGACCCCTAGTGTCTGGTTGTGTGTGACACTAGGCATCTGAGCAAGAGGAATGAGGGGAATAAACTTGGTTCCGCTCCTGGCCCCTGACCCAGCCTCTTCTTTATGTGCTGCTGCCCTGAGAGAGGGTGGCAGGTGTCCCTCTCCCCAGCGCACAAGTCTCATGGGCATTCAGGGCATCTGTGGGGTCCATCTTTCTCCTTCAAGGTTGGGATGACATGGGCCCCATGTTGCATCTGGGTCTTGGGTCAGACACAGAAGAGCCTCAAAGAACAGAAGTTCTAGGGGTCTGTTGTGGTGGTAACCCCCCTGATGGAGCCCATGAGAATCCAGGATCCCTCAATCACAAGAGGCCTGGACAGCAGGGCCTGACCTCCTCTGGGCACTTTTAGACCCCCAGGAGCTCTGAGAGTCGGGGTTCTTATAGGTACTTCTTGGCAAGGCTGGGGATGTGGCTGCAGTGGAGGCAGGTGGCTGCCGCCTACTATGGCCTCACTTTCTTCCCCCTTTCTGGGCTATGCTTCGCACCTGTGCTCTGCTTGGTGGAATTATGGGCCCTGAGGGAAAAGGGTGGAAGATCTCTATAACTGCCCATAGGTGCAGACTGCCTCAGACATACTTGGAGGTCCCATGTGGGAGACCATGGTTAGATGGCTGCCTGTGGGAAAGCTGTCTCCTGCTTCAGAAGATGCAAGTTGTACTCACACCCCCGAAAGCTAGATCGAAGGCATCCATTTAAACTATTTATTGTAATATTAATATCTCTATCCACCTTCTAGTCCATTGACCCAAGGTATGGGAGAAAAAAGGTTGGTAGAGACAGTGTAGACCTCTTTAGATGTAGGTCCTTGTTAGGACTCCAGCACTCCAGCCAAAACAGCATACACAGGAACATAGCGAGCAGCAGCGCGGCTCTGGTAATGAAAGTTGCCGGACCCCCATTTGGGGCCGCAGTCTCTTCAGCCCGACCTGGGCTGTGATCTTCAACAGCAGAGGCAGCAGAGGAGAGCATAAGGATGGCCAGTGAGAAAACACCCTGGTGTAAAGAGAGTATAAAAAGGAAGGCCGGGAAACTCAGAGGGCTTTCTGCTTCGCATTGCTTCGCTTGCTGCTCATCTTCACTTTGAAAGATTCCAGACAGCACCCTGTCAAAGGGTGTGACTGCCAAAGCCTGAGACCCACCAGAGACTGGGGTGACAAGTGAGGGGACAGCAACTGCTGGTGTCAAGGCCACAGGGATGGAAAAGCAGGGTTATTTGTAACAGCTAGAAACTGGAAACAACCCAGATGCCCCTCAACTGAGGAATG
Source organism: Lophiomys imhausi (assembly GCA_907164525.1). Taxonomy (NCBI): domain Eukaryota; kingdom Metazoa; phylum Chordata; class Mammalia; order Rodentia; family Muridae; genus Lophiomys; species Lophiomys imhausi. Next base: position 2,017,034 of record CAJQZJ010003646.1, on the reverse strand, counting down.
GATTAAAAAACACAGCTGTGGTACATCTACACAATGGACTATTACTCAGCTATCAGAAACAATAAAATCATGCAATTTGCACCAAATGGATGGAACTAGAGAAGCTCATCCTGAGTGAGCTAACCCAGAGTCAGAAGGATGCGCATGGCATCTATTCACTTATAATCAGATTTTAGCCATATAGTACAAGATAACTATACTACAGCCAATGCACCAAAGGGAACAGGAACATAGACTTTTTCATCCTGTCAATGAGACACTTTGCCCTAGTGGTGCTGCCTTGTAGGCCCCCAGTGTATGAGAAGGCTCTTGGCCCTCATATGACTGCTGAACTGGGGTGGGGGACTGTTATGTAGGGACACTCCACTCTAGAGGAGTGGGATGGAAGGGATAGGGGGTAGAGGGTGGGAGGACGGGACTGGGAGGGAAATAGGGCACTGTGATAGAGATGTAACCCGAAGTAATAAACATTAAAAAAAAAAAAAAAAGGCTTGACCCTAAGTGGAGGTGCGCCAACAGCCTGTACCTAGGCCAATGGACGCTGAAGAGACTGTGGCCTCAAGTGAGAGATGGCGATAGCCAGCTCCCAGGCTGCACCAGTACAGCACCTAGAGGTGGCAAGCTCATGTGGGCAGAAGAGGCCATGGAGCAGGACCTGGGGGGTGGGAGGGTACAGCGGCAGCCAGTGCTGGGGCCATAAGTTTGGCGGTCTCGGGTAGACGAGGCCTCAACTCCAAGAGGAAGTGAAGCAGTGGACATCTCCATGCCAGAGCCAGGTGACCACTGGGACCTCTGCAGATTGCTGTGTTCCCTAAGGCATTAGCTGATGGGTCGACCCAAGGAACCATGCCTAAGAGTGTCTTCATCTTGGTATATTCTTTATAATGTGCCTCAGGTTGGTGGGTTGGTAGGTGTTGAGATATTAATAAATAGTTAAAAGTTATGCCTACGATATTATTTTTCTGATATAGATGCCAGACTAGCTGCTCCCCCCTGGCTTTTGGAGGTCCTCCCTCCCCACCTCCCATCTCCTGGTTGGCATGTGGATTACATATACTTACACTGCTGCATCTGGCTTTTACATGGATCTGAGGATCTGAACACAGGTTATCAGTCCTGCATGGCAGGTGATTTATCCACTGAGGCATCTCTGCAGCCCCAAGTTTTGTATTTTAGCCACACCATCAACGGTACATCAAACTCACTCACACCTCGTGCAGCCTCACCACCACCCGCCTGCAGAACTTCTCAACTTGCCAAACTGAAATGCTTCCTCTCTAAACACAAATTCCACATCTTTTCTGTCCCCAGAGCCTGGCCACCAACCTCTCCACTCACTGTCTCGGAGAACTGCTACTCTTGTACTCATACAAATGGGGTCACACAGTATGTGTTTCATGGCTGGCCTATTGCAATGTCCTCAAGGTTCATCCATGTTGTAGCGGTTGTCAGAATCCCCTTCCTTTTAAATAATGAACACAATTGTTTATTCTTGGTAATTTTTTACATTTTATTTATTTGTGTGTGTGTGTGTGTGTGTGATGGAATATACGTGCTGTGTGACACACACACACACACACACACACGGACACTAGAACAGTTTGCAGGAGTCAGATCTCTCCCTCTGCCATGTCAGTTCTTAAGATGAGTCTCAGGTCGTCGGGACCTGGCAGGAAGCACCTGTGCCCACTAATCCATCTCACCAACCTGATTTGCTTCCCCCTAATTTGTTCGTTCATTTGGGGGTGGGATCTGCCAAGGCGCAGGTGTAGGTCAGAAGATGACTTAAGGAAGTCAGTTCTCTCCAGCCATGTATGGCCCAGGGATTGAACTTGGAACATCAGGATTAGTGGAAAGCACCTTTTACCTTCTCAGCTGTATTGCTGACTTCTATTTCTTGGGTTTTAAAAAAACTCGACTCCCTGGCATTGTTTCCCAGACAGATAGTTTCACTGGATACAGAGTCTATGATTGACAGGTTTTTCAGCCTTTAAAAAAATTGTCATTTCCTGTGGCTTCCATAACTTCTGATGAGAAGGCTCTGACACTCAAATGGCTGTCTTTCGCCCTTCATAGATCGCATATATAGTTTCCCTATAGCCACTTTCAAGGTCTTCTCTTTATCTTTATTCCTTGTTTTTATTTATTTAACTATGATACATTTAAGAATGGATTTCTCTGCATATATCCTATTTGCAGTTTGCTAAGCTTCTTCAATCTGTTGGTTTGGGTCTTAATTTTTTTTTACATTTTAATTTATTGGTGTGTGTGTGTGTGTGTGTGTGTGTGTGTGTGTGTGTGTGTGTGTGTGGTGGGTGTCCTTGTGTCCACTGTGTGCATGAGGGATCCAGTTGTCTTTCCATCATGTGGTTCCAGGGATCAAACTCTGGTCGTCAGACACTTTTGCCCACTGAGCCACAGGGCTTCTCTGTGTAACAGAGCCCTGGCTGTCCTGGAACTCACTCTGTAGACCAGGCTGGCCTCAAACTCACAAGACATCCACCTGCCTCTGCCTCCCAAGTGCTAGGATTAAAGACGTGTGCCACCACGCCTGGCTCCTGGTTTGTCTCAACTCCCTTAATTTGGGGGATTTTTAGCCATTGTTACTTATCTTACCTTTGCCCTGGCTTGTTCTTCCTCCTCTCTCTCTCTCTCTCTCTCTCTCTCTCTCTCTCTCTCTCTCTCTCTGGGTCAGGATGCAGTGCAGCTGTTGGCCCTATCTGTGCCCTATGGGCCACAGGCCTGAGATCCTATTTGTAACTATATACACCACCATAACAATCTTACTGTCAACTAGAAGGGGAGATTCTAGGCCTCTTCCCTGGAGGGATTTATCCTCAGATTTTTGTTTGTTTCTTCGTTGTTGTTGTTGTTTTTAGACAGGGTTTCCCTGTGTATCTCTGGCTGTTCTGGAACTCGCTCTGTAGACCAGGCTGGCCTCGAACTCACAGACCTGACTGCCTCTGCCTCCCAAGTGCTGGAGTTAAAGGCGTGTGCCACCATGCCCTGGCTGTTCTCTCTCTTTTATCAAGGCCACTTGGGAAGCTGTTTTCTTTGTTGGTGTAGTTTTTCAGATCTATAGTCCCACTCGCTTCTTCTGAGTCACTTCTATTTCTTTGGTAAGATTTTTCTGCTGTGAGAAATTTAAGAGAATTTTTTAATTGATTGAAACATTTTTTGATTGCTGCTTTCAAATCCTTTCCAAATAATTCTAGCATTTAATATTCCTCTGGGTATTGGCACCACTTGATTCTCTCAGCATTCAAGTCGTTATATACTTAATTCCTGATCTGATGCTCTCTCTCTCTCAGATCTTTTATTGTAATAAGAGGTCAGGTTGTTTTAAGTTTAGTGTTCATGGTCTTTCCTAAATTGTTTTTTTCCCCGGTTCAGAGGCAAGTCTTCTGCCCTAAGCTCCCTCCAATCTGACCCTGATCTGTTTTTGTGAACTCAAGTTCAAAAGACAATGTAATTGTCAGAGGCTGTGTAGACCCTTTCCATTCTATTCCCATCAGTGCTGCCTGAGGACATGGGGGATTCCCTAGACCAGTCTCTATGGCGCCCCTGAGTAGGGAAGTGAGTATCCGGCCCAGTGAGCATGGTCAGTGTCTTCCTTGGATACTTGCTGTTCCCGGGGTTTCTGCTTCATGTCCCTTTGCGGTTCCTGCGTGGGCTTGTGGAGGCATGTGGGCTCAGTTTGTGACAGGAATGGGCCTTCCTACACTGCCTTGTGGCTAGGTAGGGTCAGGAACCAGCAGATCTGCGTCATCTTCTCATACTAGAGACAGGGGTGGAACTCCACTGTTTCTCTGTGTCCACCGCCTGTTTCCTCCCCTGCTTCACCTGGCTCTGTAGCACCCAGGATCACCTGCTGTAGCATAGAGGTCCTTATTTGTGCTGCCCCTCCATGACGCCCACCCCCAACAGAGGGAAGTGCCATAGGGACAGTATTCACAACGAACTTGGCCAGCGCTAAACCCTGTATTAGCTACAGTGCACAGTCAGCTCTGAATAGATGGATGAGCCACATTTAAATATTCCACTTTGAAGCCTGGTAGGGAATGAACGCTGTGGAATCTGTCATAAACCCAAAATATGACATTAAGTCATCTGTCGTTTATAAATTAATTTTCAGTCAGTGTCTTCTATTCAGGTCCTTGGAAAGTGAGGGTGTGATCACAGACATTTTTGTTTGCTTGGGGAGGGGTCACCCAAGTTGCCAGAGGTGGGCACGTCTACTCCAGTTCAGGCATGCAGCAGATATGCGACCCAGTAAATCACTGGCAATGTTTTCTAGAAATGGCCCACTGTCCAGAGCTGGGATGGAAACCCTCCCCGCCTGCCCTAAGCTGACCTTTGAAGTTGCAGAAAAGTGGACAGCCCACCAATGGAGCCTGCCCAGGCATGTGTCCCTAAAGCACCGTGTGACTGTCACTACTCATAAGGGACAGGCAGCAGTGCTTCTGGAATCCTAAAAGGGGACATGACTCAGTCCTCCCCAGGTCCTTTCTCCTATCTCTCCACAAGCCCAAGATTATAAGCAAGTGACTCACAGGCGTGGTTGGGGAGGTCTCCATTACACCTCCTACCAGTGTCCCAGTGCTAAATTTAACCCACAGCTGCAGCCTTTGGCGCTTGGAGAATGCGTTAATCTCAGAAGCTGAAGCCGATGTGCGGATTGGGGGGGTGGATGGGAGTCCAGAGCAATGTGGGCATTGAGCTTGGCTATCTTCAACTCAACTCCTCACATCATGGATGGCTGCAGGGGCTCCACATCCAGGCAGGAACACAGTAAGCCTGAAGTGGTCCAAGGACAATGGGACAGACAGGCAGACTCCCTGAGTACTAATTAGACTCTTGGAAGTGCCACTATTTGAACACAGTTCAGAATGTCACTAGAATATTTTTTTAAAAATTGAAGGTCTAAACACCTCCCAAATAGTAGAATCCTAGGAAATTAATTTTCTAGCAGGCTTGACGCCTCTGGGTGCCCCCTGGAGTGCTTCCAGTGTCTCTTGCCCTCAGCAGAGCTGAGCTGAGGCCCTTGGATTCTAGCTCCTCTCCCTCATTGAGTGGGAGGGGAAACTGAGGTTCAACAGAGAAACACCTGCTCTTATTTACTTAAGGGGTTTGTTTACGGAAAGGAAAGGAAGATCTCTGAGCTGGAGCACAGAGGAAACCCCATTTTGAATGTCTCTAAACAGTAAGTGCCAAGGACAAGGACGTGTTCACCAAGCAGGAAACCCAAACAAACATAGTATAACCAGGATGGTCACATGAGGTACGGTCTGTGAGGAAGGAAGGGTGCACAATCCTGGAAGGCAGGGAAGAAGGCCAGGCCTGGAAGAGAGGGTTCTAGCTCCGTGAACTTCGGCCTGTAGCCAGAGTCCCAGAGTCCCCTTCATGAGCCGCAACATTTCTAGACTAAGGAATCCAGAGGCAAGGCTTCCCTGGGTTCTGGTAGCAAATAGGGCCAAGAGACCTTTCAGTTATGGAAAGGACCTTGCCGCAATGAGCCCCCAGCGCTGAGTCAAGGCTGCTCATCAGTGAGAGGGCCTCTGCCCAGCTGTCCCCCGTGCGTCATGTGCAGGAGGCCAGGCGGCTCCCCTTACAGGGTCCAGGCATCCTCTATATATAGCCCAGCGCAGACAGCTGCGCCATCTTCCGCAACCCCACAGGACAGCAGACACTTCATACAAGGGCTTGCTGAATTCTAGGGAGCCGCACCATGACGCTGGGCTTGGAGCAGGCGGAAGAGCAGCGCCTGTACCAGCAGACGCTACTGCAGGACGGTCTCAAGGACATGCTAGACCACGGCAAATTCCTGGACTGCGTGGTGCGCGTGGGCGAGCGCGAGTTCCCGTGCCACCGCCTGGTGCTGGCCGCCTGCAGCCCCTACTTCCGTGCGCGCTTCTTGGCCGAGCCCGATGGCGCGGGGGAGCTACGCCTGGAGGAGGTGTCGCCCGACGTCGTGTCTCAGGTGCTGCACTACCTGTACACATCGGAGATCGCGCTGGACGAGGCAAGCGTGCAGGACTTGTTCGCCGCGGCGCACAGATTCCAGATCCCGTCCATCTTCACCATCTGCGTGTCGTTCCTGCAGAAGCGCCTGTGCTTGGCCAATTGCCTGGCTGTCTTCCGCCTCGGCCTCCTGCTGGACTGCGCGCGCCTGGCTGTGGCCGCGCGCGACTTCATCTGCGCGCGCTTCCCGCTGGTGGCGCGCGACGGCGACTTCCTGGGACTCTCGGCCGACGAGCTGATCGCCATCCTCTCCAGCGACGGCCTCAACGTGGAGAAGGAGGAGGAGGTGTTCGAGGCGGTGATGCGCTGGGCTGGCAGCGGCGATGCCGAGGCGCAGGCCGAGCGCCAGCGCGCGCTGCCCACGGTCTTCGAGAGCGTTCGCTGCCGCCTGCTGCCTCGCGCCTTCCTGGAGAGCCGCGTGGAGCGGCACCCACTCGTGCGCTCCCAGCCAGAGCTGTTGCGCAAGGTGCAGATGGTGAAGGACGCACACGAGGGCCGCCTCACTACGCTGCGCAAGAAGAAAAAGAAGGAGAAGGGCAAGGAGACAGCTCCGGCCAAGGAGGCCAACCAGGGCACAGCAGACGCCAAGGCCGAGGATGAGGAGGAACGAGTGCTGCCCGGGATCCTCAACGACACCCTTCGTTTCGGCATGTTCCTGCAGGACCTCATCCTCATGATCAGCGAGGAGGGAGCCGTGGCCTACGACCCCGCCGCCAATGAGTGCTACTGCGCTTCCCTGTCCACCCAGATCCCCAAGAACCACGTCAGCCTGGTGACCAAGGAGAACCAGGTCTTCGTGGCCGGTGGCCTCTTCTACAACGAGGACAACAAGGAGGAGCCTATGAGTGCTTACTTCCTTCAGGTGCCTAGCAGCCTAAGAGGGTGGGACTAGTTCTGGCTACTAGGAGGCAACCTTGAGGTCTGGGAGGGGCCTGTCTCTATTTGAGGACTGCCATTGGGTCTGGGATGTTTGATTGGCAGCCACTTGCTTGAAGGGGAAGGGCTCCAGGCAGTGTCCTGGAGCTGCCTTTAGGCCGTGTGCAGCAATCCGAGGGTCGAGAGACCCTGGCCCTACACAGGGACTGAGGATCAGGGACAGCGAGAAGAATCATGAGTGGGGTCTTGGTAGAAGTGCAAGGGCAGGGGTGGGAAATAGATCATCACAAAGAGGCACCTTGCGTTCTCCTTTCACAGTCCAGGGGGAGGAAACTGAGGCTCAAGAGGGGCTGGGAGAGAAGAAAGTCCACTCCAGGTTGAGGCTGTGACTGTGGGACCTCAGAGGCGGGGAGCCTGTAGCCTGGCCCTGTGGTTTTGAACCTTGTAGGCTCCGCTCCGGGAGACTTGGAGATGTGAATGGAGCGGGGTTAGCGCCATTGGGGACCGGGGCTGGTGATCCTGTGACAGAACAGAGCCAGGTGAGCCGGGAGCTGATGGGCAGCTGGGTGCCAAGGTTAAGTCCACAGGCCTCACAGTGGGAACAGGTGAGGGACAGCTCCTTCAGTGTGAAGTTTCTTCTTCCTGAGCCTCTGTACATGAGACACTCGCTGTTCTTCCTGCTTGATAAAGGTGAACAGAGGCTGAATAATATCAAGGGACCATCCACACAATTCAGTTCCTGGAAAAGGTGCCTGTAACTACCAGGTTAGGCAGATGCAGAGGGTGGGATGGAAGATTGTAGATTCCAAGGGGTGGGAAGCCTGGAGAGTCACTGAAGAGCCAAGGCTGCAGGGAGAGCTCCCTCTCAGAAGGGGGAATCTCCCCTCTGCTGGACTTGCTGAGCTAGGCCAGGAGGTGCACACAGGAGGCTGGTGGTGGCTGACTCAAGGACACTGCCTGCCCACAGTTTGACCACTTGGACTCTGAGTGGCTGGGAATGCCGCCACTGCCCTCACCTCGATGCCTCTTCGGCCTGGGGGAGGCTCTCAACGCCATCTACGTGGTCGGCGGCCGGGAGCTCAAGGACAGCGAGGACAGCCTGGACTCAGTCCTGTGCTATGACAGGCTGTGAGTGGGTAGCTTGGGGCCACCTTGGGGACAGGACAGTCTGGGGCAGGGCCTGGGGTGGGGCTAGGGTCGCCAGTCAGAAGGCCTGCACAGGTACACACCCATTGAGTAAAGACTGGGCAGAGGGCTGGTAGGGCAGGGGCAGAGGCCCAAGAGCTCGGGGGGGGGGGGGGGGAGTTCCAAGAACACACTGGGTGCACTCTGAATGTGTGTTGTGGGTGTGAAGGCAGAGAGCCAGACTTAATGCAGGCTTGACTGCCCTTGCTGTCCCTCCAGGTCATTCAAATGGGGCGAATCTGATCCGCTGCCCTATGCAGTATATGGCCACACAGTACTTTCCCACATGGACCTTGTCTATGTCCTCGGCGGCAAAGGAAAGGACAGGTGAGGTTCAGGTTAGTGGAGAGGAGCCTATGTGGCTGAGAGAGCAGGCACTTGTCCCCCCAAGCCTCCGTCTCTGCTCACCTTGCCCACCCCCACAGGAAATGTCTGAGCAAGATGTGTGTCTACGACCCCAAGAAGTTTGAGTGGAAGGAGCTGGCTCCCATGCAGACAGCCCGCTCACTCTTCGGGGCCACCATCCATGATGGCCGCATCTTTGTGGCTGCAGGGGTGACAGACACGGGACTTACCAGCTCCACGGAGGTGTACAGCATCGCAGACAACAAGTAGGCCCCTTACCCCGCCCCTCCCTCCTCTGCGGCTACGTACCTACGTCGGCCCTGTTTGCTCATAGGCCCAGGTCCCATGTTGATTTGGGACATTGGCATAGAAGTGGTCCCTCTCATCTGAGGCTTCCCTGCAAGGGCTCCCAGGGTGGGATCTGAGGGTGACAGGTTCCTCATCTGGGAACTGCTACCAGGGAATGGACTGGCTCTGACATTGCAGCAGTGAGTCAGGAGTTCAGAAAAGAAAAGCCAGCTGGACCCATCCAGCAAAGATGGCAGTTAGTGGGTGCCCAACACCAAAAGCTGGGGCTCCCCCCAGTGGAAAGACCATGCTCAGAATGGGGTGTGGGGGGAAGGTTCTGGGATGGGAGAGGTGAAGGTTTAGCCAGTGAAACATCTTCTCTGGATTTAACCTCCATACCTCACTGGCTGTCACAAGTCAGAAGATTTTGGAAAATTCTCAGAGACAAAGTGGACTGGTTGCAGCTGTGACAAGGGGTGACAGAATCCTAAAGCTGGGGATGTACAGGGAAGGACCAAGGAGAGGCACTGGAGCACAACTTATTAGGAATGGAATGGGGTGGGAGGAGTTGCATTTCCAACAGACATTCTTTGAGGTTAGTGGTGGGTTGTGTGTTGCATGGGAAAGAGGATGAAGTGGATGCCTTTGAGTAAGTCCAAGAGACCAGTTGTTGGGGAAACCTCTGGAGTTAGGCAACAAATTGAAGGTCCATTCAGGAATTGTAGATTCAGGGTACCAGGGGGTATACAGTAGGAGCTCCCCATAGTAGAAAGGAAGAGTGAAGACACCAGGAGAACCATCGGGTTGTCTAGCAGACAAGGGATCGAGGGCATGTGAAGGAACAGGGCCATCAGTGGTAACCACAGCCTGAGCCAGAGTCCAGCAACACTGGGGACCGGGCCCACAAGTATAGTGACACATAAGCGGGGTTATCTATTCACTATGCGGGTTGGATGCAATGTCAAGGTGATGGAGAAGGGGAGGTGGAGGGAGGAAATAAAGGTCAGAGGAAAAGAGGGGGGCAGGGCTGGCTGGGGTGATCAGAGCATTATAGACAGCTGAAGGTGAGTGAACAGGAATTGCCCAGATAGCGTTTCAGCCTAGTATTTGAATTCCCAAGGGGTTATGGATGTGGGAATGGTAAGAATGGTGGCTGGGCTTGCTGAAGCCCCCCCCCCCCATTACTCACCTCTCCCCTGTTCCCAGGTGGTCCTCCTTTGAGGCTTTCCCACAGGAGCGCAGCTCACTCAGTCTGGTCAGCCTGGCTGGCACTCTCTATGCCCTGGGTGGCTTTGCCATTCTGGAGACGGAGTCTGGAGAGCTGGTCCCCACGGAGCTCAATGACATATGGAGGTGAGCCCAGCCCTGAGGATCTGAGGGGGTGTCCTGGGTAATCGCAAGACAAGGTCATCAAACACATCTGATCCACCCCAACTTCTCACCAGCCCATGAGGGAGAGTGACAGACATGTGGGGGCCAGCCCTCACTGTGGAGCACCAGCAGGGTGACAGGAGCCACTCCTCAGCTCAGGGCACAGGCCCAGAGTCTGTTCTTCCAATTTCCTGGGGTGCTTCGTCTACAAGAGTGAGGGTAGGACTGGGAAGTGGTTGGATCCAGGTTCCAAGAACTATTTTTTTTCCACACACTCCTTCTCAGGGTGGGGAGGGAGGAATGCGTGTCAGGGGACTTCCTGCAGAGTACAGAAGTCATGGGAGGGGAGAATTGACTTGGGGACTGGACATCTTTGTGGGCAGTGAACTTTGAGGAGTGTGGGGACCTTAGAGGTGGCTTTTCCTGAGAGGGGTCTGCTTTAGACTACAGACTACAAGGTGTCCGTTGTGGGGATCCCACTTCCAAGCACATGAAAGTTGTTTAGAAACAGACATACTTGTAGGTGGCCTAGGGCACCAGCCACCCCACCTTGCGGGGTTCCTGCCTGGTCTCAACTGATGAAGCTCACATCCTTGCCCTCATTTTCCCTTCCCGTCAGATTCAACGAGGATGAGAAGAAGTGGGAGGGGGTCCTGAGAGAGATTGTCTATGCAGCTGGAGCCACCTTCCTCCCAGTGCGTCTCAACGTGCTTCGCCTGACCAAGATGTGACCAATGCAAGACCCTAATTGAGCATCCTTCTTGTCCTGTGGCCTTACACAGAAAGCCTTGTGGGATCCTGAGAGTTGGGGGAGGCCAGAGCCCTTCTGGTTCCCCGTATGAGCCAGAGAGGGTACTTCAGTCAGGGAAGGGACATTTCTACCTGGTTCTCGATGTCCCTCTGGGGTCACCCTGTCTCCTCAAGGACTACAAAGCTATAGGCTGGCATCCCAGGTTGTGTCCTGGTCCTGCTCAGGCTGGCTGTGTGTGCCATAAAATCTCCCAAGGGACTCAGTGTCCGTGCCAGTCAGATGGGAGTGTCTCCATTGATGGCACTTTCTAGTGTTAAACCAGAGCTCCCTTAGGAAGCTTGGGGACAATAAACTGCCTTGAGCTTCTAGCCCAGAATCTAGAACCAGCCACCACAAAGAGCCAGTGTCCAGAGTGCTGAAGATCAAGGGCTTGATCATACCATTGTTGGGCTATCAAGGTGGGTAATCCTGCACTCACAGGATTGTCATGTCCTGCATATGACCCTTCCCCCAAAGCCTGGAGCTGCCAGTTCCCTGCCCAGAGTGGACAAGAATCCAAGAGGCTACCATGGTAGAAAAAAAATCTTTATTCTATTGGTCAGGCTCCATGGCCTGGGGCTGGGGCCCAGAAGCAGCTGAGTGAAGCCCAGTCCTCTGTCCCCAACCCCTACTCCAGCTTCTCTTTGTCCTTCCTCTGTTCTTCCTCCAGTGCCAGGGCTCGCTCACGCTCCTTTACCAGCTGGACACCACAGTAGGTGACAAACAAGATGGCCAGTGTGGTCTGGGGGAAGCCTGTTGGAGAAGGAGCTGATATCTGAAGCACCCATCCTACAGACCCTGCAATATCCAGTCTCTCCCCTGCCCCCCTCCCCACTGAGTCCCTTGGGTGCTAGGGTGTTGTGTGTGTGTTGGGTAGAACAGAGGTTCCTGTCCTTCATGTGAGCTTAGGGTACATGCTGCATCCTCTCACCCTGTCCCTTACCTGTAAGTATGAGGCGCCGGGCAACCAGCTCCATGAACTCAAGGCTGTTGAGGCTCACAAGATTGTACATGATGATAGCCCAGAAGTTTACAGCCCCGCAGAGGGCCCTGACTCTCCGAGACATCTGCTCTGAAAGCCGGGCCTGCCATCCAAGAATATGTCAACAAGAAGGCCAGGAGAAAGGGACATGGTCAGTCAGTGTCACTCAGGCTCAGAAGGATGATAAGAGCTGAACAGTGCAGCCAGAGCCCTGCCTGCACAGGTCAGGGAGACCCAGGTTCCCACTATGTGAAACACTGCCCTGGCAAACACACAAAAGTTTAGGGAGAAAGTTCTGGACCAGGGACCAAGCGTGCCTGGATGACTCCAGAAAGCACAGTGCCACCACCTCCTGTTACCTGACTGAGCCCAGCCAGTCACAGCCTGGAGCCTCCTGCCCACCTCGATTTGTGCCAGTGGCCCACACTCTGCCAGCTTCTGTACCCAGAGCTCAAAGTTGAGGCCGAAGCAGTTAAGGACAGACCACAGGTAGACAATGTCACAAGGCCCAAGCCACAGAGTGGTGATGACAAATGTGGCCGTGGAGGCAGCAAGCTCTGGGATGACTGCGGAATGATCCCCGCCAATGTGGTCATACACGTATCTGCAGGGAAAATGAGAAGAGGGACCAGCAAGAGTGTGGGGAAAGATGCCCAGAGGATGCGCAGTAAGGTGCCCATGTGCCCCCACCTCTGGTTCCCCGTATGAGCCAGAGAGGGTACTTCAGTCAGGGAAGGGACATTTCTATCTGGTTCTTGATGTCCCTCTGGGGTCACCCTGTCTCCTCAAGGACTACAAAGCTATAGGCTGACATCCCAGGTTGTGTCCTGGTCCTGCTCAGGCTGGCTGTGTGTGCCATAAAATCTCCCAAGGGATTCAGTGTCCGTGCCAGTCAGATGGGAGTGTCTCCATTGATGGCACTTTCTAGTGGTCTCCCAAAGCCACACTTCCTCTGCCCAGCACCAAACTGTGGAGGGGCACACTTGGAATTTCATATCTGCAGCTGGGTTTGTCTAATTCCTAGTTCTGTCTCATCCAGATCCAAGATTTTCCTAACAGTCTGGATGACCCAAGCCTGTGCCTTTGGCTCAGTCTCCTTACTCAGATATTCATTGGCTACCAGATGTCTCCTTCCAGAGACGACTTCTTCCACCTCCACACAGGCCAGCTCCCAGCCCCATCTCAGTGGCAGGCCTATCAGCTGGCAGTTACTCAGGTTGGAGGCTGTAGTCAAGATTCTGAATTCCCCATATTCCTAACATCCTCGCCACAGATTCTATCAGCTCTGCTGGGTCTTGACTCCTGCCCACCACTGCTGTATAGCTCAGGGCTCCTCTCAATACTGCTCAGAAGACTCTCAGCTCTGTTTTTGCCTTTGGCCACCACTCATTCTCCATAAATGCTTTAAGAATGCAGCCCATGGGGCTGGAGGGATGTCTCAGCAGCTAAGCGTGTGTACTGCTCTACGAGGACCTAGGACCCGTTCCAGCACCCACATCAGGTGACTGCCTGCCACTTCAGTTTGAGGATACCCGACACTCTCTTCTGGCCTCTGTAGGTACCTGTAAGCATGTGGTGCACATACACACATTCAGGCCGACACATGTACACATGAAATAACAACCTTATTTTAAAGCGTGGCTCAGATCACATCAGTTTGTGATTCACTCTCCCATAATAAATTAAGCTCTTTATGGCATGAAGAGTATGCAGCCATGTCTGCCTCCTGCCCTGCCCTACATTCTCCCCTCATGTGCTGTGCCTGCCACCTGGCTCTTAGGGTCTTCAGACACAATTGGTTCACACCTCAGAGTCTATACTTTTCCTCTGACCTCTCACAAGCCAGAGTTCAAACATGTCCTTTTAGAGGCCTACTTAGAACCCAAAGAAGCTTCACATCAGAGCTGGCTGCCCCACCCAATATACCATTTTCTTTCTCATACTTTCCACTCTGTAGATGTGTGTGTGTGTGTGTGTGTGTGTGTGTGTGTGTGTGTGTGTGTGTGTGTGATATGTTTCTTCACCTGCTTATGGCTCACTTTTCTCATTGGACTGTAAACTCGATGGGTTCAGGGTCCTTGCCTTGTGCATTGCTGCATATGGAGCACCTTCCACACACACAGAGCCTTCTACACATAGAGCCTTCCACACACAGTCTTCCACACACACTACCTTCCCCCCACACAGAGCCTTCCATACATAGAATCTTCCACCCACCTCGGCCTCTGTGTCTGACCTGGCCACCCTCCTCTTTGCCCATTTTCCCTCCTCCTGCTTTTCCAGGAAGACCTCTGTCCTCAGGGACCTGCATCAACTGATCACCCCTCTGTCCTATATCACCCTCATTACCTCCCACTCCTCCCTGAAGCTGCTCTTCTGGTTTCCCATGCAGGCCCAGGGTGCCCCAGGACCCCCTGCACACACTTCCCAACAGGTTCTCAGCTCCTCTCCAACCTGCCTCTCCAGGGAACTCATGTGGGCAGCACCAGCTCTCCTTGGCTTGTGGCAACACCCACTCGGGATCCTCCAGCCCGCACACTCTCTTTGGTTTCTGGGCTTCACATGGCCTTCGTGTCCTTTCCCACTGACCACTTTTTTCATGTCTTCCTGCTAGATCGTCTGCAGTCCCTGCCAGACTGTGGCCCCATCATGCCGCCTCTTGCCCCTTCACTCTCCCTTCTTAGGACTTAGGCACTCTGGGGGCCTGGTCCAAGAGACCCCTTCACCCACCTTACAATGCTCACTGGATGGAGGACATGAGTCCTCCAGGCTTCTCTTGAGTCTAGACTCTCAGACCTAAACACTCCCCCAAGTCTGCACAAGGATGTCTCCTGATTCTCTACAAGTATGCCCTCCATTGTCAACTAGAGATTTCTGTGGGGAAATGTCCTGTCCAACTTCCTAGGTAGCAGGCAGGAATTTGGGTGCCACCATGCTCCCTGGTCTGCTTCCACCATTTGGGGCTTCACAAAGTCCAAAGTCTGTCACCCAGGCAGCTGCCACTGCCCCCTGCTTCCTCCGGCCCAGAGCCAATCTCGAAAACAACCAATGGCCTGAGCCCATTTGACCACCAAGCAGAAAAGCCAGCACCATTCTTCAACTCACTTGCAAAGCCAGTCATTGATGCCGCGGTCGAAGTGCCTGTGGGGGGAGAGCATACAAGCCCATATCTGCCAGATGCTGAGCCTCGGGCACAGGAGGACGAAGCTAAGGAAAGGTGGAGCATGCAAGCCCATATCTGCCAGATGCTGAGCCTCGGGCACAGGAGGACGAAGCTAAGGAAAGGTGGGGGACTGGTGACAAGCCACCCCACTCACTCACGTTTCCCCGAAGACGTAGAGCGCAGTAATGCACTTGGGAGGCTGGGGAGGGTCCAGGTGGTCCAGGCGGGCCACCGTGTTGACAACACCAAAGAGGACTGCCGCCTTCACCCAGTCATACACCAGGTTTGAGTAGGCCAGGCCAGCTGGGGACAGGTGATATTGCTGTCTGGGGCCAGTGCACAGACCGCCCCATATGAACAACCCAATTCTGAGCCTCACTGTCCCCATGGACAGACAGGCTTGTTTCTGTCCCACCCCACCTCCATGGAGACCCTGCACCTCCCTAGAGGTGTGTGCCAGGCCCCAGTGACCCATGGAAATCAGCCACGCCCCTCAGCTGGCACCTGCAGTGTGAGAGACTAAGGGTTTCGTGTGACAAAACAAATGTGAGTCCTACATATTTCAAAGAATCAGTCCTGAGCCAGAGCACCCTCGAGGGCCGCAGGCATGGCGGTATTTCTGGTGGCAGCAACACCTCCAAACTGCTGTGGGGACCCACCAAGAGCACTGTCTGGGAGGCGGTTGGCAAACTTGAGATCACCGGGGATGGTGAGGATGTAGAAGAAATGGAAGAAGATGTCTACAGCCATGATGGCCGCCACGCTGAGTCCTGCCTGGGCCTGGATGCGCCACAGCTCACCTTTTGGCCTCACTGGCTCCTGACTCACCTGGAGGGGTAGAGCCCTGTCTGAGAGAGGAGCCACACATGGCCTGGGGAGAGGAGACACAGCCTCCTGAGGGTGGAGTGCTCATGCTTGGGGAATTAGGAGCTCTTGTCAGTAGAGGAAACCCAGCTGTACCCCCATGCACCCATGGGGTTCCCCTCACCTGAGCATGGAAGCGGTCAAAAGTCATGATGGGCCCAAAGAAGAAGAAGGGCAAGTAGAAATTGTACTTGAGTAGGTCAGCAAGAGAGTAGCGGCGGTCAGGGTGGGCACAGCTCTCCAGTGCAAAGCTGGTGCACCTCAGCACGGTGAAGCCGCTGCCTCCATGGAACAGCACATTTTGAAGATCAAAGGTGCCTGTTACAAACCCACTCTGGAAGGAGACAGCAAACCCCTGGCTCACTAGCAGGCCCGTGCTTCTGCGGGAGAACCCCTTCCCAGCTTCCCGCAGGAGCGGCCAGGAAACACTGACTGCCTTTAACTCAACATCATGACAGCAAGGGGTAAACTGGGGTGCAATGATCAAAGGTTTGAAGACAGGTGGAAAGGCCAAGGATATGCTTGGAAATACTCATGAGACAAGGCCTTTGGAGTCTCATCCTTATCCCTCCATTCCTGTATACCTGCCAAGAGATCAGGGGGTCCATCTTGAAGGATGCCAGGCTGGCCAGACCAAGGGCAAGGCACAGCCAGGCCTGACCCAAGAGTGAGGCCACATAGAGGCCCACGCAGTGGCCAAGAAGCAGCAGCAGGTACCAGGGGCCCATCGTGCCCACTACAGCCAGGAGTCCATACACAGCATACATCCAGGAGCGGTGCTGTGGACATGAGCAGGGCTCAGTTAACCCGTGCATATGGGAGGAGACCCTGGGATGATTTCCCCACAGCATCTGAGGCTAAGAAGGGGCAGACAGGAGGAGCCCAAGTTCCCAAGGTCCAGCTCACCTCGGGGGCCACCATTGTGCACAGTTTGGCAAACAGCACGTGTCCTGAGAGGGCAAAGACAATGATGTTTCGGAAGTTGGTAAACCACATCACCCACTCGAAGTCAGCCACATCCTGGAGGGCCAGAGGAGGAGGACGAGAGGCAGGTAAGGACAGTGAAGAGGGAACAGCAAATCAGAGATCCTGGCCCGTATTCTGAGGACAGTGGGTGTGGGTGTCTGCCCTCCATCTGAGGGAAGGCCCAGGAAGAGGGAGTAAATGAGGGATCTTAAGGACAGGCCTGCTCCCCAAAGCTTCATCTCCCCTGTACTCGGCTCATTGCTGATACTCTACCACTGTTGCCTGGTTCTGGAAAGCAGGTACCAGAGGACCAGCTTGAGCACATTTTGTCCTAGGGGACCCATTTCTTAACTGAGCTGGAAGGTGCTGAAGTTCAAGGCAGAGCCATAAAGTATGAAAACAAGTGTAAAAGTAGAGATTGGGGAAGGATGCGGGTGCACGTGTCCAAGGGCCAGACACCTGAGGGGCATGAGAAACCTACCATCTTCCGGCCCAGGTACTCCCAGCCAGGTCGCACAGACTCCCGGAAGGCCTTCCTGTGGGCCCCATCTGAGAACAGAGTGTGGCCTTTGAGTAGGGGTCTCTTATGCCTTCCCTGGACCACCCTGCCCTGAGGGGAGGGGAAGGCCTCTGAGCTGCAGGACTCTTAGGAAGGAAGCAGTGGTTGAGAGGGATATGGGGCTTATCTGGCATCTAAGGCTTTCTCAGGGTCCAGGTGGGCACTCTCAGTATTCTCTTTTTTCTCCCCGGCCTCTGAGTGTGCATGTGCCTGTGTGTGTGCACGTGTGTGCATGTGTGTGTGCATTCTGTATAACATGTGTTTGGGACTGTCCCCAAACTCAGGACCTAGAGAGTTCTTGGGACCTGCAGCCTCCAAGTTTCTGGCCCTGCTGGTCAGAACTCTGAGGCCTTCCAGGCCCCTGTCCCAGGGCCCAACTGTTACCGTGTGATGCCTCCAGAAGACCTCGGCCAGCATAAGCCAGGGCCCCACTCAGCACCAGGGAGTAGAGGCCGAGCTCAGCCGCGGGCAGTGCTGTCTTGATGCCCATGGCCTGGACAGTGCTGTAGGAAGAACATGGGTGAGGGCCCCAATTCCCCAGCCTTCACCTGCCTCATCTTATGGATCCTTGCTAGGGTGGTGGGGCCCTTTGAGGAGACTCTGCTCCACTGATTCCTTGGGGCATTTGTCAGTCACTCTTCCCACCCAAGTATCTCTTTCCTTCCTCTGCAACTGCCGATCTTGCTTCCTTTAAAGATTCTCTAGAATTCAGACCTCACACAGCCCACCTTCCTCTCCTTCATACCCCTCTGACAGATTTGTCCCAAACGGCTCCTGCAAAGCCTCCCCAACCATGGGGTCTTTCCCATGGGCGAGAATCTGTCTCTGACCCATCAGTTTTTGTTGAGACAGGACTTCTCTGTGTAACAGCCCTGGCTGTCCTGCACTCACCAGACTGGCCTCGACCACCTCACCTGGCCATTACAGACAGCTGTGAACTGCCATGTGGGTTTGAACCCAGGTCTTTTGGAAGAGCAGCCAGTGCTCTTAACTGCTGAGCCATCTCTCCAGCCCATCAGTCAGTTTTTCTGTCTCTCAGTGAGCCTCCCTTAGCCCCAGCAAAGCCCTGCCTGCAAAGTCCCTTCTTCCCTGAGATCCTGTGACCTCTCCTAGCAACACTACTCAGTGCCAGGCTTTGCCTGAACCCCATCCCTCCACCAAACCGTGAACGGTAGCAGTCTGTCTTCTCCCAGGTCCCTGCCTGTGTTCACCCACTGTACCCCTTGAAGGGCTGAGTAGTCAAGCTCTCGCTGCCAGCTGGAGGCTGGGCTACTTGAGGCCCCAGTAGCCTGAGCCAAGCCAGGTAGGAACAGGGAGGGTCCTGGCCGCTGTCCAAGGTACTGACCAGTATCTGGCCCAGGATGAGTCCTGGTTACTCAGTCCTGCTGGGCCATCCCTGCTATCTGGGCCACTCACAACTAAGTCCCTCCCACCATCTTCAGCCTGGCCTGCAGTCTTCCCAGTGTCTGCTTAGGTACAGACCAGGACTGAGTGAAAGAGGAAACAGGCCGCAGTGCCCTTTTAGGGATGGGTAGGGGCACCCCATCTCCCCCAACCCAAGATGGTCTCCCAAACTGCAGATCATTCTTCTCTAGCCCTGTAGCCTGGGCTCTGGGAGCCTTGCTACACAGACAGAGGGGCGTGGACCAGAAAGGGACAGGGACCCAGCGAAGTCACCAGGTGACCCGGCGAGCTTCTCTAAAGGGCAGGTGCTCTTGGCGAGTCCCAGTTCAGACCAGGCCACTGCTGGCCCTGCCCGCTTCAGGTCCTGGCCCTCCCGGCCAGCCTCTGGGGCCTGAGGTCTGAGACAACCTCTTCATCAGTAGGGTGGGGGAGGGAAGCAAAGGATCAGGTTAGTGGAGCAGGAGAGTGAAACCGGAGCGGATGAAGAGAGCACAAAATAGCTGTGTCAGCTGCCTCCCACTCACCACTTTCCAATTTTAGCTCCCCATGGCCGGTGGGGAGTGTTCCCAGTGAGGCCTCAGCAGGGGTCTGGTCCCCACCCTGGGACCCTCCTGATGGGCCTCTGTGCTGACTGTGGACCCAGGGTGCCCTTTGCCCAGTACCTCTTGGCTCAGGTGCTCCTGGAGCAAAGCCCACCTTGGGGCTCATGGTCTGGGTTAAGGACTCTCAGGTGCGACCCATGGGCCTCAAGGGCTCCGGAAGGGCTGGACACCCAGCTAGCACTGACCTTGAAGAGGCTTCGAGGGACCCTGGCACACTGCCCACCTCTGGGCTCCGGGGTCCTGCGTCTGACAGCGAGTCTGTCCGGCTGGCTGAGCTGTGGAGCTACAGTGGGGTGTGTCCAGCTCTGGGGTCCCCACCCCCTGGAGGCCTAGAGCGGTGAGTGGTGACAGCAGGAGGGGGGGAGGGGGAGGAGGAGGTGTCCTTCCTGGAGTGGAGCAGACCGTTTGTGGAGCAGAGCCGAGTGCTGCAGTACTGTTGGCCACAGGGAGCTGCAGGGAGTGGCAGGGAGGATATGGGGGTGATGGGAGAAGGAAGGGGTTTCTAGAGACACCTGGTCTTCACTTGGCCTCCCTCTCCTCAGCCCTGGAGAATCTGTGCTGCCCTTTGTGCTCTGTGCCTGGATCGCTTCTTCCAGGAGGCCCTCCTGGCAGTTTTCTGCAAGACTACTATTGGTCAGCCTTGCCCCACTGCCTGGGCAACCTTGCGCATCTGGGCCTGTGAATTCATCACCACCTTTACCTGTGACATCTCAAGGATGTGTAGGACAGGGCCCATCTAGTCCCCACCCTGTCATCTTCATCCTGACAAGGGCTTGGGCTAGACAGGCATTGGTGCTTAAGGGAGGGCTGGCTTTCCTGGTAGAAATGGAACTGGCAAGGACCATGGTGCTGAGGGGCTCCAGTATCCCAGCCCTGAGGTGGTTTCTTCTTAATGGCAGGCAAGAAACCCTAACATAATATCTCTAAGCAATGGAAGCCCCTGCTGAGCAGGGGCCCCTGGAGAACTCCAATCCTGAGTCTCTCTGGGAACAGATCCCCACAGTCAGGGGAGGTGGATGTGTGGCTCCTACCCACACAGGCTGCTTCTCCTGCACAGGGACTTGAGGAAAGGTCCTGGGATCTTTGTGGCCATCAGTCTTCCATCCCAAGCTTAAGTGAGGGTGGACAGTGAGGAAGGTGTGTCTCCACCCAGCAGGGTCCTATAAAACCCTGGGAAGTTAGGCTTCCTCCCAGGGTCCAGAGGATGCAGCTGGGAGGGCACCACACACTCTCTGAGCTTGACTCAGAAGCCGTGATGCTGGCCTCTGACCCTGAACAGTGTGTTGGGCAAGGAGTTGCAGTGGAGGGGCTGTCTGGGGATGTGATTGGGATCCTGATGCTAGAGGAGGCTCGTGTCAAAGGAGGAGGGGAAGTTAAGCCAGGTTTTGTTTTTTTGGGGCAGGTGTGGGAGACTCTATAGCAGTGCGTTGAGGCACAATCGATGGTTATAAGGGATATTAAATAATGACAGCCACAATGCCTGGAGAACAACCCTTCTTAATGCACCCCAATCCACAGGCACCATCTCCAGCTGGCATAACACGGAGCAGCTGAGGTCAGCCCCAGAAGCTGCTGGAGGAGTCAGCACCACACGGTGAGAACTCAGTCCATCCACAGGAGACCAGGTGACACCACTGAGGGTGGCCATGCACTTGGTGTGTTCTGTAGCGACCTCCTCTGAGATGAGACATTTCGGCCTTCAGGCAAGCTCCTTATGACTAAGGAAGTAAACAACTCAGAAGCTTCTGCAAGTTCCTGAAACTGACCAGATACACTAGGTTCCCCCACCCCCCAACCTATGTAAACATTAAGGACTTCTGAGACACCCTCAAAACCACCAAGATACGTGGAAAGGACAGTCTCCAACCTGTTGAGCTGCCTGCAGGCTGTGCAGTGGGCTCCAGGATCCAAGCTTTTGTGAGCTGTCACCCATGCTGGGGTGGGATTTGGTGATTCAGCTATCACCAAGTCATTTCTGTTCCTGTAATTAACCCATCACTCATATTCCTGTAAATAACCTCAATAAAATTTACTGGCTTGTCAAGCTGGACTTTGGCAGTATCCTTTTTTTGGTCTGTTGTCAGTTCCCTATCTGAGGTGAGTAGACATGTGCTTGTATCTCCCCAGGAAAGGTGTCACACAACACATGCCCTCCTCCAATTTTCATTTGTTAAGTGGGTTTAACAAATGCACCTGGTCTCTCTGTGCTCTTGGGGAATCCAGTGACTCACCCCATGGGTGCAGCTCATTGCCAGTTGAGGTGCTAGGGAGGAAGACTCCGAGGCAGGCCATTCAGCAATGGAATGCTCCCTGGTGACCCTGACACTGGAGCATGCAGGAATGTGGACCATGGGAAGGCAAAGGGGTAGAGACTAGGCCAGTCCCTCCACCTGTGCCAGGGGCTGCAGGGTGGGACCTTGGCCCACCAAACAAGGCAAAGGAAGCTGACTGAGCTGAGACTAGCACAGGACTCATAGCTACTTCCTGGTGTCTCAAGGGTCCACGAGAAAGTTATGAAGAGGGACACCCCAATTCTACCAAACCTCAGGGGTTCTTCAGCCTTTTGTGTGTTGCCTCAAAGTAAAAATGTGGGCAAGTGTCCTAGACATGCACGATCATGCGTGCTGTGTGGTACATGGATGAGACGTGAGCTGTGTACATGCAGAAGCTCGGGGATGGCAGGACAGACAGCATGTGGCAAGGCTCGCTGGCAAGTGCCCTGTGCTGATGACCAGCTGTTAGCTCACTGGGACTTGGGGATGTGAGACAGGCTGTTTTGGGCTCTCCCATGGAAGGCCACCTTGTGGACTCCCATCCAAGTACTAACCAGGCCCGACCCTGCCTAGCTTCCAAGATCAGATGAGATGGGGCGCATTCAGGGTGGTATGGTCGTAGACGGAAGGCCACCTTGTACTGGACTCCCTGCAGATGGGGAGAGGACCTGGTGACAGTTGAGTGTATTTGGGCCATCTGGACCCAGCTTGCAACCTTGCCCAGCTGCTATGTCCCAGAGACCACATAGGGACAGTGGCCCAACCACATCCATGGCACACAGGATGTCCCCCCCTAAGGGTAGGAACCTGAGCTCTACACTGTACCCCTCCCTTCTTATCTGGGCTACATGCTGATGGATGGAATGTTCATCTTCAGGGGCCCCAGGGACAGGTTGTACCCAGTGAGGCACTAAGGTAGACAGACCAAGCTGCCCTAATGCCCACCCGACCCAGCTGAGTGAGAGCCCGCAAGACCCAAGTCCTTGTTCCCTTCACAACCCGTTTCCTTAAGCGTGCTTCCACCTGTCCCTCCCAGCCCCGTCACCTGAGGGTCCTACCAGGGTGGGGAGGCTCCTCCCTGCCCCCCTTCATGTTCTCTCTACCTGCTCATCACAACCACTTCCCCACATCCCTCTATCTGGGTCACTTCACCTCAGGCCTTCCCAGGCCTAGCAAGGAAATGAATACTTGGTGCTTGAGTATATGGCAACCCGCTGGGAGCCTGTCACGCCATCTGGCCTGGGAGTTCTTGGTACCCAGAGAGCATGTCTGCATCACCTCAGCACCTGGGGATGCCGCTCAGCAAGTGTGTGTTGACTTAACAGGGAGCCTGCAAAGAGTGAGCATTTGCTGGGCACTCACCGTGTGCTAGTTGCTGCTCCAAACACTCAGTGCTCTAGCTCAGTGGGCACTGAGGGACACTGAGCATTTGGTCTGCCTTAGCCAACAGAGGTGGGGGATGGGCCCTGGCGCAAAGCCCCATGTAAACTGTTTGAGGTTGCCTGGAGGCTTTATAAACTATCCTCACTGACCTTCAAGTGCAGTGCCTGCAGGAGCTGGCACGTTAGTACCACACAAGCAGACAGACCTCTGTACAATGCCAGTGCACTCCGCAGGGTACAGATATGACTCACTGTGGCAGCAGGACTTCTCCCCTTTTACTCTTTCATTGGCATGGGGTGAAACCAGCCTATGGACACTTGGCCTCACACAGCAGTCATCAGCTAAATGCCTTATTCTGTGAATGGCCCTCTGAGCAGGGTTTCTAGTGCTGCCCCATTTCACAGATGAAGACATGGAGGTAGGGGAGATTAAATAGTCTGCACAGAGCTGTGCTTCTGCTGAGTGGGGTGGAGCTGCCTGGCTCCCAGCTGAGGTTCAGGCTGCACAAGCCAGGGCTCCTTCCTTCCATTGCCCAGGATAAGGGCCAGAGAGGATGTGTTCTGAGTAGCCAAGACAGGGTCCCATCCTACCTGTTCTTCCCTGCATGCCTCCAAAGGAGTCTGGCTGGCCCTGGCCTGCTTCTCACTGCAGAGGCTCTGCTGAGGCCTGGCACCTGCACCTCCGCATGTCCAGACTTCTCTCAGGGATGCACGGTGCCTGCAGGAGGCATCAGTGACTCTCCCTCTCCTTCTTGTCACCTATTGTCCTGTCTCAGCACAAGCCTTCCTGTCCTCTCCCCTGTGCTCATGTTTGCACAAGAAGCCGGGGACACTCTTCCTCCCTAAGACTCTTGGGAGCATATCCAAATTGCCACTTCATCATGATGGCTTCAGCTGCATCGTGCTGTGAGATCTGACTGTGTTATCCAGGAGGTCCAGGGCTCCCTGGGCAGCGTAGATTCTTCCGTAGACCCCTGAGAATGGGCTGAGCATACAGGGTCTCAGGCAACCCAGGCTTTCCAGGGAGGGTACTGTCACGGTGTATCTTGCATGAGCTACCCAGGTGCTAGCGTCTCATGGGAGGGAGTGTGTCTACAGCCAGACTTGCAGGTGTCTACTCCCTTGTTCAGTGCCTGTGTAGGGCTGCTTGTGCTCCCGTGTGTGAGCCATGTATGGCTGCTGTGTCTGTGGGGTGGCTCGGGGCGGCTCGGGGCAGCCTTCCCTGGGTCTACCCGCTCCAAGGGGATGAGATGAGGGTGCCCTGGGCTGCTTCTGTAACACCTCTTAGCTCACCTCAGCAAACAAGACACACTACTTTTTCACCAGGACCCACTGCCTCGCCTGTCCACCCTATGCCCCAGCCCTGCCTGGTTGCCTTCTGACTCTAGCACCTGAACCTCTGGGATCAGTTACAGGTGGGGCTGTGCAGCCTTGGGGCACTCAGTCAGCTGGGGACCCTCACTTTGGATTCACCAGAATGACCTATTGGCTCGGCTTGGGCCCACACCTGTAAAGCCCTGCCTATGAAAGACCAGGTTTCCCTGGCAGAGGCAGGAACACACTCATCCAGAGCTGTACTGACCGTGAAAGTAGGCTTGTTATTCCAAACCCAAGGCTCTGCCCTGTGCAGTAAGTCCACAGAGAGGCTGGTCAAGCAGAGAGATGGTCAAGCGGGTACTAGGGCCCAAGTGAGGGATTATGGGATAGGTTTGGTTGGCTCCAGGTGGATGCCCCATTCAGGAAGCACCAAGGGGCTCATCTATATGTGGAAAGCCTATAGCAACCCAGGGCACTGGAGAGGCCCTAGGACCAGAGCAACAGCACCTGCTCAGGGCGGGCCAGCCAGCCACCGTCCCTTCCCGGGCGTCCTCAGCTTGCCTGCTTCGCAGGTCTGAGCTCAGCTAGGATACCCAAGTGGTTCTGTCCTCCAGGATTGAGCCAGCAGCTGTGTCCTACTGCTTGCTGGCTTTCTGCTGCCGAAGCGCCTGCAGGAAGACATCCTTCACCTGACCCAGGGTCTGGTGGTACATGCGGAAGTCTTCCTCCTTCCCGCGCAGGGCGCTGCCCAGGGCGGCTCTCAGTGTTCCATTCTCTTCCGTCTGGATGGCCAGCCTGGACCAGAGGGAGCCGGGGCTGAGTGCACAGAGCCAGCAGTTGTTCTGGGCCCTAGGGCCTGGAAAAGAGACTATGGTGCATGCAGCTCAAGATACCCCTTCTGTCTGCCCCTTCTCTGGACCCCCAGGGGACACATAGCAAATGGATCTTTCTCTGGACTCAAAAGCTCAGTGAGTAGCCAGGGGTGAGCCTGAACTAATTCTCTTGCCCCCAGCACTGCTGGAGTGCAGGGTCACAGGTGTGTACACACAGCACTGGAGATGGAGCCCAGGGCTCTGTGCACCCAGTCTCTGCTAACTGGGGTACCCTCAGCCCCCCAGTTCCTCTTCACAGGGTAACTGCTAGAGAAAGTGGGAGTGCAGCCCAGTATTGATACAGTTTCTCTTGGAACCCTGGGTCATCAGGGCCCTGTGGAACCCCCCACAGGCCAGTCCTAGCACAACAATCCTTCTGGGGAAACAGAGGTCCTGGGTGCAAGGGAGAGAGACATAGTCCCTGTGCCCAGGAAGCTTCCCTTCGGGCATCTCTACCCTTTCTGGAAGGCTGGGCAGGAAGCACCTGGCGGACAGCTCCTCTATCTGGGATTCCAAAGGCATGTCGGAGAGCTGAGAAGAGGGTGAGTCTTTCTTGGTGCTCCCGGTTGAGCTGTGTCTGCTGCTGGCAGCAGGTGGCCCTGTGGAGGGGCAGCAGCCATTTTCTCTAGTGAAGTCAAAACTATGCAAGCTCTCCCCTCTCCTCTTCTACATGGTGCAGGGTGAGGCTGCCTCTTCCCTGACTGGTCTCCACATCTCCAGCCCTGGCTCTGCCTGCTTGTGCACGGTGGTCCTCACCTGGCCACCCACCTCCACTCCTCATTTCTGTCATTTGCTTGTACCAAGAGTAGACATTGGGACCTTAGGCCTGGCCTGAGAGCTGAGCCCAAGCCTAGGCTGCTACTGGATCTCCACATCCTGGTTCCCCCACAGGCCTCCATTCAGCCTAGCAGTTTTTTATTAGGGAGCTATGGGTGGTTAGGCTTAGAGGCCACAGTGTGCTCACAGAAAGAGGCCAGTGCCATTTGTGACCTTGAGTGATGAAGTCACATCATCAAAAAACTCTGACCTAAAAAGGCCTCAGGAGACCTGCAGCCTTAGCAGGACTGGCCTTCACCCCTGCTGTGTGGGCTTGGGTAAACTATGAACGTCTTATAGGTGGCTTCCTCACCTATAAGACAGGGGACAGCACTGGCCCTGGCACTGCAAGGACAGATGGATCCACATTTGTCCTGAGGACCCCTGTGACTTCTCCCACTTCACCCCCCTGTCCCCAGTCTCCTGCCTCCTTCCTGCTCCTCTGAACTTAGCTGAGCTCCCATGGCTGTGTCTCTGTGCTCACTGGTCCCTGTGGACTCTGCGTCCTCTCTCTCCTCACCTCTGCCCAGGGAAGCAGCTTCACAATCTGACCTATCTCATGAGCTGTCCAGGTACAGGTTGGGGAGCAGGAGAGCTGTGCTCCCAATGGCTCAGTGAGTGGCCGAGGCCACAAGAATTCAGGCATCTTGGACCACAAGACAGAAGCTACCTACGCAAGCAGAGTGACATCCAAGAAAGGAACTTGGGCCGACCAGCCACAGAAAGTATACTGAGTCCTGGTTATAGTCTTTTCCCACTTTAGCTGGCCCAGTGGATCAATTCTGCCTGAGACCAGTTTTGATCAGGGCTTGATTAGGCTCAATCTAGGGCCAAGAAAAGGGTCTAGCAGCTGGCACATGGGGCACATGGCTGAGGGCATGCAGCAGGGGCACTGCCATTTCATGTTAAGGTTCCAAGACAGCACTCAGTGGGCCCTGAGTTTCTGGGAGCCAGGGTGGCATGGGGCATAAAGCCCCCACAGCAAGGACAGACAGAGCTCCCCACGCTCACTGATGAGAAGCACCAGTGCCCACCTCCTGCGTCACCTACTGGGCTCCTACCTGGCTTGTTCTTAGCAGCCTTCTGGGACACCGAGGTCTTGGAGGGATCCATGTGCATCTTCTCCAGGTGCTGCTCCAGCAGTACGGCGCGCTGGCGCTCCTCCTGCAGCCTTCGCTCGGCTTCCAGCAGCTTGCCGCTGCTCTCCTCCACCCTGGCATTAGACATAAGCTTCACACCCTGCAGTCAGGTGCCACCCTGCCTGATTCTTGGATCCCGTGGTGGTGGACACACTATGGAGGTGGTGGCTCACTGCCCTGTCCCAGTGTTCACGACACTGACACCAAAACAGGTATTTTAACTTGACGGGCATCCCACCCCTTTGCTCCCAACCTCTGTCCTCAGAGCAGCCAGCTCTCTGCTGCTCCCTCTAGAACTTTCTGCCACCCCCTGTAGATGTTCATGTACCTAGCTTTGAGGCTTGGTTTCCTATCATGCTGAATGATCATTTCATTTCACTTTACTACCACTATCAAACTCAATCACCTTTCCCCATCTCGACTGAGTTGGCACGAGGCGGTATATCTGTTTCCTGCTGCTGCTGTAACATGCCCACCACCAAATACCAGAAATTAAGAGCAAAATTAGCACAAAGTTGTTTGAGGACAACACAAAGTTAGTGTCTCAGGGCTAAGTATGAAGCCAGCATGCTCCAAGCACCACAGGTTGAAATCCAAGGACCTGGGTTCCTATCTAGAGTCCTCAGCAGTGGGAGAGTCCCCTTACAAGACCACTTAGAACATTGGCACCAAGAGCTGCCTCTCTTCCCTGCCTCCTATTGGCTTCAAAGGGCACACTGTCCCCTCCATCCTCAAAGTTGGCTTTGAATCCCTCTGACCTGATTCATTCCCCACAGCTCTCTTGAATGGTCTTAGGTAGGAAATTTTCTCTGTTTTTATGGACAGAAGTGGTTACCCAGGATAACTTTGCTTTGGGGCCCATGGCACACTACAAAGTATTCACAGGCAGAGACACCACACCCTGCCTTCTACAGACACGTTCAGATGACTCTTCATTGCCGGGCAACACCACGTCCTTACTCCTTTGTATCCCTGGACTTAGTGTCATATGCTTCTTACATTGCCTTCTGTATGCCTGCTGCAAACCTGAGGCCCTTGAAGACCCTGCTATGATTATTTTACATGGAAGCAGCCCTGTTCCACAGTCCTTGCTATGGCTCCATAAAGCACTTTGTTATAGGAATGGTGGCAGATCAAACCTGCAGCCCGAAGTCCACAGCGGACAACATGGAATGAACCATCATTATGTATAGGTGAGGGGACAAGAAAGGATTGGAAGGGCAAGAATTCGGAAGAAAATCCAATTACTAAGCAGAGAACTGTTCACCAGCCTGCTGGTGTATTGGTCATCGTCATGAGATGCATGTTTCTTGAAACTTTATCTTCAAAAGCAAGACACACTGCAACTCAAAGGCCAAAGGAAAGGGATGGAAGAGTGGGGCTGTGTGCAAGCCCAGCATAGTCACGCTGAGCTGAGCTGAGCTCAGCTGCCCAGCTCAGTAGTGGCTGTACCTGGTGCCCACATGTAGCTAATGAAGTGAGTGGAAATTAAAATGAGTACCCCGCCTCCTCAGGCGCACTGGGGACGTAGGCTTTGGTGTCTCCTGTGGTTAGTTAGTGGCCACTACAGACATGAACTGCCTCTATGTGCTCTGTAAGACAGTCCCACGCTAACCATCAACACAAACATGCTGCTCCTCAGGTCACGGAGTCAGTGAAACAATGACAATGCCATGAGAATACAGACAATGCAATGACAAGAATAAGGCCACTCGACAGGCACTGGCAAGCCTGCCTGTTCATATCTGCAAATGCTGGAACTAAGGTCCTGGACAACAGGATAGGGTGAGTGAGTGTCAAGATTTGAAAGGAACATACGGCTTTGTCTGGCTGGTAGCAAGATGGCTCTGGTTCGTATCTATGTTACCAGAGGTTTGCAGCAAGTCCAAAGACCTGCCCTGTGGGAGGCCACCTGGATGGCCCTCTGGCAGGAAGGTGGCTGCAACCATGCAAGTAGATGGGGTGGTGATGGCACTTGGGGCTGATACCCAATGCCCCAAGCTCATCTCCCTAAAAACCTACTCACGGAGACTCACATGCTTCCTACTGAGAGTCTGTGGGAAGAGCAGCATGTGTGCCCTGCCAGCCCACAGCTCTCTGGGCTCTACAGTCATCTAGAATGACCGTCACTGGACTTTCCTGTCACACATGTACCATGTAAGAATTTAAAGATGCTAAGCCGGGCGGTGGTGGCGCACGCCTTTAATCCCAGCACTTGGGAGGCAGAGGCAGGCGGATCTTTGTGAGTTCGAGGCCAGCCTGGTCTACAAAGTGAGTCCAGGACAGCCAAGGATACACAGAGAAACCATGTCTCGAAAAACCAAAAAAAAAAAAAAAAAAAAAAAGAATTTAAAGATGCCATGAAGAAGGTGAGGCATGTAAGGAAGGTGGCAGCATCGGGTGACAGGAGGAGCTACTGTGAATGGGGACTGTCCGTGGCTGCTACCAATTCCTCAGAGAGGAATCCACATGAGGCCCACACTGTGCCCACGGCTGGCAGACCCACTGGGGAACAGCAAAATGTGGGGCACTAGAACAGGAAGTGCGGGTGTGTTCAGGCTGAAGATGAACACACACACCCTGCCCTCCTGACTGGGGGAGACGGGAATGCCCCAGTGGTCTCAGCAAGAATGATGAAGTTGCCCTTCTTGACAAACACAATAGTCCTAAATGAAACAAAAACCTGTGGTCTTGAAGATAAGTGAAGGAACTCATCCAGAATCCAGAGCAAAAGCATTCCAAGGAAAGGCAGCCATGAGTGAACACTAAATGACAGGTTACCAGGGTCAAAGGATCCTCTAAGCAAGTAACAGCAGTTCAGAAACCAGGAGAAGCTGCAAGGTAAACCCCCTGCACTAAGGGGAGACCAGAGCTTCTTAGGTCTGCTGCTCATTGAGTGATTGTGTGTGTGTGTGTGTGTATAGCATGTGTGTTCATGCATGTGGTGTGTGTGTGTACATGCATGTGTGTGTTCGTTCATGCATGCCTGTGTGTGTATGTGTGTGTGTGTGTGTGTGTAGCATGAGTGTGTTCATGCATGTGGTGTGTGTGTGTACATACATGTGTGTGTTCGTTCATGCATGCCTATGTGTGTATGTGTGTGTGTGTGTGTGTGTGTGTGAGAGCTATCTCAGCAGTAAATGAGTTAGTTTCTTATGACTCCATGATCTGTTACCACAGACTTGCTGTCTTCAAACAATACAAGAATTCCAGGGAAAGAAAAGCATGTCTACAATTTAACAACAACAGGAGTTAAGACAACCCCATTAAAAATTAGCCAAAAAATACTGTGCCTCAAAGAAAACATATGAATTATCATAAGCATATGAAAGAAATGTTAAGTATCTATCATCACTAGGGAGACTGGAGCATATAGAGATAAAACTTCAAACCCACTGGGATGGCTACAGCTGGAGGCAAAACCACCGCTGGTCTTAGTAGACTCAGCATCAGCAGCATCAGAATCTGTCTGGAAGGCTGTGATGGACAGCCATAAGATCCTGTCTTCAGAGGATAAAGACACACAGATGAGAGTTGCCTTCTGGTCACAATTCTCAAATTTTCTAGAGCAGGTGCAGCTGGGTGGTGGGGCTCCTGTCCAGCCGTCTCAGGGTCCTGGTTCATCCCCAGCCCCACAGCAAAATAAGACAGAATGACACCTCTAATCCCAGCACTCGGGAATCAGTGAGGAGATTCTCTATGAATCTGAGGCCAGCATGGTCTACATAGTGAGCCCTAGGTTAGCCAGGGCCGCATAGTGAAGCCCTGTCCCAAAACCAACCAACCAAACAAAACAAAACGTCTA
Organism: Lophiomys imhausi; assembly: GCA_907164525.1. Classification (NCBI taxonomy): domain Eukaryota; kingdom Metazoa; phylum Chordata; class Mammalia; order Rodentia; family Muridae; genus Lophiomys; species Lophiomys imhausi. The sequence goes on along the minus strand of CAJQZJ010003646.1, from coordinate 1,986,014 downwards.
AGTTAAACAAGGACAGAAATAAACACCTTAACACAATAAAGTATTTGAAAACTAAAAACCAGTAACTCAAATTGAGGAATGTTAAATAAAAGAAGCCATGAGATCAACTCTACTGTAAGATCCAAGAATCCACCGATGAGGACGTACAACCCACAGCATGTGAT
>CAJQZJ010003646.1:1959522-1985840 GCA_907164525.1 Lophiomys imhausi | reverse complement strand
AGATCCAAGAATCCACCGATGAGGACGTACAACCCACAGCATGTGATCAACTCTACTGTGAGATCCAAGAATCCACCGATGAGGACGTACAACGCACAGCATGTCAGTAAGTGATGTAAGCAGGGGCTATGCATAATGTATGGTGCCATTTAAATATTTATAACAAATCAAAAATTTGAAGACAAACAAATCCAAGGCCACTGTCTCTCTGCTTGTGGAGTGAGACAGAAATGTGAAGCCGACTCACGTGGGGAAGGAGGGCTTTTGTTTCTGCTTTGTTTTGCTCTTTCAGGAATGTGTTGTGTGTTGTTTAACTGTGGATTCCATTTACACTCACAGACTTAAGAAACCAACAGCTGTCATCATGGAAAAGGGTAAAGCACAATATGAGTTTCCACAGTGTGTGTGTGTGTGTGTGTGTGTGTGTGTGTGTGTGTGCATTCATGTGTGCATGTGTGCGTGTGTGTGCATGCGTGTACAGGGTTTATGTGATGTGTGTGTTTAGATGCATGAGCTTACCCATGTAGAGGCCACAGGTCAACAATGGTGTCCATCCCCAGGCACCATCCACATCTTTTCAAGACAGGGTTTCTCACTGGCCTGGAAGTGACCAAGTAGACTCATCTGCCTGGCCAGCAAGCCTTAGGCATCCATTTCTTGTCTCCTCCCAGTTGTGGGATTAAAGTTCATGTCAATACACCCTGTCCCCAAACAAATGACAGCCCCTCACATACACAAAAAAAGAAAAACTATGAATAATAGTGGAATGACTTTGAAAGAACTAAGTAAGCTTAACATTATTAAAACAGAAAGGTAAGTAAGCAAGAAAGAACACCAAAGGGAGATAGAAGCAAGAGGGCTAGCCTCACCTATATAGGGAGGCAGCCTGGGCTACAAAAAAACAACAAACAAACAAAAATCAGATCCTAAACACCACCACCAGCAGCAACAAAGTACAGTCATTAAAACGGGTTTCATGGGAGCCTCATCTTTTTAGAATCCTATGCCTTAAATTTCTCTCAAGTTGTCTTTCAAGAGAAAGGCACCGTAAAATATTTTTAAAGACAAAGACCCAGACTGACTTTCCATGGCTTCACTGACTAGAGAGTACACCTGCGAGAGGCAGGAGGCAGCGAGCTCAGGTTTGAATGCTTGCTTGCAGAAAGAGAAACGTCAGAAGACAGTAACAGGCAGAATGAGAGCCCTGAGGTGGTGATGGAGCTTTGTGTTCAAAGTGAAGACAGTGCTAAGAACACAGCCCTGGCCTGCAGTGAAGAAAGGGACAAAACTCAGCTAACCCTGTGTGAAGGACAAGAGGTGAGAAGAAGCAGCAGAAAGAAATCATAGCAAATAGAAAACGCTGAGACGCAGAAAACACCCGATGAGGCAGAGGCAGGAGGGCCATGAGTTCAAGGCCAGCCTGGGCTACATCTGAGCTGTTATCACAAAGCAAAATACAACACCAATGCCAACTACATTCTTTTAGAGATGTGTCTAGTAATCCCTGCCATCAGAGCCAGCCCCTCTCACTGTAAACAATGAGAGAAATGGCTCCACAGGTAAAGGTACGTGTTGCCAAGCCTTACAACCTCAGTCAGGTCCCCAGAGTCCACGTGGCAGAAGGAGAGAGCCAGTTCTGAAAAGCTGCCTCTGACCTCCAGATGTCTGTGTGGCACATGCTTTCTCACCTGCATGCATGAGGATCACACACACACACAGGCACACACACACACACACACACACACACACACAAACACACACACAGGCACATATATGCACACACAATTAAATAGATAAAAAAAAACAAAACTTCATTCAAAGGAGAGAAATGGATAAAAATCTAAGAAGTAGCTTTCTTCTCAGACACTGGATGCAGGCCTGAAGAGAAGGTGTGTGGTAGGAAACAAACAGCCAAGGTCGGCTCACCCTGCTTCCCACAGCACGCCAGTCAGAGCCCTTCCTGACTGTACTGTGGATACAGGGGATCCCAGCTGAGCACAGCAACTTCCCCAGGATAACAGAGGTTAAGAGCAGGTGAGGACAGGGAAAGGCAGCCAGAAGCCATGGGGCAGGTGGACGGGACAGGAAACTACATGGAGCAAGCTCAGGCTAACTACAAGGAGAGTACACAGAGGCCCATGAGGGAAGGCCGGGCTTAGGAATCCCTTTCTTGCTGATGTCCAGGAAATAAAGACAATGTATCTTGGCTGATGGGTCTGAGGACAGTCTCACAAAGTCCCCAAGTGACACAGGGTGTCAGAATGGACCTGAGGGCTCCTACCATGACAGAGGTGTGTACCGCTCACAGAGACTGTCTCCTTTACACATGTCCTGGCCGATCTCCTGTATCACCCTAGGCCCAGCCCTGTGTGGGGAGGCCCTAGGAAAGGCTACTTCAGGTAGAGGAAAGGGCAAAGTCGGGGGGGGGGATTGAGTCACCTTGCTCCCCTTGTGACAGAAACAGACCATGAGTGTGCCAGGAGCCATGTGGAGCAGTTCTCAGTGAGGTACAGGATTTCAAAAGGACCAACCATTGTGCTTGAAGCCCCTCTGATCACAGACATAACTCAGGGGAATGGGAGCCAAAGCCCCAGGAGGAGGATATAGCCACCTTTTGACAAGCAAGAATACAGCGATCAGGTGTTTTCTGTACCTGAGAATCTGCCTGCAGGGCTTTTCCCTGCTTCTGTACTGGTCACCTGGCTCCCTCTGTACCAATACCGTCTTTTCCTTTGGTAAGCCCCATCCCCCAATTCTGTGAGCGCCTGGAGGTAACTCCAGCCTGGCCATCCTGTCTTAGGGGTGGTCAAGGAGCTAAAACTCTCAGAGAACATGGGCACAAGAACAGTGGCCCCTGGGCTCTTGCTACTGAGATCGCTGCACTTGCTTGGGCCTCCGTGCCCTGTTTCCTTGGCATTTTCCAGCATGTTCCAGGTCTCTCTTCCACTAAGCTCAGGCAGAATTGGTTTCTATCATCTGTCATCAATGAGCCCTGCCTGACACCACAGTGACACCACTGTGAGGACAGAAGCTTGCTGGTGTCCTTTGTAATTTTTAGGACGGGAGGTCATGTGGCTGGACCACATGCTGGCCATACCTGCAGTTCTTGCCAGATGGGTCACTTGAGCAGGAGCACTGATTGACTGAGTGGAATCTGTCAGCCACCCTCCAGAGGCAGCTGGTCCCACTGGGCACCTCGGCCGCACAATCCCTTCTTGCCGCTCAGAAACCCCAGCTTCTTACCTCAGCCACCCCACTGTCCCCGGCAATTGCTAGATTCATCTGACTGTGCAGGGTGGTCCCTGAGAACAAGTCCTACCACGATGAACCACAGAACCCAGAGTTGTGGCCCTGGAGGGGCAACTGTGAGCGAGAGGTGGCTAGGTGCCATGTGTTACCGCTTCTGCAGGACAGTGACAAACTCATTGAGGCGGTCCCGCTCCACCTCAGCAGCCTGCCAAAGGGCCTTCATTTCTGCAGCTTGTGCCTGCCAGCCTTTTTGTTCCAGGGAGTCCAAGAACCTGGGGCCAGAATGGAGGGCAGAGGTCATGTGAAGGTCAAAGACATACATATCCCCCCCCCACACACACACACACAATGGCAGGAGGGACTGGGACATTCAGAGGGTCTGAGATGGCCAGAGGGGAGGGAAACACGGCCACCATACCTGTCACTCAGGTCAGTCAGTTCCACTCAACTGCTAGTGGCCTTGGTACCTCTGCCCATCAATACCTATTGAGGCCCTGGGGCGCAGGATGTGACTTCCCCACAGCTGACAGTCCTTGTACCACTCAGTCTGGCCTGAAGTATCAAGGTACTTCCTAGGAGACAGTAGCCTGCAGACAGGCCAACCTGCTTTATAGCCATATGGTAGATCTCAAGTGAGAGTGGGCCTATTTGAGGCCTTCCCTGGATCCTGAGCTGACCTGCATGAGGGGGTTGGTGTGCTGACAGCCAGGGTCTCCAGCGGACAATGAGTAGGACTCAGAGGCAGGACAAGCAGTCCTTTGTCTATGAGCCCACAAGAAGAACAAAGGGTGCATTTAAGCCCTGAGACTGGTTATATCCACAAAGAAGGGGCTGGAGAGCTGAGGGGATATCAGTGACTTAGTGTGGGGACCCACATGATGTGAGGTGCTCCCCCTGGAGAAGGATTCTCAGTGGGTAAGAGAAGGCTGTGGAAGGTCAGACCAGGCTAGAAACCTCATGCTGACTCCCTAGCAGCAGGAATGAAGCCCAGCCTGGGAGTGGGGGCCAAGGTCTGGCTCTAAAGATGTTTACTCTACCAGGTAGCCCTGCCAAGGCCTCTCTGGCCTTATGTAACCCTAGAAGAATACTTGGACTTTGCCTCAGTCCTTCATCCTTGTAATGGGCTGAGGAGGCTGAGCAAGGGAAGGCGGTCAGCTTGGAGAGCTCAGGGGTTCTGTACACCTACCTGGGTGAGGTCCCATGGGGACTAGGCAGGGATGGGCTTGTGAGAGCAGATTCCACCAGTGTGTGGCCCAGGCTGGTCACAGAGCTGTGTGGAGGCAGAAGGAGACATCAGCAGGGAGGAGCAGGCACTGCTGGGCCTAACAGTGGACAGGAACTGGAGGAGCCCATAGAGCAACCCATGTGGACCTCACAGTTTCTGTGTGGATGGGCTGGCCTTCATAGCTCAAGATAAAACAGAGCCCCAAGCCATCCACAGCAGTGAGCCTGAGAGACTTAGGAGTAAGTGAACTCTGAGGTGATGCAGGAGGCTGGACAAGGGGCCATCAGCAAGTACTTGAATGGGATGAAACCCAGGGCTGACAGCTCCTTCCTATCATGAAGAGCCAATAGGATAGGATAGGGTTTCAGATGGAACAGCATCAGGGCAGCCATTTTAAAACAGTGCCGAGTTGGGGCTGGAGAGATGGCTCAGAGGTTAAGAACACTGGCTGCTCTTCCAAAGGTCCTGAGTTCAGTTCCCAGCAACCACATGGTGGATCACAACCATCCACAATGAGATCTGGTGCCCTCTTCTGGAGTGAATATATACACAATAAATAAAAAAGAAAGAAAAAACAGTGGTGGGTGTGTGGGTGTGTGTGTGTGTGTACACGTGTGCATGTGTGATGTGTATTGTGAATGTATTGTGGTATGTGTGCGGTGTGTATGTTTATGTGGTATGTGATATGTGTGTGTAGTGTGGTTTGTATATGATGTGAATATGATGTGGTATGTAGTGTGTGTGGTATGTAGTGTGTGTGTGTGTTGGGATGGTTCAATTGCCTCAGATGCATAAGACCCTAGTTTTGATCTTCAGCATAAACTGGTGGTGGCACATGTCTGTAATCCTGGTACTGGCGAGGCAGAGGCAGGAGGACTGGGAGGTCTAAGTCATTTTCTGCTACATCTCCAATTAAAGAGCAGCCTGGGATAAATTGATACCCTGTGTCAAAAACAAAAAGGCCAGAGATAGTGGCACATGGCTTTAATTCCAGCACTCTGGAGATTGAGGCAGGAGGAGCTTTGTTTATATGTCAAGTTCCAGGTCAGCCAGGACTATGTAGTGAGATCCTGTCTCAAAAGAAAATAAAACAAAATAAAATTGCACGCAGGGGCTTTCCATAAGAGGAAGTGGGGATACCATTTATCTAGATAGCACCCAATTTCTCCACCCTGTGTTTTCCTTACCGGGAAGATCCGGGCCAGTTAGCATGATCGCCTGCCGAGGCTGGAGGGTTGGTTATCAGGATCTGGTCCTCAGGGAACCTGGCATGGGTGGGGACGGCCCCCTCACCTCCTCCTTTACTGTGAAGATACTGCAGGAGACAGATGTGGGGTTGGGTGTCAGGGCTCTGGAGCAGAGCCTAGGGAAGGAAGGCTGCAGGGTGCCTTGGCTGGTTTCCAGCTTCAGGAGTATAAAGAAGCTTCTCTTCAGGGTGAGTGCTGGCCTGGGCAGCGAAGACACTGCTTGCATAACAATCTCACAATGCCTCTGTTCAGAAGGGGGTTCCAGAGTGAGATCAGTGCAGGCCAGGGCCACAGGGAGGTCCAAGCTGACATCTGTGAGGCCCGTTTTCCTAGATGGCCCCATGCACATGGTGTGACTAGAGGTCAGTGAAGTCATCGGTCCTGACTTCAGATGCCTGGAGGGCCCATGGTTGTGTGGAGGGCCCGTGGCCACGTGGAGGGCCCGTGGCTGTGTGGAAGTGAGGCTTCCCAGACTTCTCCCTCTTTTAGCCCCTTCCTCTCTTGGATACCAGAAGATCCTTAGCAGGTGGTTAGGCCACCATCAAAGGACAGCAGTGAGTGTGGGTTCTAACAGCTTGGCATGGCATGTCCCCAGGAACTCTGAGAAAACTGGAATGTGCAATTGCCATGAGGCGACTGGAGCTTGTTCCCAGCTGGCTGGCCACCTGGAGATAGAATCTGTCCTCTTTTGGGTACCTGGACCAAGGACAGAAGTGAGGTGACAGTGCCAGAATGCTCCATGCACTCCTCCCCAGGACACCCTGACTGAAGAGTACAAGGTGATGTCCCCAGCTGCCGGATGCCCAGAGCCCTCCCTCAGCCAGTCCTGCAGTCCCAGGCTATCCTGGACACAGACCATTCAGCCAGTGCCAGCCTGAGCTGGGAGAAGCGGGAGCTCTTGCAGCTCTGGCTAGACCCAGGGCCCTAGAAGGAAACATGCGGCAGGGCTGCTATAGAACAAATCTCCACCACCATAATAGGTCTAGAGGGGTAAGGTTTGCTGTCACTGGGAACACCCTACAGGAGGAATCTCTAAAAGCTGGAGGCACCTGACTGAGCAGCCCTGGGCAGGGTCCTAGGTCCAACTCCAGACACATCATCTATTGGAGCTTGGCATGACCTCACCAAGGCCCTGTGACCTGTGCCTTTTGAGAGAAGTTTGGGGGAACCCATGGGCACACAGTGTTAGGACAGATTTCGCTTGGGGAGACCCATGAGCTAAGAAAGGCCCGAGACCCAGCACAGAGCCTAGGGCTTCCTGGAGGAGCTCATAGCCACTTGCATCCCAAGGGACAACTGGTCAGGATGAGGCACTGAGAGAGGAAGGAGGGTGAGTCTGTGCAGGGCCACTCAACCAGTGTCAGACACTGGGTGACAACAGTGCAGAAATGATCAGGAGGGAAGATCAGGAGGGGAAGTGGCAAGAGCTGGAACTTGTGGCCAGGATCTGAATGAATATGGTCATGGAGAACGGAAAGGTCTAAGTGGGAACTGGGGGAGGCGATAACTAAAACTAAGAATGTGTGAAAAAGCCGCATGGAAAATACTGCACTGTAAGCTAATTAAAAATACACTAATAAAGAATAAACAGAGGTGCCCTGCACGAGTGGACAACACGGGCACCAGAATCTACAGGCCATTACATGAAAACTGCAGTGCCAGGCAGGTGACACCTCCCTCCAAGTTGTTGATCAGGAGGTCTCATAAGCCCCCCAAATAATGCAGGTTATCTGCTTTGCTCTTAGCTGTCCACCATAATTAGATGGTAGGACCCTACTGATGAAGACACCACACACTTTGGGTACAGGACATAGAAAAATCAAGTTGGGAGTGTCCACTCTGCTGGCTAGCTCTCTTGGTGCTGGGACGTGACGTGGAGGTTGCTGGGGAAGGAGAGTCATCAAAGGTCACAACTAGTTGTGATCCCTGCAAGATACAGTACCAGCCTTCCGGACAAGATGCACGTGCTGCTGCAACAATGGCATGGCTTGTATGGGGGTAACCAGTAGATTTTTTGTTGGATTTGAGGCCTGTTCCACAGGCTGTAATTTGTTCCTGATACTGTAAACATGGGCAAAAAAAAAGCCTACGGCTGGGGAGGCCACAGACCATGGGAATCTTTTCCTTCTGTCTTGCTAAATGGACGTGGCATCAAGTCCTTCTGAGTGTGGCCTACCCAGGGTTGCTGCTGCTTTCAGCCTTGGTCAGAGAAGCCTCTGGTGGCAGTGGATGGTAGTTATGGGGCTTATGAATGGGGAAAGTGCGGAACATAAGTGACACCTGCCCTCTGCTCCAAGACCCTGAACAGCAGGGGACAGAGGAGCATGAGGAGGATGGGAGGAGAGCTATGAAAATGTCCTCTAGACATGACACAGCTGTTACACTCATGCACTCAGGAGCTGTGCTCACCTACACAAGGCCTGCACAAAATGGGGCCTGTCAGCATTCCAGCTTGAGGGGAGAGGTTCAAAGACCACACCCTTCTGGGGACGCACTGACAGCCAGCAGGTGCTGGGTGTCAACGGACACACTTTCTTCAGCGGTGCGCCCAGCTGGTGAGTTGTCCACGCTCTAGCTGCTAGCCCCTAGCATGCCAACACAGCACTAATTGAACTCAGTGGGACACACACACACACACACACACACACACACACACACACACACGACACGAAAGAAGGAGAACATGTGAGAAAGAAGTGAGTGGGAGTTGGAGGAAGGGAGGAGGGGTTGGAGAGGGTAACAGAGGGTGTGAAAATGACCCAAATATCTCATATACATGTATGACATTTTCAGAGATTTTAAATTTTTTAATTAAAAAAAAAAGGCATGGCCACCCTAGTGACTGTGAACTCAGTGGCCTGCAGCTACTGCATTGGATCGTGAGGATGAGGCCACAGCTGCAGATAGGAAAGGGTGAGCTGGCAGGACTCTGGATCCTCTTGACCTTGGTAAAGCTGAGGATGACAGGAAGCCAGGGTGGCTCCTAAGCTGAGCAAGGACATGGCCAGCTTGGGGCTTTAGACAGGATCAGTCATGCTCAGGGTGGTGTGGCCACAGACAGGGGCTTGTGTTTTAGGCAGGAAAGTGTGTACGGAACTAGACAGGAGCCTCTGGAAGCAGGTGGTCCACAGGGAACCGGGAGAATGAAGTGTGGCCAGTGCTGAAGTGGGCATGAAGCAGCAGGGGGGCAGTGGGCATGGGCGTGGACGCGCTGGCCCGGATGGCACCCTGCTCACCTGCACTCTGAGTTGTCCAATCTCCAGCTCCAGCTGCCGCACCTTGGCTTCGCGCTCGGCCACCATGGCCCATAGTTGGGCCACAAGGCTGGTGCTCCGCTGGGCCTCACTGTTGACCTTCTGGTCCAAGTGCTGTTGGGACGTACGCCTTGACTCCTCCTGCACACTCAGGCTTCCCAGAATGTCCTGCAGCTGCTTTAGCTGGTCCTGGGGCCAAGCCAGAGGGCAGTTAGAGGTAGGCTTGGGCTACTTTTGGCAGGGAAGGACTGGGGCAGCTGTCTGTCCCCCAGAGCCATCCAAGAAGACCTTAGCAGGGGACATTAGCTACCCCTTTGAGAACCAGGAATACCTTCCCTGGGGGACTCAAGGCTCAATTCTGATGTTTTGTGGCCTCAGATCCCTTCCTGGGAAAGCAGGGTCAAGAAGGCCATCATGGGAGAAGTGGCTCTTTAGGTACCAGAAGGCAGTTCAGTGAGTGGGTGCCCAGCTGGTAGGCATGTCTGGGTACAAAGGCCTGACCTAGTAAGTGGATCCAGTACAACTTACAAGGAGTCTATCAGCACCCTACTTGAGGCCCAGTCCCGTAGAATATCTCCAAAGAGACTCTAAGGACAGAGGTTCCCTGCTTTGGGGCAAAGAATGACTTGGGGCAGGAGAGGGAAGTTGTTTTTACCTCAGGAGAAAATTCAGGACGCCCGAGGCACAGAGCGATCAGTGAGGTGCCCACAGAGCAGGCCTACCCTGTAGTCTGCTTGTTCCCTAGAGGTGCACCCGATCTCATCCTCACTACAGAGCCCCGTCTCCTCTGGGGTCCCAAGGCCAAGGGCACCAGATCACTCTCCCTCAGGCACTCTGGGCTTCAGCGTGGAAGCACATGTGGGGAGGCTCCGCTCTCCCAAGCCCGCCTGTGTACCATGAGGGCATCGATCAGCTCGTTGTCATGTTTGCCCTTCTCCAGCAGGGTCACCATCTGGCTCCTCAGGGTCTTCACCTCGCTGGACAGTATCCTATTGCGAGACCGCATGCCCTCGAATTTCCTTCTCAGCTCCTCCAGCTCTGTCTGGAGGGTGTCCCGCTCACTGGTCAGTTTCTGTAATGAGAAAGTGAGAACTGAGGCCAGCCTATGCCCATAGCTCAGGGCAACCTGGATCCCACTCATCGGGGAGACTTAGGGCAGGGGAAGCAGTTGTTAAAGGGCACAGAACCAAATGATGAAACCAGGGCCCTGACCTCAGGCACATGGTAGACAGCTCTAAGGGGTGGTTTTACAAAATGAACACCAGGACTGGCAAGATGGGTCAGCAGATACAAACCCGACCTTGATCTCTGGGGTGTACACACCCGTATGCACATGCACACGCACACACACACACACACACACACACACACACACACACACGTACACATACATGCACACCCACATGTACACACACGTACACATACCACAAGCACGCATACACACACATACACATACCACAAGCACGCATACACACACGCACACATACACGTACACATACCACATGCACACACACACACACACACAGAACAAATAAGAAGGACTGGCCACACTGGCCACCACACCAATTTCTTAGCCCAAATGGCTGTGGTTTCTAATAGAAGCCTAGTGTTATTAGGCTGACAAGTGACCTTCTCATTTAAACCCAATCAGTCAGGGACTCCACAGCTGGCGGCATTTCTCCGCTGTCCCTACAGTGTGGGGATGGCGGCTCCTCTGCATTCTGCACCTGCTCTGTGCTCACATGCTGCACATATTTTCAGAGGCTCTTATTCCTTCCTTCTATGTTCCCTGTGGGCCTACTATGAGTCTGGGATTGTAACAGGTGCTCGAGTAAAGCAGAGTGACACTCAAATGGGAGGGGGATGGACGGACGACAGACTGCTGCCTATTGAGATGTGGAGAGGGGACAGCAGAAAACAGTCAGAGGGGGACTTCCTGTGTGTGCTAGGGCTCAGGAGGGGCTGATCAGAGGCCAGCCCACCTCAGTCCATCACAGGGCCACCAGGATGAGTGGAGCAGTGAGCAGAATCTTCGTGGTGCTCAAAGCCCATTATTGCTGGGAAGGCGTCACAGTCTAGGTAAAGATCGTAGACAAATGAAATGGTAGGACACGATGATCTACACAGCTGGGCAGGCAGATGTCTCATTCATCTGCCACTTCCCAGGCTCTTGGGACTACCTGGAAAGCAGATGTGGGCCTCTGTCCTGTGACCACTGGGACTCAGGCTTTCTTTTCTACACATCTTCTCATAGACACCATGCACTCAGGAGCCGGTCCACACCCAGCACTCCTGATCTCAGCTCCTCTTCCTCACATGCAGGTTGCAAGTCCTTTAGAACTTCCCACATCTCCCTTTCCTGTCCATCAGTCTCAGGGCCCAGGGTCACCCCCAGCATCCCTTGTATATATACAGCCTGCCACTGTCAGTTTTCTGCCATAGTCCTAGTTCTTGGTCACATCTCAGAGGGACTGTCAACTCTGCTTCTCACATCTTCCCCACCTCTCCTCCCCAAAACCATGTTGCTTGTCCAAAGGTCAGGGGACCATGTCTCTTCACAAATTAAAAGCCCTAGTGACTATTCTGGCACACACGGTGCTGGGGGCTGTAAGAAGCTGTGATGACACTCCTGTCATCCATGGCCCAGGGCTTGGGGGAGGCTCTTGCAGATGAAGTCTCCCCATGTGGAGGTATGGAAGGCCTCGCTGTTTGTTGGAAGTGTGTGTCAGGTGCTGAGGCCCAGCCTGAAGTATTGGCACATCCACTCTGTTCAGAGCCTGGTAGGGCTTCCTTTTGGTCCTGCCCTGTTCCACTATTGGAGGTGTGATCTAGTGTGAAGGTTCGCCAGCACTGTCAAGGTGTCTGGATTTGGAATCACCGAGAGGACCCACTTCTGAGCATGCCCGTGAGGTTGTTTCCAGAGGAGAAAAGACCCAACCTGAACAAGGGAAGCCCATCCCTTTGGCTGGGTACCAGACTGAATAAAAAGGACAAAAAGAAGGAAGCCAGCCACACACCAGCATTCATCTCTCTCCGGTTCCCATTCCTGCCACCAGCCTTCCCACCTTGACAGGATGGGTTCCCTTCAGACAGGGAGCAGAAACCAACCCTTGTTTCCCCAAGTTGCTTTGTCAGGCACTTAATCACAACAGGGACAATGACTAAGATACCCACAAATTTACTTTACAGAAGTTTTAGACATAGCTCCCCTCAAACTGCCATGGTTGCACCACTTAGCATTCATTGAATGGACCCGGGCAGCTCAAGCTGGCTGACAGGAAGTGAGGCCCATTCACAGAGCTGCCCCAAGGCTCAGTGTCTGCGACCTATAAGGGATGTCCACACCCTGATGGGTGCTGTGATTCTCCCATACCTGTATGCTGAAGCCAGTGGCTGGGTTTGCCTCACCTCCCAGTTTTCCTGCTTGTCCCTCTCCAGGTTGCGGATCCTCAGCAGGTTTTTCTCCTGTGCTGTCAGCTTTCTTGGGTCTGAACTGACAGACAGCTCAGAGGTTGAAGACCCTGAAGTCTTGTTCTGGCGCTGTCCCAGCTGCTTCTCAAGCTCTCGGACCTACAGGCAGTAAAGCTGGCTATCTCAACAGTCTACAGCCATGGCTCCTGCCACCTAGGTGCCACCAAAGATCTGCCAGGCTGGAGACAGAGTTACTCTTTCTGGCCCAGGCTGGGAAGATCTTGGCAAACAGAGAAGCCATCCAAGGGGTTTAGTTTAGAAGAGATGATTGTGGGTCATCTTCCTTGTGGCCCCTTCCTTGTGACTGTGCCCAGGCTCCTGTACCCTCTGACTGCAGTCTCCTCATCAGGAAACGGGCCTTCACGGAAGGCCTTAGGCACAGTGCTGCTGTGAGAACTCAGCACCCAGCACTCCTGCACCTGGCATGCCCCCAAAGTTCACTCCAGACCAAACTGAGGGGCTGTTAGGGCAGGGAGGATCTAGAAGCTATATTTTCACAAAAGCCTCAGGTGATTTTTTTCTTTATTTTTTTCCTCAAATAACTTGCATGTTTTTTTATTTTTTTTTTAATTTTTTTATTTTTTTCTTAAAACAAATATTTATTTTTTTTAATTATAAATATTAACTCATAGTAATTGTACAAAGCAGTGGGCTTCTCTGTGACACTTCCTTACATTTGTAACCTTGTTTGAACCATGCCCACTCTCTTCCCCATCCCTGGTCTTCTTCTCATTGTCTGTCTCTTTCAGGTAATTAAAAAAAATCTTCTATGAGAGAAAACATGAGATATGTGTATTTTTGAGTGTGGCTTGTTTTACTTAACATAATAATTTCTAGTCCTATTCATTTATATTCAAATACCACATACATACACACATGCATACATGCATACATACACGTATACATATACACATGCATACATACATGCATACATACACACATGCATACATACACACACATGCATACACATGCATACATACATACACACATACCTACATACATGCATGCATACATGGCTAAAGTACCACTGTTCATACACACCACATCTCTACCTTCATATGCCGACCGACTGAGTCTGTACTTTACGTACTGATGGGTCCCCAGAATGAGACCATAGAGTCGTTAGGTGTGTGCTGGCCCAGGCTCCTCTAAGCATATATCCAGAAGTGGTAGAGTTGGGCCGTGTAGTAGCTCTACCTTCAGTTTCTCAGCACCCTGAACACTGGTCTCCACAGTGGGCACACCATTGGAGCACCCCAGATCTTCCTTTTCCCACATCCTCACTGGCATATGTTGTTTTCATGACAGCAGTGACTACAAGAGATGGAATCTTAACGTAGTTTTGACTTTTACTTCTCTAATGGCTAAGGATGTTGACTATTTAAGACATTTATTTAAGAGGCTGGGGAGACCGCTCAGTGGATCTCGTGCTTGTCACACAAGTGTGGACACTGGCATTCAGTGCCACATACAAGGTAGGGTAAGCATGGTGGCCTGCCTGTAATCCCAGCATTTGAAATAGAGACAGGGGACAAGCTTGCTAGATAGATGAGCTGAGTGTTGGCACTCTGGGTTTAAAAGAGACACTAAGTACAATGGAGAAAAAAGACACCTCATGTCTACTCTGGCCTCTACATACATGCACACACAAGTGCATGCATAACAAATACATTCATGTGTTAACCATCTGCATTTCTTCTCTTCAGAAGAGAATTTGGAAATAATTTTATATTTAAGAATTTGGAGCTGGGTATGGTAGCACACGCCTTTAATCCCAGCACTCCGGAGGTAGAGACAGGAGGATCTCTGTGAGTTTGAGGCCAGCCTGGTCTACAAAGTGAGTCCAGGACAGCCAGGGCTCTGTTACACAGAGAAACTCTGTCTCGAAAAATCAAAAAAAAAAAAAAAAAAAGATTTTGAGCTGTTCTTCTGTTAAGGTTTTTGTGTTCTTTATATGTTCAGTATATATACATATTCTGAGTAACAACTGGCAAGGACTACCTACTCTGGAGGTTAGCTCTTCACTCTGCTGGTTCTTCCACTTGCTGATCCTTTTAGTCTGAGGTGATCCTATCAGCTCTTGCCCCATGTCCTAGCTTTTGGATCCTATTCAGAGGCCTGAGTTTTGTCTGTTTTCCTAGAGCATTTTCAGGGTTTTAGGTCTTACTCCACCCCCACACAGCCCAAGGATTTGGTGCAGTGGGAGGCAAATGCTGTTGTTATCCCCATTGCAGAGATGTGGAAACTGAGGCACAGAGAGTAATTTGTGTGTCAGTCCACAGGTGGCAAGGGGAGCCCTGCAGTGTGAACTTAAGCCAGTCAGGGCTGGAGCAGCCACTCTTAACTGCGTTTGGTGTTTGCCAAAATCCTTAGCAAATGAAGAGGGAGACCAGGCTGTTTTATTAGTTAACAAAACTTTCAAAAGGACTGCAAGTCTGGGAGCCTCTGGTGTGTAACTGGGAAAGGCATTCCCTTACAGTCACGCAAACTTACATGACTTGGGAAAACATGCCTGCAGGGTTGGAAATGAAACCCAAGCCTGTGAGGCTGGTTAAGGGCCAGGGCTGGGCATGTGGGAAGCATTATATAAGTGCACGCAATAACAAACGGAAACCAGACTGAGGAGCAGCACGTAAACTCCTCCACTCTGCAAAGGCATGCTGTGGGACCCACAGGCCTGGGGCAGTGCTGTGCTCCAGGTTCTAGTGAGGGTCAGGGTGGGTATCTCTGGGGGCATTTCAAGTCTCTGTTCAGGGCCAGGAGGCGCCTGGCGAGTCACTCACCTTGCTCTGCAAAACTAGAATTTGTTGAGCCCTTCCCCTCCAGGTCCCTGGTGAGGCCAGGAGCTGCTGGATGTTTACATCTTCCCCAACTTCATTGGCCAGAACCTGAAATAAAGCAAGGCGCTCAGGGTGGACAGGAGGGAGGTTACCCAGGCTCTTTTTGCTGCTCACTGCGTGGGACTCAGAGGCAGCGCTGGGGTGGGGGTCCTGATGTCCTGGGCTCATCAGCATGGCCTTCCTCCCACCTCAGGGCTCAGTGTGCTCGGCCTGGGGAGGTAGTGAGCCCATCATCCCAGCCCTTCTATTCAACACTCCAGCACGGTCCTGTCCCAGAGGACCCCTTGTTCTTGACACATTCAACCACAATTGCCACAGAGCTGACCAATGCCTGTCTCCTTGCACCACTCACCTGTTAGCACAAATTCTGGGTGCTCAGAGGCATGCTGCTGCAGGGCCTGGCCTGTGATGGCCTCTGCCAAGTGTCTCTCGAAAGCACAGAGGATCAAACAAGACTGCTGTGCTTCAAGGGGACCTGACTCTGGCTGTAAAGCCACGGGAAACTAGGCCTACCTCAAGGCTTTGAGGTAGAAATAAGGTCACCAAGCTGACCCCCATCTAGCAGGACAAGTCCCTGGCCCTTGTTTCCACAATAAAACACTGTTTGTAACTCTTGGCCAGTCTGAGTGGTTGCAGCAAGGAGGACACAATGCCAAATTCACTATGCTAATACCAACAAAGAAGGAAACAGCTGGCCCTTTGGGCCAGCCCTCTGTAACTGAGCATTTTTCCTTTGAAAGGTGTCTTCAGTGACAAATTCCCTGTCCATTTTCTATACTGTAGGTCATAGAGGGCAGCAGGTAGGACAGGCAGCCTTTTGAGTCACAGGCAAGGCAGTATAGCATACTGAGTGGAAATCCAGGGTCTACCAGCCGCACAGGGCAGGAGTAGGGGATGGTATAGAGAAGGCTCCCTGGCCTCTCCCTGGTGGGCAGAACTAATCTCCTCAGTCCATAGGCAGATCCCAGAGTAGTGGGTAGCCCTCCCAGGAAGTTGGCCACCCCATTCCCCAGACAGGGCTGACACAGCACAGCAGGAGTAAGCACCCGGCTTTGGATAGGAAGCCAGTGGGCCATCTGGGTTTTCCTGGGGCCAACCCTGGCCACACACGAAGCCCCACACCCTGACTCTGGAAGACCTTCTGGGCTATACGGAGCTCCTGCTTCGCAGACTGGATCTGGTTGCGAAGGTCAGTCATCTTCTGGTTGGTGGCTGCCAGCCTGTCCTGCAGAGCTTTCACTTCTGGGGTCTCCGGCTGGTTGGGAAGGAGAGGGAGAAAGTGGTCACTTGTGGCCTAAATACTAATGACAATCAGGGCTACTATTTATCTGTGTATGCTCCGGGCACTGGGCAAGAGCTGGGTCCTCAGAAACCCCCAGATCCTAGAGGTGCAAAGCAGAGGTGGGTGGGAGCTTCAGGAGCCCGGACTACCTGGTTAGTACAGGGTGGAGCAGGGACTGAGTCCTGGCAGCACAACTTCAGGGCTGAGCTCTCGTGTGCTGCATAAACACACATGGCCATGTGTGTGGCCATGGCTGGAGCATCAAGAGGAGGCACAGGTTCCATGCCTCCCACACACTCCTTGGGCATGGTCACTCTCTGGTGTGCCCAGAGACAGGCTCATGCTGAGAGTTCTCCTTTCCGTCTACAGGGACCCACACCAGCTCAACAGGCACACTGTGACTCCCCATCTCTGGGCCTCCTCTTCTGGATTTGGGGTGCTCAGCACAGGCCTGCAGAGGTGGGTGCTGTGTGTTTGCTTTAATGGAAATGAGGACCAGGCCCAGTTCCTACATGCTCTGTCTCTGTGGCTTCAAACAACAGCCAATGAAAGATGCATGCTGGGACTCAGGATGTCTGCTTTGTCTTCTCACTTAAAAAAATGTCTGAGCTGGGTGCCGGAGCGCACACCTTTGATCCCAGCACTCGGGAGGCAGAGACAGGTGGATTTCTGTGAGTTCAAGACCAGCCTGGTCTACAGAGTGAGTCCAGGACGGCCAGGGCTACACAGAGAGACCCTGTCTTAATGAGGACAATGACATGATGTGAATGCAAATGCTGGAAATGAGCCACTAATACATTGCCTGTCTCTGTCTCAGTAGATATTCCTGGGACGTCTATGATCAAATCATTCAAACTCCTTCCATCAGTGATGAAAATCAAGTCTTAAGAGGAGCAGAGCTGTCCTGGCATGGACACGGTTTGGGATAGCACAGTGGGATTAGAACCCTGGTCCTCCTGCTGCCCTGGTCTGACAGCAAATCTTCTGCTGCCCTAGTCTCAGCTTCTGCTGCCAATGCTGCTACAGGTTGTCATGGAAACACTGATGCTGGTTAACAAGCTAAGAACCCACCAGGCCATGGTGAGACAGGGACCTGGGTTTTTGGGAACAGGGTGACCATGATGGGGCTTTTAAATCTTTCTTTAGCAGGCACAAACAGAAACTCCTGTAAATGCTAGTGTGAAAGAGAGGCCCAACAGACCAAGTCTGTGCAGTTCAATGGAACCTGGGATAGCCTACTGAAAAAGCAGTGGTCAGGGACTGTGCACTTGGTCCAGAAGTCCTGGCTGCATTTAACACCACTGCTAGGATAAAAGTAAAAAAAAAAAAAGAATCAATGTAAGCAATATTTGCAGAATGGAGAATTTCACAAAATGCAAATAGATCCTTGAAAAAAATACACATTTTCTGAGTTCTGCCTGTGTGGCTGCCTGCATCTTCCCCTTTCTGCTGCTAGGCACCCATCTTCTCTCTGTTAATGTGTAGCTTTAAATCTGTCCTGGCCTAAGAAGCAACACTCTCTTCTGATGCTCAGAGCTTCCTGCCAGGAACCTCATGGTCCTGTTTGGGCACTGTAGGAGTGCATGAGCGCCCCCTGTGGTCCTGTGAAGCAGAGCCAGGCTGTGATGCCCACTCCTGGTCTGGCTTGGCATCCTCACACAGAGGTGCTTAATGCTAGCCTAGGTGTGAGGGAGGTGTGCCAAGGGCACTGGGGCAGGTGCTGAGGGGGGCAAGGCCCCTTGGCTTGGGTGGGAAGCTGACAGGGACTAAAGCTAGATGGCATTCTGGAGAGGCCTAGCAGCTGAGCCTACTCTCCCTCCCAGCCACCACAGGCTCTGGGGAGGCGGGGTGGGTTATGCGCCAGCCTGTCCCCCACTGCAGGCCGGTTCCTTTGAAGGAACAGCTGCAGTGCCCTGGGAACAGGCATTGCTGACTGCTCACAGCACAGCCTTCTGAAACTTCTTGCAGGAGACTGAGGCCGGAATGTGAAGTACAAAGCAGGCCTCTAGAGTTCAGCTGACCCTTGGGGTCCAATGATGCAGACATAATTTTGGTCTGCCTCTGAGCAGAAGATAGCAGGGAAGGGGCTTGGTCTGGACAAGATGAGGCCTAGATGAGACCTGTAGCCTGGCACATTATTTAATCAGAGACCAGGCTCACCAGAGCTGGTTACAGAATTCATCTGAGACCCCTGCTCCAGTAGCCCAAAAACCGTTCCCAGGGTGCCCCCTATCCTGTTTTATGTTGGTTTGTGCCCTTTTCCCACTGAGGGCTCTGGGCCCAAACTAGATGCTCTACAACTGACACCCTGGTTGATCCACCTGTGTGGAATGCTGTGGCTGCACAGCCTCAATGCCTTGAAGGCACTCTTCCTCCTGGAAGGCCTTTGCCACCCACCTTGCCCGAGCAGAGCACCAGGACAGCCCTCAGGTGGAGGTGAGCACCTGTCGCCAGCTCAGGCTAGCCTGTTTCTGAAGGCCCTTCGTCCCCTCCTGTACATGGCTGCTCCGTTTCCTCTAGAGCCCTCTATGCACCAAGGCCAGGTCTGAATCCCTGTGTGACAAGGCAGATAATTCTGTCAGGCTAACAGGGGACCCAACAGCTTCCCACCCAGGGTAACTCAGGTCAAGGGACCTCGATGGCCTGGATAATCAAGGACAAATTGACAGTGTTCTGTGGCAGGAAGGGTCGTGAGGAGCATTGTCCATCTCGGCTAAGAGCACTGTGGCTGCCCCCCAGCAAGTCTGGTTTATACATTCATCTCTGCATCCCAAGGGGCCCAACGCTGCACTCTCAGGACTGAGTTTCTCTCAAGATAAGCAAGCGGTGGTCTGATCCTGAGGTAAGTGGCAACATGGGGCAGGAAAAGGAGCACTGAGCTGGGAGCTCTGGGCTTGGCGCAGTGCCCCACCTACCCCAGCCACAGCTGGTCCAGCTTCCTGAGGAAGGCCTGGTGTGGCTGTGGGGACACTGTGGAGACTTTGATGCAGTTTAGTCTGACTTGGGCTCTACATCCCTGGAACCCAAACATGGCTACTCACCTTCCTCTCATGGAGCCACGTTCACACTGCCCACATTTGTGGCCCCTGTTCACTGGGAACAAATCTGCAGGTCTGCAGTGCTGCACGGGGGCCCCCAATACTGCAGTGCCTTGTAAAGAACCCAGGAAACGGCGCTATTTGTGAGGTGCAAGCATGAGGGCCCGAATTCAGTCCCTAGCACCTGCAAAAAGCTGGCATGAATGTGAAAGCTTGTCATGCCAGTGCTGGGGAGGCAGAGGCAGGATCCAGTCTAATCCAGCCGGACAGTTCAACCAGCCAGTGTGTGCTAATTGTCGGGCTTGGGACTAACGAGAGAACCCGTTTCAGAGAAGTGGCTAGTGTTCCTAATGACCCAAGTTGTCCTCTGGCCTCTACATGTTAAATACACATGTGCACATACCTCAGGCATTCCCAAACATATAAACACATATACATGCATACAAATTGAATGGAAAAGAAGAACAGAACTTCTCTGGGCAGCCAGGCACAAACTTGTCTCCAGGGTGAGGAGTAGTGGGTGTCTCCCTATGAGGAGACTGTACAAGAGATAACCAGCCTGGGAGCGGGTGTCTAGGTGGATCAACCTTCCCCCACCCTGGTCTGAGTTCCCATGGCTTGGAGGCCCCAGCTCTACCAGTCTCCCCAGCCCCACAGAAAGTGGCTCAGAGTCGAGCCTTCCTTTGCCTCTGCCGGGCGCCCCGAACACAGGATCGACATGAGAGCTGTTCCTGGGGGCTGCTCTGAGCCTTCGGGTGGGGAACCGTGGGCAGGGTGCCTGAGAGCACACTGGGACTGTTCCTGGGAGCTGCTCTGAGCCTTCGGGTGGGGAACCGTGGGCAGGGTGCCTGAGAGCACACTGGGAGGGAGGTCCAGGTGATGGCCACCCCATGTACTTAGCACTGAGGGGACACACACCAAGGCTTTGTCCCCTGTCTGGGTCTTCAGTGGCTTGGCCACTGCATCAGTTGTCCCCTTGGCTGGCGGCTTGGCTGGTGTCATCTGCAGCTGAAAAGACAAAGGCGGTACTAATTCTTGGTTCTGCTTAGCAGCTACAGCCAGCTGAAGCACTCAGTGCTGCTGGATATGTGGCCCCACCCTAGTGTCTGAGCCCTTGGCTCACTTGTGAACCACAAATAGTAGAAATGCCCCTTCCCAAGCTACTTGTGAGGAAGAGGTTTGACTGATGTTCAGTCCTGCTCCCTAGTTGCCAAAGACCTGCTAAGACCTTAATAAATAGCCACAGTACACCCACACTCTCTGGGGTAGTTTGAATGATAATGACCCCTATAGGCCCATATGGGATGTCACTATTAGGTGGTGTGGCCTTGTTGGAGGAAGTGTGTCACAGGGGGCCGGCTTTGAGGCTTCAGAAGCTCAAGCCAGGCCCAGTGTCACTCTCTCTTCCATTGCTGTGGTAATGGTATCTCTTCACAGCAATAAAATCCAAACAAAGACACTCTCTCAGCCTAGGAGGAAGGGAATAAAGGAACATACTTTGGGTTTCAGACGAGTCAGCCATTACCTACCATGTGGGTCACATCCTTGTGATGGAGTCTGCTGTAGGCAGCCAGCCCTTAGTGACTTTTCAGTTCTTTCTCATATATGGTGGCCTTTCTGATTTGGGGCATGGCCCTCCTCTCACATCCCTGATATCATGGGTTCAGCTCTTGGCCAAACTGTTCTCCTGTACTTTCTCCCCACTCTGCACTATGAGCCTTTGGGCCTTTTACGTGGATGCTGCTCCCACAATCCCTGGCTGGGCCTGCGGGGCATGTTCCTTCAAGCAGCTCCTGCCACAGTTGCGGGCGAGGCTGGTGCTCTTTCTTCCTTTGCCATGGCTGGGTACGGTGTCTCACACGGGTCCATCTCCCTACTCCACTCCCTCCAGTGGCTGGCACAGAACCTGAGCCAATTCTCTAGAAACACCTCCTAGAATGAAGAAACCCTTGCTCGGTGCCAGTATGAGGACCAGGCTGGGTCATGCAGGGCCTCCCTCTGCCTGAGGGACACACTCTAACTCCTGAGGAACCAGAACCAGTGTGCTGTGCTCTCCGGGGAGTGGACAGGTTTGTGGCTAGATAGGAGGCAGGGGACCGCAAAAGCAGGGAGACAGGACACAGCAGCGTCACTGCTTCTGGCTGTGGCTTCGGCTGAGCAGGCCTCCTGGGAACTCGCTGAGTACATGTTTGTCTACACGCCAGGCTCTGTCCTAAGCCGTTTAGATACTACATCATTCAATTCTCAGGAAACCTGGCAGCAGGGCCACTACTGCAGCCACCTGATGGATGGGGAACAGAGACAGGGTTTGGGGCACGCTAACAGCTGCCCCCTCACAGTGAAGCTCCCTGTCCATCTCCCGTAGCCACACCATGCCAGGTACTTCTCAACAGCCAGTGTCCCCTAGCTGCCTAGCTGCCTGACATGCTTCCTCTCTATGGACGTGGCAGAAAGTGGGGAACTCACAGCAAACACTGTGCCCTGTGCCCTTCACAAGGACCCGAGGCTTCCAAGTGTGGCCTCTCCTCTCTCTGGAGTCCCTTCTAGAGGAAGAGCAAGCAGCCCAGGCCCTTACTTCGTGCTCCAGCTCCTGGATGCGATTGTTCAGCTGCTTTACCCTGGCCTTCGCACTTTCTGACTCTGCCATCAGCCCCCTGTTCTTTTTGGACAGTTCAACGATTTTGGTGGCAACTAGATCTCCAGCCATCCCAGATGCCCCTAAAATGAAAGAAATTGCAAGGTCCATTAAAATACAACCTGCACCCCAAATCTACATGGCTATCCAGAGAGCCAGCAGGCCTCAGGCAAACTATAAGACCAGAAAGTAGATGGGAGTAATGCCCGCAATCCCAGGTCAGGTGGTGGAGGCAGCGGGTTTGAAAGTCCAAGGTCATTCTCAACTACATAGTGAGTTTGAGGCTGGCCTACGTAAGAGATTAGGAAAAAATCAGATAGCAGAGTCGCAGTTCCACAGAGACTTAGCTAGGAACCTTAATGAGCAGGACACAATCCCCTGACCTTTCTGTGTGTGCCTGGTGCCAGCTTTGGCCAATGCCATGCCAGTAGAGGTGGTGCAGTTACACTCAGCCAAACTGGCTTCTTGCTTATGCCATCTCACGAGAATGTAGGGTCAAAACCAGTTGCCTGGTTCTTGAAGAGGGACACATGGGACAAAGCTGAGCCCTCCTAGCCAAGCCCCAAGTCAGTGTTTTGTGTGTGCACACACACACGCTTGGGTCCATGTGGGAAGGGAATCAGAGGCCAACAGTGGATGCCACTCCTCAGGGTGCTGTCTAACCTTTTGTTTTTGAGACACAGTCTCTCACTGGCCTAGACAAGAAGCTACTGTCTTTGCCTCCCCAGCATGGGGTTTCAGGTGCCACCACTCTCCTGGCTTTAGAAAATATTGATGCGTGGCATCAAACTCAGATCTTTGTGGGTGCAAGACATGGCTGCTAGTTCCCTGGCCCCACTGGACAAATTCTTAGTGCTCAATACTGCTGAGATCACATATGGCTGCTTGTTACATAGAGCTGTGGTAGCATGGGACCAAGACAAATGCATTTTTTCAGCAAGTATTCACGGAATTTCCATCAAGAGCTGACCCTATCAGTGGTAGTGATTCAGTGGGAGAGAGCTCTTTCTCTAGCAGGATCAACTGGTTGTAGATGCCGGAGGGGGATTGGAGGGTCTTTAGGAAATTATGGTCTCAAGCAGGTAGAGAAACTCCATTTCAGCTGAGTTTTGGGGTAGGATGCAGTGTGAACACCCTGCCCCATGTTCTCATGGAATACAGTCTTCAAAAGAATGTGTGGAGAAGGGCAGCTCTAGAAGGAAACAACTTCTAACACTCAGAGAGAAAACATGAGAGATCCAGGGATGGTCTCCTGGCAGTTAACTTCCTCTCAGGACTCAAAAGCAACAGAAATTCACCATTAGCCACCAGAAGACTGTCCAAAGAAGCTCAAAGAGCATGGTGGAGAGCCAATGAGAACACAAACATCCGTTCTCTGGCTTTCCAAGCCCCTCCTACAGGACAGCTTCACTCCTGAAGCAGCAACCCTGGGGATAACCGGGCAGCAAAGGAGGCAAGCAAAGACAGGCCAGTGTCTGAAAACACTCTTTACAACATGCAGACAAGCTACAAGCAAAACCTCAGCGCTGACCGTGAGCTCTTCCAGACACATGGCATCACAGACTTAAAAGCTGTGCACATCTGGAAGCCCTGCACTAGGAAAAAGAATCAAGAATTCGAGGCCTGATTTAGCTACACAGAGAAACAGAGGATATGAGCTATAGGAGAACTTGTCTGGAAAAAAAAGCAATAAAGAGTAATAAACCCCCAAAACTGTCATATGCGAGCAGGACACAAAGGGACCTGTATGGTGCTGAAGTTTCTGCAGGCTTCAGAAGTGGGGAAAGAGGAACTCTAACTGTGCCTGCTGGTGAGCGGGGAACCCAAACACTGGAGGCTGAGGAAGGAGCCAAGTTCCAGAACAGCCTGAGTTACACAGAGGTGTGAAGGGAAGAAAAGGGGGGGAGGGGAGAGAAGGGAAGGCAGACAGGAAAAGGGGGGGGGGGGGGGAGAGGGCCAGCCAGACTTCTCTCTCCAAGGTCTGAATGGTGATTTTAGCAAAGGGAATGGAGCTCAGCAGTCCCAGGAAGAGCAGACAAAGATCCCAACACGTCTGTGCATTGGCTGCAGAGATGGGACAACAGGACAGGCTGGGGAAGGAGGAGCCACCCCGGCCCTGCCTGCCCACCCTTCCTATTGGTGGAGATACGCCCCTGGAGCCCACTGGCTTAACTACAGCACCCATACCCTCTCAAGCTTCTGGGCAGCAGAAAACAAAATTGAGTGTCTCTCCTCACAACACAAAACCTTGCCTTCCTGTATTTTCTGTTCTGGATGGGAAACACCAAAGAATGGAGAGAGTAGGTGCATCCCCTACCCATGCCCTTCAGGATGCTGAAGTCCTCTACACGGGAAGACAGGGAGGGGCTCTGGAAAGAGTGGGATCAGCCCTGACCCTCCCCCCACCCCCATGGTAGATGGCACTGGCTTTCTGCTTACACCCACCTGGGAGGTGAGCTGTGATCTGCTGCGGAGGGCATCTGGGTCCTAGAAACTTTTCAGAGAGGTGCTGACGTCCCTTCTGTATCACACAGCAGGTGCATGGAGCATCCAAGCCGAGCACCGAGGAGAGACAGACCCTGCTAGCAACTGCATGGACTACTGTGACCACACTTCCCCTGCACTGCTCTCTGGGGTTACAAGACAACTGGGCCCACCCACCTGGACCCCACAGCCACGTGGAGTTACCTGTGAAGGCGAATCTGTCCTCTTCTATTTTCTTCTTGAGGTGTTTGATCTCAAAGTCCCTCTCCTTCAGCAGCTTATACAGCCGCCCGTTCTCATCCACCGTCTCCCTGAGTTCACTACGGAGCTGCTGGATCTCGTCTTCCAGCACCCTGCAAGGGAAAAGAAGACGCTGGCTCCTCATGGGCACTAGTTGGTGCCCAGGGTCTGCTTCCTGCTCAGGCTTGTAGTACCAGGGCTGAGCACTAGGGGGCACGAAGACGGTGTCTGTTCAAAATAAGACAGCCCGAATGAAGAGACTAGATTTGAACATTCTGTTCTCAGAGCCGAGGGATTAAGTGTGGCTGTACCATGAAAGAAGGCTTGCACAGCGTAACTTATTTCCTCATATGGGTTATATAAAAATCCTCGTTGTGTGTGTCCATGTTCACTAGTGTTTATGTGTGTGTGCAGACATGCCTGTACATGTGTATGGAGGTGGGAGGACAACCGTGGAGGTCGTCCTCAGGAACACCATCTGTCTTCTTTGAGACAGGGTCTCTCATTGGTCTATAAGCCAAGTTCACCTCAAACCCAGACACAGCCTCAATTTTTAATTATGACTTAGAATTTCTGTTTGCCCTTGAAACATATCTGTGTATGTGTGTGTATGTACACGTGTGCATGAATGCATGTGCATGTATGTGTGAGTCTGTTCATATGTGAAAACACCAGTTATGTTAGACCGGATGACCAGATGGCCCTGAGGCTGGCTGTCTCAATCCTTACAAAGGCACAAAACCATGCCCAACACTTTTACATGGGTTCTGGGGGTCAGATTTGTTTTCATGTTTGCATGCAGGCACTTCAGGGACCGAACCACCCCTAGTCTTCTCCCCTCACTGGTTTCAAGCCCCGGAGGCCTGAAGGCCACAGGGCAAACTCCAAATACATTGTAGACCATGTTCTCTAATGGTAATCAACCAAGATTTAAAATCAACACAAAGAACACAGCAAAAAGTAAACTAACAGGAAAAATGAAATCTGAAACTGAAAGAAAAACCAAAACCATGTACTGGTTAAGAAGAAATATTACAGAGAGCTTGGATGGGACTTAGCACAGCAGCTTCGCTAGCTTCAGAGATACATGACAGCTCAGGCTACACATTTCCTCGGCGCTCAGCTGGGTCCTACAAGATCTTACCCATGCACACATGCACACACATGTACACACATTCATACACAGGTAGACATGGTTTATATGCTGTAGGCCATCCTGTGAGGCTCTTTTCAGAACCACAAAGCAGTAGAAACATCCTGATGGTCTGGGATCACTCCTGTGTCAGGCTAACGGCAAGGCTTGGTGATAAAATACCCCCATAGGCTCACGTGTCTGAACAAGAGGTTGTGAAG
>CAJQZJ010003646.1:1878810-1959512 GCA_907164525.1 Lophiomys imhausi | reverse complement strand
TAAAATACCCCCATAGGCTCACGTGTCTGAACAAGAGGTTGTGAAGGTTTGGTTATAAAATACCCCCATAGGCTCACGTGTCTGAACAAGAGGTTGTGAACTTTTGGGACACGGAGTGGAGCTCTGGGGTTTAGCTGATGTAGAGCTCTCTGCTTCCTGCCTTAACCAGCTAACTCACAACCTGCAACCCTTCCCTCACTATCCTCACATGATAGCATATGCTGTGTGCTCTCAAACTGAGCCTCAGTGAATCCTTCTTCTGAAGGCGCAGGTCTCCAATCAGAGTGCTGTAAAAGGCAAATCACACAGCACAGCACAGGCCTTGGAAACAGCTGAGCACGTACTTTATGAATGACAGTGACTGTGGGTTAGAAGCTCTGCTGGACCTGACATGGCTCCACCAAAGGCCTGAGTGGCCTACCAGCTCCACTCTCTCTGGTTTGGGGCCAGGACCCCTAGGTTTACATCAGGCTGAGGTTAAAGAGTCATGGGATTTTTTTAATTATTGGGAAAGTTTTTGTTTTTGTTTCTGCAATTGGTTTTTTAAAATAGGTCATTTGGAAACTGGGAAACCATAAAAAATCGAGTTTGAAGCCAGCAAAAATAGATTCTGGGCAAAACCAAAAGCAAAGAGACAACTTCTCAATGGCTTTGGTACAAAGCTATCAGGACATGCTATGACAGCCTGAATAGACCTGTGTGCTCTTGTGGCACTGTCAAGTCCACAGAACTGAGAAAATTCTGAATATCTTTCAACAACACAAAAAAGTAAGGCCTCTGCAGAGACCTTCAGAACAGAGTGACATTTACAAGCTGGTACCTCGGGATGTGTGGGTGTGTGTGGGGGTGTTCTGGCAGAGGGGAGAGTCCCAGACAGAACCAGAATGATCTACCGAGCCCTCAGCGAGTCCGAGAAGACGTCAGAATCCCTCAGCTATAAATCCATCCCACTCCTTAGAAACATAGGCTTAGGCAAAGTGAAAATCCATACAAACCAGGCAATGATGAGTTTACAGTCCTTCCATCTGGCTTTAAATACTCTGCCTAGCAGCTCTTGTCCAGAAAGCACAGCTCTGTCAGTTACAAGCGGTCTCAGCCATCTATGTCAACCCCACCTCAGCTTACAGACACTGACTCAGTTGAACCAGCGGTCCACATCTTGCAAGCGCTTCATCCCTCTCCACCTGCCTGCAATGCCGCTGACAAGGTCCTTACCTCCGGTCAAAGATGTCTTTCAGGCTCTGCTCCTCTGTGTTGAGGAGGTGGAGGCCGTCCGGGATCTCCACAAGCACCTCTTGGTCGTTGCTTTTGCCTTTGCAGCTCAGCTCTTTCTCCTTCTTTTTCTCCATCTGTTTCTGTAGCCTTCTGTGCTGCAGCTCCTGCATGGCCTTGAACTGGAGACGCAGAGTATCTGCTGAGCTTTCATCAGCCTCCATCTCGCCCTGAAAACAGAGAGGCCAGATGTGACTGGACAACTCGCACGTGGCATGGTGCAGCTGAGGTTCTCTGCTGAGTCACCAGTGAGTGCAAGAAGCCATCGGAATCCCTCAGCTAATGCAAGCCTGACAGAGCCTCTGACGAGGCAGCAGGAGAATCGCTCTCCTGACACACTGGCCTGGTCCTTCTGTCAGCAGCTTTCAACTCTGGCTGCATTTCAATGTCTCCCAGGAGCTGTCAAAACTGAAGATGTCTGGGCTCATCCCAGATCAGCTAGATCCCAATCTCTGAAAATGGGTCCCAGCCATCATTTCTTCTTTCAAAGTTGAGGGGCAGATTTGGGTGAGTGGTACACATATACAATCCTAGATTTTGGATCCCAATATGAGAATCAGGAGTTCAAGACCAGCCTGGGCTACATGGCATTGTGTGTCAAATAACCAAAAATCAATAAACGAATACATAAACAAGCAATTTATTTGAGGTATAATTTACACACAGTAAAGCACACATGCCATGAGTAGACAGACAGCTCAGAAAATCTTTCTACACTTTGAGGTGACTCACTGTTGGGGCTCAGAAGACAAACCCCAAAATACTGTATTTTGACACGGTAAGCAGGAAAAGCTCTGTTGGGGTAATCTCAAAGTTGCTTGTATTTTGTTGCTAATTACTGGCCCCAGGATCTGGCTGCTGTCCAGACAAGGACATTGTCACAGATGCCTGTCTTTGTTGTGTGAACCTTGCTCTACCTAGTTTGGAGTTGGTTGAATAAAATGCTGGAGCCTGGATTGGGTAGGAGAGATAGGTGGGGAGGTTGGCAGGCTTCTGGAGTAGGTTAGATGCCAGGGAGAGGAAGGAGAAGATACACCATGGGTTAGATAGAAGAACATCATTCCATGTGGCTTGCAACATTGGCATAGTGTGGAGAATAATAGCCCAAAGGGACGTATGTCCACATTGGTGTTTTATTTGGGGAATAGCATTAAAGGCTATCTTAGATGGGCTAAGACTGAAGTATCTTGGCTAAATCTTGTTAAAACCCATCAGGTGTCTCTGTGTGATTATTCATAAGTGGGCTAAGGGAGCCCTGCCTGGCCTGGGATGAGGGGGCTGTGGGTGAGCCAGCCCTGAAGGTATGAGTGTGGAAGAGCCAGCCCTGCCTTTTGTCTGCTTTGCGGTGGTGTTGGCAAAGGAGAGATCCCCTCCCTTTGGCCCATCACTCTAATAACCATAAGTATCAATTACAAATAATTTTATTATTTACTACTACAAAGCCCTTTGGAATCAAGTCTTTCTGACATATGCCTCGTCGTCCCATGTCCATCCTTCCTTCCCACAGGCAAGGAAAGAGCTTGTGATACCACAAGAAATATCTTATTTACCTTAGGACACAGCACACTAACAAAGACTGTCCCATCTAAAATTTTACTATTAAAGTAGGAATTTGTTACAAGACATTGTCTGTCCCAGCCTCCTCCCAATTCCAAGCAGAATCTAGGAGACGATTCCTGTCTCCTGGGACCACTCATCTCTCACAAGTGCTTCCTGCCTCCCTCTGCACTGGATGAGCATCTATTACGGAGTCAGCAGCACACACCTGCAGGTGGGTATAACACGTACCCACCTGGATGGACCCTAGAGGCCAGCAGGCGTGTCTGGTGTGTCACATGTGCATCAGTAGGTGGCAGAGAGGACAGATGTTATGTCTACAATTCAGTGTTCTGACCTATGAACATCTGAATGAATTGTAGCCTAACATTCCTTGGGGTGGGGGAAGCAAGTCAGATACCAACACAACTTCAGTATCATGGGGCCTGTGTCAACCACCAGTCCAGCATCAGATGGGCTTCCAGGACAGGAATCAAGCCAGAAACTAGGGAGCCCTGCCTGACCTGGGATGAGGGGGCTGTGGGTGAGCCAGTCCTGAGGGTGTGAGTGTGGAACAGCCAGCCCTGCCTTTTCTCTGCTTTGTGGTGGTGTTGGCAAGGGAGAGATCCCCTCCCTTTGGCCCTCATGACCAGTGGCAGACAGAAGATCTGGTCCCATGGGGTCACAAGAGCAGGAGAGCTGTCCTTGCCCCTCACATGCTGCAGCACTTGGAAGAACAGGCCTTGCACCTTGCCTGGGCAGCACACCACAGCTGGTCCTGGATGTGGGGGTTGTGGGTGAGCCAGCCCTGAGGGAGTGAGTATGGGAGAGCCATCCCTGCTTTTTGTCTGCTTTGTGGAGGTGTTAGCAAGGGAATGATCCCCTTTATTCTCTTGCCCTTGGCACAGGTAGCAGGCAGGAGAACTGGCCCTGTTGGAGTCATGAAAGCAGGAGAGCTGGTCCAACCACTTACCTGCTGCGGCACTTGGGAGAGCAGGTCCTTCAAGTGGGGGTTGCAGGCCCAGAACTAGGGCTTTGAGTTGGCCTACCCCATGGATGAACTACTGGACTGCATGAAGAGGCCAGTTCCACAGACCCAAAACTACAGGATTTCCACGACACAGGACAACAGGATATCTGAGAAGAGTCCCAGTGAGGTTCCAATATTGACAAAGCAGCAGAAGCCAGAGGCCTCGTACCGGACCAATGAGTCATTGTAATGAACATTTGCAAGCAAAAACATGTGGAAAAAAAGGAATATTGTGGGACACACTGAGACACACTACAGCTTCCACAATGAGATTTATTTATTTATTTACGTGGGGGGAGGTTGCAAGGGTAGAGGGTGGGCCTGTGGGGAGGGAGAGAGAACAGGGTGCATGATGTGAAATTCACAAAACAAAAAAACAATAAAAAGGAAAACCAAAGTCATTCACCCAGCATTTCCTCCTACTTAACAGGCCTACTATCAGTCAACGCTAGCAGGGGGTCAGGGCATCCTCAGCTTCCCATTTATTCCTGAGGCACCCCAATCGCATCCCAGTGCCAACCCCTGTACAGCTTCTCCAGTTCACCTGCCCCCCCACCACAGTTGCTATTCTACTTCTGACAGATATGACCTCTCAGCTAGGCCACCACTCTTACAAGAGCCATCTCTGTCCCACCACAAGCTGCTGTGTGGTCCTTGCTCTCAGACTCCATCCCACGCTGCTTCTGCTGACTTGTTCTGCCTTCCACAGAACTCCACGTGTCCAGAGTTACACAGTAGTTAGGTTTCTGTGACTACATCTTTTTTCTTTTCTTTTCTTTTCTTTTTGTTCAGTCCCCCTTTTCAGACATTCATTCCCACTGCTGCATGTATCAGGCCAGTCCTTCTCACTGCCGAGTGTATTTTAATGCTGAGAAGCCACACTGGGCCTATAGTTCTAGCTGCCATGCGGACAGAATCAAATTGCCAAGAACATCCACAGAGAAGATAATCATGTGAGCATGCTTTCATTTCTCTTGGGAAATCTATGAGGTGAAAATGCTGGTTCTGTGGTAAAATCTTGTTTAACTTTCTAAGACACTGCTATGCATGAGTGCACATACACAGATACATGCACACACATATTCACACATGCATGCAAACATATTCTGTCTTTCACCACATGATGTCCTGAACCACCTCAGACTCTGACAACAGGCCATCGCTCTATGTGGCCCCTCAACCTTGGACTTCCAGCTTTGTGAGCCAAAATGGATCTCAACTGATCACACGTTCACACACTCCTCCCCTTTAAGCTAACATACAAAGCAGTGTGTTTCACTGCAGTTCTTGCTGCTCCTCTGACCCCTCCTACTCCCCTTGCTCTCCCAACAGTCCCTCTGTGCTTTCCTGTTGTATGTTGCCTAACCCCCTTTCTCTGCAGCTTAAGATCCCTTCCTGGGCTTAGGATCACACCTGCTTTCATGGCCCCCATACATACATGCTACAGTCCACAGTCACATATAGGATCACACCTGCTTTCATGGCCCCCCATACATACATGTTACAGTCCACCGTCACAAATAGGATCACACCTGCTTTCATGGCCCCCATACATACATGTTACAGTTCACAGTCACATATAGGATCACATCTGCTTTCATGGCCCCCCATACATACATGTTACAGTCCACAGTCACATATAGGATCACATCTGCTTTGATGGCCCCCCATACATACATGTTACAGTCCACAGTCACATGTAGGATCACACCTGCTTTCATGGCCCCCCACATACATGTTACAGTCCACAGTCACATATTGGGTCACACCTGCTTTCATGCCCCCATATATACATGTTACAGTCCACAGTCACATATAGGGTCACACCTGCTTTCATGGCCCCGCCCATACATACATGTTACAGTCCACAGTCACATATGACAGAAAAGTGGTATTCGTCTTCCTGAGCGCGGCTTATTTTGTCTAACACAATAATTTCCAGTCCTATCCGTTTTCCTGAAAACACATGCTTTTCTGAAACTGCATTGCGCACATTGCAGCATCTTCTTTCTCCATCTTCTGCTGGCGGCATCTGCACTGCTTGCGTTTCTCAGTCAGTGGGAATGGTGCTTCTGTGATCCCTGAAGGGAAGATATCTCGGTGGCAGGGCTTCGGGACTGCCCTTAGATAAACCTCCTTTCTTTGTAACTCACTCATATGGTTCAGTGTCACAGAAACCAGAAAACTGGACACTCATCATACATTTTAATTTTCATAATAGTCCTTGAATCTGCCTCCATGTTGCCTCCCCTCAGTATACTATCAAGCTTCTAAACACCTCAGGACACTCACACTCACTGCTTGGCTCCCAGGGATGTTTCTGTGCGAACTATCCACTGGCTTGGTTTCCTTTAACACCCTTTAGCACCAGGCCTATACCTCACATGCTCCTGCAGGAAAGAAAAACAAGAACCAAACCCTCCCTCTCCTCTCATCTGCCTTTAAAGTGCTCAGTGCCCTGCCACACTCACATGTGGATCTACTGACTGAGCCTCCCTTCCCACCAGCTTCATGAAGGCTGCAGTAGCTCTGCTCACTGCCCTTTCCTCCGGG
Source organism: Lophiomys imhausi (assembly GCA_907164525.1). NCBI lineage: Eukaryota > Metazoa > Chordata > Mammalia > Rodentia > Muridae > Lophiomys > Lophiomys imhausi. The sequence goes on along the minus strand of CAJQZJ010003646.1, from coordinate 1,953,121 downwards.
CTTGCAACAGGGCCCCTGGCACACAGCAGTGAAATGAACACTTGCTGAACTACTGACGATTCCATCCTCAGGGTGATCAGAGGCTCCTGGAGCCCTCGAAACCCCTCATCCCACTTGCTGTCTGGCTAACCGAATAAATTCCTCAGAAGCACAACTCTGAGCTTGAAGACCCCTGTGTGAATGTGGAGTCTAAGTTCCAAGGCTCTAAAGGGCCCTCCCTGGCCATCCCTTGTCGCCCCTACCTTAAAGCTAAGTTCTACTAATTGCATCCACACATGCCCTGCTTCCCTATGCATCCCTCATGCCCCAAGCGTGGAATCTTGCCAGTCCCCCAGGGCCAGAGCTAACACTAAATTCTCATAAAACTTTCCCCTCCCACTCCCAATTTGCCCTTAAAGATACTCAGAAACAGTAGTTCACAGATGTACCGTGTCCAGGGCAAGTTATTTCCATTACCGTCATTTCACAACTCAAGCGTCTCTCTGCTCTTACCTCATCCCATACTGCAGTCTGCCCTTAACACATTAGCCAGGGTGGTTACAACAGGCCCTCCTCAGCACAAGCCAGGGCCCAGCATGCTCTGCTCCCCTCCACCCCCACGTCATTCCTAGGGCTGCCTCAGGCTCACAGCCTTGCACACGTACTGCTCCCACTACATTCTTTTCTCCATGTGCTCTTGCTCCTTTCTGGACATGTCTGGGTTCAGTGGGCTCTCCTCTGGGATGACTTCCCTGACCACCCTGATAAATGCTGCACCCCTCCCCTCACTGTGAATTAGTCACCTTTCTCATTGCTGTGACCAAATGAATAACAAAAGCAACTTGAGGAGGAGGGGTTTAGTTGGTTAACAGTTTAGAGGACACAGTCCACCATGTCGGGGAAGGACAGCACCTAGAAGTGGATTGTCACAGCGAGTCCACTAACAGGAATCACAGAGAGGGATCCCACTCCCTTTTCAGTCTGGGATTCTACGGGATGGTGGGTCTTCCCTTTTTGGCTAAACCTTTCTGGAAACACACATACACACAGACACACACACACACACACACACACACACACACAGGTATTTCCTAGATAGTTCTAAATCTAGTCAAATTATTAATGAATATGAATCACCATCCTACCCCGGGCTTCTGCTCAGTAAACTCCATCTTGCTGCCTGGACAGTCCACCTGCAGCACACAGTATAAACTACCAGAGGACACATGTGTATTTTTTCTTTTTAGTTGTTTGAGACATGGTCCTGTGATGGCTGGCCTGGTGATCTGGCACTTGCTGTGTAGACGAAGCTTTGCCTCAGACTCATGGCAATCTTCCTGCTTTCCCATCTCAAGTGCTAGAGTTACAGGTATGTGCCACCATGCCCAGCAGGTTTCACATTTTCACCCACTTTGTTCATGGCCATGCTACAGGACCAAACAGTGTTTGGGATACGGTGGTGACTAACGAATATTTGTAGAGAGTTGAAGGAATTTGGCCTTTTTAAAGACAACTCTACTTTGTAACCATCAAGCTAACCACAAATAATTGCTACAAATACTTAGATAACCGTAATTCCTTACAACCTTTGTTGCTGTTTTTCTTTTTAAGACAAGATCTTGGAATGTGTAGTCCAGTCTGGCTTCAAATGTGATTACCAATTTGGGACCAACAAGGGTTTTCTAGTTCATTTTAGGCCAGTCAGGACTACCGAGTGAAGCCCTACTCAAGACCAATGAAGAGAAAAAGTGCTGGGCTCCAGAAACTGCCCATGGAGGACAGCCTTGAGCAGCACTTCCAGCCGGCCAGCCACTTTCTTTCTACCTTAACCTCTCAGCCCACCCCCTACCCCAGACCCCTTAGGCAATTTAAATAACCCGAGGCCACAGGAATGGGAGTCAGGCCACGACAGCCGCATCTAAGCCTGGACAGAGAGGGGTGAGGCCTGATGCCACGTGCTGCGTGACAGCTGCAGAAGACTTGCGTTCTAGGGTCACCTACGCAGGACTCCGGACCTGTCCTCTGCCCCAGCCCTTCCCCCGCGGAAAACTCGGGGAGGTGGGGGGGGGCTCTCGCTGGGTCCACGCTTTGCTTTCTGGATCTAGATCGTAGTTCGGCTCCCCCGGTTTGGTTCCCCACTTCTCGCTCAGCACCCTCTCTGTGCGGGTCCCCGCTCGGACCCCGGTTCAGTCCCCGGCTCGTTTGCCGCCCTCCTCGGCCCTCTGGCACTTACCGCGGCCTGGCTTCGAGGTCTGTCTTCTGGGCCGCTGGGGCTTTCTCCACCCTTCCCGACGCCCTGCCCCGGCAACCGTCACCGGGGAAACCAGTCTGGCCTGGGCGCGTCTATGGGGACCGGGGGAGCCCATAAAGAACTGAGCGGACAGACGAGCTGCGGGGCCAGAGAAGACCTACCGGACCGCACACGCCGCGTCGACGGAGGAAGGCCACGCACCCCTGATGCCTTCGCTCTCCCGGAGTGTACTTTGTTTAAGTATTTTATTTTATTTTATTTTATTTTTAAAGGCAGGGCCTCAGGGGTCCCAGGCTGGCCTGGAACTCAATTTGTAGCCAAGGGTGACCTTGAACTTCGGATCCTCCTACTTCCATTGAAGGATGGGTGTCGCAGGCTGCACCACCATGTGCGACCTCCAGTGTCTTTTAAAAAGTTTCGCACACAGATGCATATCCTACTGGCCTACAAGGGATTTGGAATATGGAAGGTTTATCATGAAATGGTAAACGTAGTTACCCATAGTATCTTTGGAAAATACAAAACAAGGCGGGGAGAAGGTTGTGTTATGATTGTGATTGGAGCAGGCCAAAAATTAATATTACTAAAAAAGCTCTTCCTTTTTTTTAAACGGTGCACAAAATAAAACTAAAGAAGGAATATTAAAAACGGTTATGGGTCACACCACGGGATGACAACAGATGCTCTCCTGGCCAGACAGTCTAGTTAAATCCATGAGCTGATTCAAGTTCTCCAAGAAACCCTATTTCAAAAAAATAAAGGTGGAGAGCAGTTGAGGGCAAACACAGAGGACAGTCTCTGTCCCATACCAAATTCACCCACCCAAACACATGCACAGGCCCACACTAGGAAAACCTATACGTGAAACAACATACAAGTGATTACAGTAGAATTTTACTGCTTTTGAATTTTTTGCATTTTAAAATATTTTAAAAGATAATGAAATTTGTTTTTAAAAGAAAATATTTTTGGGGGGGACAATATACCTCCCATGTAGAAAAAAATAACTAATTAAATTATTTACCCAGTATTTATATTATCTTTAATTGGTTGGTGGTGTAAATCCTTAACCCGCCATTATAAATGAATACACACAGACACCGGGTGGATCTTAACAAGCCTAGGCCTGGGTTGTACAATCCTAGCCCATCTAAGCTAGCTCATAACTCTATTACCCAAATATAACCCCATATATACATTTGCCCCTTTGAACTATTATTCTCCGCACTAAGCCGATGCTCCAGGCCACTTGAAAGGATCTTCTTTAATCTACCCCATGGGGTGTCTTCCTTGTCTGCTCCTGCTTCTTCTCTGGCCTTCCTCTTCCCCAGATGCTTTGTCTCAAAAACCCTTAGTCCTGCCTACCTCTGTCTTTGCCCAATCTCCAGGCCTCAGCATTTATTTAACCAACCAGAGTCAATTAATTAAAGACAGCAAACAGGACCAATTAACATTTAAAATGCTTAACACTACCTCACCACTCTCAGTTTAACATTGCTGTATTTTAGGGCCATGAAGGGAGGCAAGCACATAGGAAAGATGATCTGAGGGAGTTCTCCAGAGTCTCTCACATGCCTTTACAACATGGAAGTCTTCAGTGATATCAAAACTGTTTTGCTTTCTGCTTCTCATCCAAGTGAGTACCATATCATTACCTGTGAAGATACAGGACTGGGGCCTCATAACACGGCATCCACCTGCCCACCCCCTTGAAGTGCGGTATAGTGTGCACAGGCGTGCAGCATTTCATTCATAAAGCCGCTTTATTTTTCCTGTGTGTGTTCAATTGTGCGTGTGCAAGCAACCTTGGAGGCCAGAAGAAGGCATTGGGTCTACTGAGGTTAGAGTCAGGTGGTTGTGAGCCTCCTCTGGAGGCTCATGGGTCCTCCAGAAGAGCAGGAATTCTTCCTAACTGCCTAGCCATGTCTCCAGCCTCCCACAAAACTTTAGAATATGTTTTGGTAAGTTTGGATTTTGAAGAGAACCATATCCTCTTCCATTTAGCTTCCCACACCCACCACACACCACTTTGCCTGCTGCCTCTGTCACTCTCCCTCACTCTCCAGATGTGCTGCTGTGACCAGAAAGTACAAACCAACAGGTCTTTCTTTTTGCTTGGTCTTCAACTGCCTGCATGTTGAGCTGAGGTTGAGACCTGGAAATCTGCATGACAGCCGAGAGGCAGAGTGGATTTGGTAGACAACACGTTAAGGCAGCAGGGTCTTCCACACAGCATGCATGTGTCATTCACTCAGCTCATAACCATGAGGGAACTGTGTGGTATGGAGGCCACAGGAGCCAGACGTACTTAAAAGGTTCTGGGAAAGCGCTGCACCCAGGAGCAAGCCAGGTTTCCATGAGGATGAGAATACCCTCATGTAGAATTTCAAGCTGGCCTTCTAGGGTATGTATTAGAAAGCTTCAAGCCGGGCATGAATGGACTTGTCTGCAGTCCCGGCACTTTGGAGGCACAGGTAGGAGGATCACAAATTCAAGGACAGTCTGGACTCTATAATGAATTCCAAACCGGCCTAAGCTACATAGGGAAGTCTTGTCCTAAGAGACTGAAGACTGGAGATGTAGCTCTGTGGAAGAGTGCTTGTCTAGTGCGCATGGAGCCCCAGCACTACAAAGTGTGTGTAAAACATTTTGTGCCAAAGCATTTCTTTTTAGCTAATTTTATATATGAGTGTTTGCTTGCATGTGTGTCTGGGATGCATATGCCCATGAGAACCCCAGGAACCTGTTGAAGAACATTTGATCACATTGTGGACCCCACGACTGTAAACTGTAAAAACCTGTTTCTAATTATGGGATGCCTCAGCCTTTAATCCTAGAGCTTTCCGTTTATTGTAAACAAGAGGTTGTAGTGTGGATCTGCCCTAGCTCACACCTTTAATCCAAGAGCTTTCAGTACACAGGATTAAATAAAGTTCACCCTAGGTCAAGAGGCAGAGCAAGAAACCAGCTGACAGGGATTAAACAGAAAGGAGGGACGTGAAGCTGAGGGGCATTTAAGATATCTTGGAGAAGAAGTTGGGAGTTCTTCCTTTGGGTTTTCTCCTTCAGAGAGAATCTGAGTCACAGACAGCTGTGAGCCTCCACATGGTCGCTAGAAGTTGAATCCAGAGCCTCTGTGAGAGCAGCATGTGCTCTTAACCAGAGTTGTCTCCTCAACTTCCAAGGATTGCTTTAATCGGGAAACTTTACTAACATTCTCACAAGACCAGGGCCATTTTTCCTAGTTTCTTTTCTTTTTAAACCTCCCACTGTCCCCACTGTGGCTCTTCTGCCACCATTTGCTCATTTTTTAGTCTGAGATTTTCTATAGTTTATAAATTTGATGTTGTCTCATACAGGAAGCCAAGAGAATATGTGGATCCATATCTTCATTTTGTTATCCCAGCCCCCACATCCTGTTTCTCTAGCCAGAACTACTTGTAGAACACTGCTTATTTTTAAATCACATTTTTATTTATTTATTGGGGGTGGGGGCACCCATGCCATGCATATGTGTCGAGGTCCAAGGATAATTTGTAGGAGTTGGTGGAACTCAGGTCATCAGACTTAGCAGCAAATGCGTTCACCAGCCCTTAATATGCTTCAATCATAACTATTTGTAACATATTTTCAGAAATATAAAATATTCAGTAAATACAGGAAAGAAAACAGTATTTTAAACATTTGCTTTAAATTCTTTATATTCTGCAAGTGGGACATAATTAACATTTCTTTTTAAAATATTCTTTGAGATTATTATTCTCTTTTGTATTAATGTATTAAGATTACATTATTTTCCTCTTCCCTTTCTTTCCTCCAACTCTTTCCATGTATCCTCTCCTGCTTTTTTTTTTCAAATTCATGGCCTCTTTTTAATTGCTGTTGTTGTGTGTACATGCACATTCCTAAATACACAAATGCCACCTGCTCAATCTGTATAATGCTGCTTGTATGTATATGTTTTCAGGACTAACTGACCACTTGCTATTGGATAAACAGTTCTTCTATGAGAACTATTTTTCCTGGCCTCAGCATTCCTTAGTTTCCTGTAGTTCTTTGTTCAGGATTGAGGCCTTGTGAATGCTCTCCCCTCCATGTTAGCATGTCTGTTCTTTTCTTCAGCTTCAAGCTTTTTTGATGTTAGTTCTGCCTCTTCAGCCTGTGGTGGGCCTGGGTTTTGCTGGCCTCAGCACCTGCAGATCCTGGAACACTGTTTTAGTGACCCATCACTTGGCTTCCAGCAGAACTGAGTCTACCAATGGAGCTCATGTCTAAGATGTGTTTGTGTATACAGAGAGCTAGTCCTATGTTGACTTTCTCAGAAAACTCAGTGTTCTGCCAAGATCCTGTGACTCCCTGTTCCAAGTGACCTCATGATGAATGAGATCTACAGTAGCCCTGTACCAAGCCATTAGCACCATGGACTAGATTGGGAATACGTTTTAATTTTTCTCCCAAATTTCTCCATTTTATTCTCAGCCCATGTCATAGGTTTTTATTGTTGTTTAATGTTTTTATTTAGCTTTTTCTTTCTTTCTTTCTGGTGCTGGACTTTGAACTCAGGACTTCGATATGCTAGACAAGTGCTTTACCATTGAGCCACATCCTCGGCCACACATGGAGGCCACCTAATCTCAGGAATTGCCCGTTTGTCCTGCTGCCTAGGCCCCCAGTGCCTTGTAAAAATCATCAGTGTTTGACATTTCCAGTGAACGGTTTGTATGTGGATGTCTTCAGCATCCTCCTTACAGAGGCTGAGACAAATCTTCACTAGCACGAGGGAGTAGAATCAGGTGACAGGGCCTAGCAGAAAGTGGAGGCAATGCAGTGAGGAGGCTGACAGGTGTGAGACAAGCTGTTAGGGCTTGGCGATTGGCCCACTCAAGAACAGGCAGTGTTGCTGACAGAAATGCAAACCAGCGAGATAGAGAGTAGCCTCTGTTGAAGATACATCCAGGTACTCTGGAAACGGCACAGAATGCTAAAAGGCCGGTTACCGAATTCCCAGTGGCCTCAGCTTGACCCAGATAACTTTTCTCTTTTGTCTCTGCCAGATGCAGGTGACTGAGGGACACGCAGGCTTCTTGAGCCTGGAGTGGGCGCATGCGTAGTGCTGGCTCTTCCTCCCCGTACTCAGGTAAATCCTTCACTGGTCACATGATACTCTGCCTAGGTTCCTTCTCTTCTCATAAGTCAAAGATCGTTTAAACAGGATGGAGCACACAGTTACTGGCAGTTCCACTGCTTGTTACAGGGCACCTTTTAACTGCACGGTCATTCAGCTTTATTTTGGCCTTGGAGCTGCGAGGGATTACGTAGGGACGGACGGGCTGTATTCTGGGCTGCAGAATTACATAGGGACAGAACCTTTACTGTGAATCTTGGGGACTCTGGACATCTGCGGGCCAGAAGACATGGTTTCCATGACCACCGTGGGAACATTGGGCCTCTCTAAATTTCTAATGTGCTCCAGTGGGAACTTGTAAATGTGGTCAGATCCAACTCTGGACACTAGATGTGACATCTAGTTGCTCAGTTACTGCTGGTTCCAGAACCCCAGTGAGTACCGAACCTGCACAGGCGCGCAGGTCTGAGGGGTTTGCTAATGAGCTGTGCACATTCCCACATCCTTTAAGTTTCTACATGTTACTCAACACTGCCTAATGCAACAAAATGTTGTGTAGCAGTTGTACACCACACCCTTAGGAACCCCCACAGGAAAAGGAAGTCCACACATGCTCAGTCTCAGTACTGACACACACAAAAAATATTTCAGATGTGTGGTTGGATGAATCTATGGGTGTGGAACCTGTGGACAGAGGACAACTGGAACTTAATAAATGCAAAAACAATAGAAAGCCCAGACTCACTCCAATGAAGTCAGCAGGCATTACCCGAGCAGGGAACTAACACCAAGCGCTTTGGATGAAAGAGACCGTTATGCACTGACAGGTAACTGGAAGAGAGGCCTGAAATAGTCACTCCACACTCCATTAACACCTAACACTGGGATGAGAATCCCATGAAAAGCCAAAGTAGAATCCTGTTCTCCTTGGGGAGACTTTTCCAATCCCAACCCCGGGCTCGGTCTCCGTCAGGCACTCTTGCTGCTTCCTCTACTGGTAGCCATCATGTTTTGCTGCAATGACTTACTGCCAGCCTGCTAGGACTTTAAAACCTATACTCAGTACAATCATAATAGCAGCAGCCATGTACTGAGTTACTAAAGCATGGGGAGCCCCTTTGACTTCCTGTTTTCTCTAGTCCTAGATGGCCCGTTGTAGAACCATGAGCACAGGTATCACTCAATAGCAAATTCTCAAAATGCAGAATGCCATTAAAGCTGGAAGCCAAAAAATGGAGAACTTTCTCAAACTTGTTCCAGCAGCAGCTAGACAGGACCACAGAAACATAGCTGGTCCACACTCTCATGTCATAACTGGGAAGACAGAAAACTGACTGGGTCCAGGTCAGTCCATGATTAGGACTGTGCAAGTTGCAGCCTCTTGCTAATTTTATTAAAAACAACCACTACTGCCACTCCAATTTCACAAAGGCCACCATACCAAGTCCTTAACATCTGTTGGCACCTGTCATGCTATTAACCTTTCCTGGACTCTTCTAAAGGGGCAATTCCATCCACTTGGAACTAGAATAAAAAGCAACGCCCCGTGGTCAGTCCTATAGGCAGCAGAGCACATGACATGCACGCTGTTGAGCTAATTGTCCATCTCCCAGACCCTAGCTCTAGCTGTGTGACCCAGGCCTGTCTGTGGAATAGGTCCTACCTCCTAGATCAGTTTAACAACATTGCAGGTTTAAGTTCTTAAAGGGCCAGCAAGATGGCTCAGCAGGTAAAGATGCTTGTTACCAAGACTGAACCTGTCAAACCCAGGACCTACATGGTAGGAGAGAACTGACTCCTCAAAATTGTCCTGTAACTTCTGCACACACACAAAAAGTGATAAAAGAGAAGGGATTGGAGAAATGGCTCAGTGGTTAAGAGCAAGAACTGCTCTTGCAGAGAACCCAAATTCAGATCGAGGGATACTTAATGTCTTCAGCCTCCGAGGTCACTAGCAGTCATATGCACATTTCTCAGAGCAGTACGGGGACATAGTAAATGCCCAAAAGACAATCCTAGCTGTAGATGGATGGTCTTTAACCAGCTCCCACCACAGGCACAAACACTGTTTTCCAATCTTTGTGCTGCTCCAAGGGAGGATTTACTTTTTCAATGCTGAAATAAATACAAGACATCTGATCTGATGTGTTCATTTATTTTAATAATAATACATATGCCATGTTGTCACTATGGAATGTAAGTTCAGGTTGGACAGGGGGATTTTACAGTGCACTAAGCAGTCTGTATATCCACGTTTTGTATGTAATGTCTTGAAAAAGCAGTCCGCCCACCAGTTACCTCTCATTTCTATACTCTAATATTCATGATTTTTACAGAGAAAGTAGACACACTGTTAACATTAAGCCATGTATTTCCTTTATGTTTGTATTACCACTAGAGTACCTATTTCTGCTAGGGTGTAGCTCAGTGGTACAGAATTATCTAGCCCATGTGAGACCCTGCATTTAATACCTAGCACCACACACAACCTCCCCAAATACCTCTATCAAGATGACGTTGTAAGAATTGTCCTAATTACAAAGCATCAAAAATATAATTCTGCTATTATAAAAGGGCTAAGCTTGAACCAACAATTACTGTTTATAAGTGTGATTCTAATAAACACCACTTCTCTGCAGCTCTTATCAGCTTTCTAGGTTGTTGTACACACACACACACACACACACACACACACGCATACACTCTCCCTCCCTCCTTCCCATTCAGTTACAGGGCCTTTATAAGTAATATTTCATACTTTTTGGAAAGTATTTTCAGAAGCTAATAAACCTTAAAACATGAAGTTCTGAAGATAGCCCACAGGCAGACAAAATAAAGGAACCAGGGCCAACAGGATTCCTCCAAGACACCATTCAAAAGCATGGTCTGCTCTGCAGCACAGTGTGTGTGTCTGGACTGTCCACTGTCCTCCTTACAATGACTTTCATCATAAGGGTGTAAGGAAAACATTCAAGTGATAGGTTTATTTTGTGTTAACTCAGGCAAGAAAGGAAGCCGATATTCAATACTGTGTTATTGTCTAAACCCACGTTATTTATTACAGATAAAGACATGTGACCTCAATATGAGACGTGTAACTAATGCAAGCAGTTCCCAGGCCACGGCAGCAGGTACTCCTCTAAGGCTTGGGCTTGGCCCAGAACTCCTTGTACATGGAATAGCCCATACCTAAAGAAGAAGAAGACCAGCATTAAAACATCTCGTTCAGCACTCAGAAAACACACCACAGGTCACAGGATGGCTACAGGTGGCAGCCTGCCAGGACAGCTGGACACCAGAGGCCACACTCTAGCCTCCTCACATCAATCCTAAGACACTTTCATCTCCCAAGCTTGGTAGGCCAGTGTGAGCAGCTCACTATGCCACACTGTTTTAATGATCAGTATTTACCTGGAAAATTTAAAAACACCTACCACACAATACCAGATAAAGTCAATAAATAATGATTCCAGTAAAAGCATGTACATTTTAGAATCTCCCCAAACTCAATACAACAATCATATCCTTCTCAGAAAACTGTTACTATTAACCTATTTTCAGAATCTGAGCAATGAAATTTAACAGTTATAGAATAAGAATTTATCTATCATAGGAGGTCACTTTGTCACTGCTCTAATTAACTAATTATTCTTTCATAAGAAAGTGAATAAAAAGCACTTTCAAACTGCTTCAAGACCAGTAAAAATGGTTTGCTTTGTAAAGAAAAGCATCAATGAGAAATACATATTTGAAAATGTCCTGCTGGAACCTACCAAGAGTCATGGCTCCCACAACAAAACCCTGGGCTGCCACACGCATGTGGATCAGGTGAATGGACATCTTCGTATCACCCCTGCTCTTCAGTTTGTACAACCCATATGCAACAATTGCTGCAAACCCTGCCATTCCTGAAAACAGTCACAATTGTGTTAGACGCGTGGGAGAGAACAAGCCAATTTCACTAATAATCAACGTACTTTCTGATATTTTGGTTAGGGCACTTTATCAGAGCGAACAGTAGCAAAACTACTGCTGCCTCTCAAGCACTGGGTGTGCGTGTGTGCACGCGCGCTTGCACACTTGTATCCCAAGGTGGCCTTGAATTTGCTATGAACAGAAAATGACCATGAATTCCTGATCCTCCTGCCTCTACCTTCCAAGTGCTAGGTTATAAGCACACAATGCCACAATCCCCAGCTAATGATTACTTCTGAAAAAAATGTGGGTTTGTGGAATAAGTAGACAGATTTATGAATGCCGGGGAGGGGGGTCAGTGAGAAATCTCAGAAGGTAAAGGACCCTGCTGCTAAGCCCAATGACAAGTTCAATCACTGGAATCCACGTTTTGTTTTTCTTAAAGCCAGATGTGGTGAATATCTGTAATTCCAGGAGCACTCCTATGAGCAGATGGGAGGTGAACAGGATCCCACAGGAGGTCATAGGTCAGCTATCCTGGAGCGTGTAGAGAAAACGAGACAGAGCTGCCTCAAGAGGGTAGGAGAGGCTGGGCGGTGGTGGCGCACGCCTTTAATCCCAGCACTTGGGAGGCAGAGGCAGGCGAATCTTTGTGAGTTCAAGGCCAGCCTGGTCTACAAAGTGAGTCCAGGAAAGCCAAGGATACACAGAGAAACCCTGTCTCGAAAAACCAAAAAAAAAAAAGAGGGTAGGAGAGAACTGACACATAAAGTTCTCTGACTCATGACTCCTCTGACCTCCGCACGAGCACTGCAGCACATGCACATATATATGCACTTATACAGTAATAAAGAGATGGAATTTTAATTTAAAACAGATCATACATTCTCTCAAATGTCTAAGAAGTTTTGACAAAATACAATCAAGCATTAGGCCACAAAGAAAACAATTTCAAAAAGGCTAATTCCTAGACTTCAGAACCTAAAAAATGAAATTTAGCAATCAATACGAAATGGGCAATACACACTAAGGAGGTTAATCTTTGTAATTGGGCTTGGATGTTAAAACAGAAAGAAAAAAAATCAGGAAATTACTGTATTAGCACTAAAAAGGACAAAAGACAATAGTACTACTCCCTAGAGTAAAGAAAACTTGTCAGACCCAAACCAGAAAGTTATTCTAGGACAGCTGAGAATGGAAATCTAGGTAGACGTTTTCTCTAGATGTTTTCGGATGTATCAATGAAGTAATTGTCCTACTTGGCTTCATTGTTAACGTGACACTCTAGAGCAGTGGTTCCCAACTTTCTTAATGCTGTGACCCTTTCATACAGTTAGTTCCTCATGTTATGGTGAGCCCCAACTATAACATTTTTTTTTGTTTGTTTTTTTTCGAGACAGGGTTTCTCTGAATATCTCTGGCTGTCCTGGACTCGCTTTGTAGACCAGGCTGGCCTCGAACTCACAAAGATCCGCCTGCCTCTGCCTCCCAAGTGCTGGGATTAAAGGCGTGCGCCACCACCGCCCGGCCAACTACAACATTTTTGTTGCTACTTCATAAATATAATTTTGCTACTGTTATAAATCATAACGTGAACATCTGTTTTCCTATTGTCTTAGGTGACCCCTGGGAAAGGGTCGTGACCCAAAGGTTGGGAACCATTGCTCTAGAGTCAAGAAGTCTGAATTGAGGCACTGTTCAGATTAGATTGGCCTGTGGTTTTGTCTGTGACACTGTCTTGATCGACAGTGGGAGGACCCAGTCCACTGTGGGTGGCGCCATTCCTTGCTGGGCAGGTGGTTCTAGGCTGGATAAGTAGCTGGCTGGACATGAGCCCAGGAGTGAGCCAGCAAGCAGTATCACTCCAGTTTCTGCTTCAGGTTCCTGACCTGACTTTCCTTCAATGATGGACTGTCACCTGGAAGTGTAAGACAAATAACCTCTTTTTTCTTCCTTTTGATCCTCTTGGTGATGAATTTTATTACAGCAAAAGCCACATAACATGGACAATGATCTTTTCTCTAGTTGATCTAGCTGTTTCTCATTTGATTTGTGTTCATTGTGTAGATAATTATATCACCCACAGGCCAACAGGGTTTCTTCCTGAAGTATGTACACAGCTCCTTTCCTACCCTAGGCAAAATGTCAGGGTCTCCAGGCAACAGTGACAGAGTTCACATGGATCCTGATCCATTTCCAACTCGAAAAGGAATGTCTCTGGTGTTTTAGAACTAAATATATTTGTATGTGCTTTAAATGAATAAATTATTCCAATTTACTGATTTTGGAGTTTCCACTGGTGATCCTATTGCTGGTTCATGAGCGGTAAGGCCTTCTTGGACAGTGCATGCCCCTGTGACTGACCTCCACAGAGCCTAAATGCCAGAGTCTGGCAGCCTTCCCTCTGCCCATGCCACCACACATCACTGCTGGGAGGATGCAGTGTCCTCTTGGAGACGCCTGTATGCTTAGTTTCTCCTGACTTCATCTCAGCCGTCTTTGCTGACTCCGCTTTTACCCTTTCAGTGCTATAGACCTTCACATGAACACAGGATTTTGTCTTGAGCCCTGGGCAAATCTCTGGGTCAGAGGTGGTCCTGGGGTCCCCACACAGCATGAGTCACTGAAATAACAGCCAAAAATCTGAATACACATAGAACTTTTGGGATGAGATTTGTATGATGTTGATCTTATCATATTTCAACAAAATAAGAAAAAATGCATTTCAGGATTGACTCAATGTACAGATTTATCATGTTCCCACTGCCTTAAGCTCACAGCACACTGATTACAGAGCATCAGCCAGCTTACCAATGGGGACAAATGGCGTCTCCTTAGCTTTCCGTATAAACTTAGATCCTTGACCTTCATCATATGAAGAAATAGAAAGGTCTGAGTTGGTTGACATTGTGATTTCTTGAAGAGTCTTCCTGAAAGAGAATTTTTTGAGGTTCTGTAATTAAAAGAATCTAGAATATTATTCAATACTGAAATGAACTACTATGCCTAGTTTCTATGGTATCTGTTATCAGTGAACTTGAAAAACAACTTTAGAATTAAACTTTCACAATTAGAGAGAATTGTATACATTTATTCTTCCATCATTTTGTCTTTTTTCCCATATAATATTTTTTCTTTAAACATATTGTGAAAAACAGCAAATATTCTTCTAAAAGAATATGTAGGTGTGTGTGTGGGGATCTACTTACTTGCAGATGCCCAAGGATGGCCTCCAATTGGAGCCACTCAACATGGGCACTTGGAACTGAACTCAGATCCTCTGCAAGAGCAACGAATGCTCTTTACCACAGAGCCACTGCCCCCACTAAGCACTTTTAAGTTTGCTTTTTTTCTCTCCCAAGACAGAGTTTTTCTATGTATCTGTCTGTCTTGGAACTCACTCTGTAGACCAGGCTGGCCTTGAACTCAAGAGATCTGCATGCCTATGCCTCCTGAGTGCTGGGATTAAAGGTGTGTGCCACCATGCTGCTGGTTGTTTTCTTCCTTCCTTTCTTTTGATCTGAGGTTATCATTGTTAATAACACTGCAACGCAAAACAACTTTTTCACCGCCTTCATATTTTACTGGACATCTACTAGGCTTCTCTTCTGATCTGCCTTTTTTTTTTTTTTTTTGGTTTTTCGAGACAGGGTTTCTCTGTGTAACAGCTCTGGCTGTCCTGGACTCGCTTTGTAGACCAGGCCTGCCTCTGCCTCCCAAGTGCTGGGATTAAAGGCGTGCACCACCACAGCCCGGCCTGATCTGCCTTACTTTGCATGCCTTCCTAATGCTCCCCAGCTTCCTCTTTAAAAGTCTCATCTTCTTTTATGACATTCCTTTAAGTGGCACCCAAAGAGGCCAACATGAGTTTAATAGTTATAGGATTATAGAAGCGAGACCAAAAGGATTCATTTCCACCATCAGAGAGCAAAGGCTCTCTCTCCCTGAATTACTTCTCACACAGAAGGTTCACAGACATTTCATCACAATGAAGTAATAAGTCCATTTCATCTTTATTGTATTTCTTTAATGAATAATTTTGAACTGCCTATAATTCTGACCCATAGATTAAAGAAAGGAGGCAAACACAGCACACAGTGCACGAATCTCCAATTGGAAGCAACTGCTATCCATTCATGACCACACATGGGCCTGGACTCTTCATGTGCAGCATATTCCCGTTGGTAAGAAAAGTCTGAGGGAAATAGATTGCTATTCAAGGGGGTTGAGTTGCAGCAAAGGCCCTCAAAGAAAATCCAACTATACTGGGGGGAATGTTTAGTTTGAAAAGTGAACTCATCTCTCCAAGCCCTACACTCCCTTAGGAGCCAATACTTTCGTCCAACAGAGAAGAAAACGAGCTAGGTAGAATATTCAGATTAGAACTAAGTCTTTTCTTTTTTTGTACTCCATTACTTCCTAACACAATAATAAGCTTTTGTATATACAAGGCTCAGTAAGCTCAAGGTTCAGGATCTCATTACATTTGCAAAAATGAAACAAATACTAAGGCATGGTGGCACACAGCTGTAATAGCCTGAAGGAGGAGGATCTTGAGTTCCAGGCCAGCGTGAGCTTCAAAGAGACCCCACATCAAAGAAAATAAATCAACAAAAATCTCCAAATAAGCTACATAGGATATCCTGACTCCAAGAAAAACCAAATACATAGAAATCCAAAAAAAAAAAACACTAAAGTAACTGATAGCTCAAAAAACAAATTACAAAAAGGACAGAATGTATTTAACTGGCAATAACACAATCCACACTGCACCACAGGAAGCTATCTTAGCTAAAAGAGATTTCATAAACACTGAGACACCAAGAGCTGCAAGAATGGGCTCTATGGAGGGATGCATTTAGGCCTGTGTATTTACCACCTCCCTTCGGACCTATCTGGAAGTTTCTCAGTGATAGGACGGTTTCTCACAACTCTTCCTTCCAGCCTCCTCTTCAAGGCCACTCCAGCATCTGTCTGTTCTGTTCTGTATTCTTCCCAGCATTTGGAAAGCTGAGTGTTCTATCATTGAAGCCTTCCCATTTGACTCTGTCTACTTCACAATTTTCTCAGTTAACTCTTGGTTTTGCAGGTTTGCGTCTGAATTGGCCTCCTCTGGAAAGCCTTCTTCCTTGGTTTGTGTATAAGTACTCTAGTTAGGCATCCCTATACAACCCTGCACTTTGTAATAACACTTACAAACACCTGTTTGACTTCTGGAAGCCAGGGTGCCCTGCTTGCACATATTCCCATGGCCTGCTACAAATCCCTGTACATAGTTAGTACTTTTATATATTTGGTTGTGAGCCTAGCCTTTAACGGCTGAGCCATCTCTCCAGCCCCATAGTTAGTACTTTTAAAGAGTTTAATCAGGCAGTACAAAAACATCAAGCTGTGTATACCTAAGTCAATTTCCTTTTATTATTATTATTATTATTATTATTATTATTATTATTATTATATCAAATCTATGAAGAAGATATCCTGAGTAGGTCTTGATTCACTGAAGCTACAAGTGACAAAGTTATCAGACTACAACCTACTTTAAAAACACTTTGTTGCTGGATGGGGTGGTACATGCCTTGAATCCCAGCCCTCAAGAGTCGGGGGCAGGTGGATCTCTTTGAGTTCCAGGACATCCAGAGCTACAAAACAGAGACCCTCTCTCCAGATTACAGAACAAATCAAACCTCCCTTTGTGTTTCTGCCTCCTGAACTCATCCTGTGAGAGGTGCCTCTAGGCAGTCTGTGCTGAGCATCCAGCTTGCGGATCGAGCATTTGTGTAGCATGCATGAGTCAGGCTTAGATTCCCAGCAACACCAACAAATAAACCATAAATAGATAAGGAAAAAAATCACAGTTGGTATCTTTTTCCCATTTCCTGTGTGCCTGAGTGTAATTGTCCAGTGGGTTTAAGGAGCAAAAGGCTTTTTTCTCTTTTCACGAAGGAGAGAGGCAACTGTCTCTTTACTGAATATAAAACAGCAGTCACCATTCTTTCCCTTTGTCACCTGCGATACAGACTCTCAAGCTAGTGTGGGGGAGCATTTGACTTCACTTTCAGAATGTTGCCTCTGCAGTAAAGAACTGTTGCACCACACATGGCCATTATTTGGTTTAGGGGACTAATGATAGCCAGTATGGTTGCCATTAATCTCAGCACTCAGAGGGAGGAGGATCTTGAGTTCAAAGGTAGCCTAGGCTACATAGTAACACTCTGTCTCAAGACAACAAAAATAATGAAATCAAATTTACAACAGACTTCCATTAGGCATGAGCTGGCAGTTGTCTGACAGGAAGCTGAAGAGGAGTCTGGAGCTCAAAGAAAGCCACATTGGTGGAACTATAATTACATGACCCAGCTGATAGAGGTATTTGCTCCAATGTATTAGTATGCATTTGTACCAATTATATATGCATTTGGCTTCCAGAAAGGGCTACAAAACGATGAGGTAACTGAAAAGAGTTGGGCATGGTAGCACCTGGATGTAATCTCAGCACCAGACTGAGGGAGGCAGGAGATCAAGTTTGAAGCTAGCCTGTGCTACAGAGCAAGAGCCTGCCTGAGGGGGAAAAAAAAAAAAGAAGAAGAAACTTTGATTCAGGAATACTTTATGTGGACATTTTAGGATACAATCAGATGAAACGTGAATAATTAAAATCCAATACACACCAGAACTGTTATTCTAAATTAGGCATTTATATCACCTTAAAGACAGTGTAACTCTAGTGTAATTAGTATAAATATAAAACACTTTCTGGATATATAATTTTGATAATTCCCTTTATCACCTAGAAAATTCCCAAGTATTCATGAAATATAGCAACTTAAGTGAAAAAGGACATCCTTTAGTTTCAAGGTCAATAAGCTCAAATCATTACTTGGGAGCAAGAAATTAATCAGATGGTGATCAATATCCTTTTTTTCTTCTTTCTTTGAGACAGGGTCTCTCTATGTAGCCTTAGCTCTCCTGGAACCTGATGTGTAGACCAGATGGCCTTGAACTCACAGAGAACTGCCTGCCTCTGCCTCCCAAGTGCTAGGATTAAAGGCGTGCACCACCACTGCCCGGCCAATATCCTAATTTTACAAGTGGAAAAATGGGTTTGAAAGGTCATGTGAATTGTTCCACACTAGGAATATACATTTGGAAAGGTAGGATTTGAATCTGGCTCTCCCTATATAAAGTCCACAGTTTTTTTTTTTTGGCTGATTATATATTTACTATTAAATGAACACTTTTATGTTACAGGTACAACTTTGAACTGAAAATATAAAAATTCATTCCTACCAGAACCCTGTCAGGAATAGTCTTTAAAATGTAAAAGCTGTGCACAAGTCATGCCTAAAGTTAAAAGACTCCTCTCCAGTTACTTAAATTATCTAACAATTTCAATTTCTTTTTGAAGTTTCTTTTCCCACTAAACAATGGTTTCAAATTCTGATTTTTTTTAAGGTTTTTCGAGACAGGGTTTCTCTGTGTAACAGGCCTGGCTGTCCTGGACTCACTGTGTAGACCAGGCTGGCCTTGAACTCACAGAGATCGGCCTGCCTCTGCCTCCCGAGAGCTGGGATTAAAGGCGTGTACCACCACACCCGGCTCAGGTACCAGTCAGTTTGTGCAAGCGCCAGCCAGATTCAGATTCAAATGGCCAGGGAAAGGATACAAGGATTTGTAGTTTAAGGAGCCCTTTCGAATAATATCACAGAAGAAAAGAGGACTCCCTAGCACACTCCAGGAGCACCGAGAACCACTTGGACCTGTCAGATTTTGCAAACTGTCAAGCTGGAGTGTCTTGGTAGTTCCGGAAGTAGATTCCCTGGGTGGGGATCAACCCCCACAGTGGAAGCTCGGCTTTCCACCCCAGGAAGGCAGACAATACTGCCGATTCACCTGGGGTGCCAGTAAATCCGAACTCTAGCCGTGCTTCTGTGATGTCTAAGTCACGTTCCCTCCTCAGGGGCGTTCGCACTCCTCCACAATCTTCCTCCTCCGTTCAGGGACATAGGGTCACCTCAGGTCGGCACCCTGAAGGCCAGGCTGAGGTGCCCGGCGCGGCGCCCTCCCCTCCCACCCTTCTCGTGACCTTGACCCGACTGCGTGGCCGGTTCGATCGCGCTCCTACTCCCTCCTCGCCCGCTGCTCCCGGGATCCCCGAAGCTGGCACCAGCCCAGTCCGCGTCTCTCCTCGTGGCCTTTCGTTCTCCTCTCAGCGTGTTTCGTCCCCTCGGCCAGGGCAGAATCTTCAGCCTCGTTCCTCCGGCTCCGTCTCCACTGGCCGACGGGGACCACGCGTCCTCCGCCCCTCCGGAGGACCCTCCGCCCCTCCCGCGGCCCTCGCCCCGCGCCCGGCTCACGCTCACTCACAGACACGCGGCGCCCCTTCCAGTCCTGCCGGCTTCTAGCCGCCGCTCCCGAGCGCTAGTGCACCGGCTTCGCCGCGCTCCGGCCTCCGCCTGCCCCGGCCAATCAGAAGCCGGCAGCCGGCGCGCCGGGTACCGCCCACCCGGGTTACGTGCGAGGGCGCGGTGGGTGTGGCCGCCGGGAG
Organism: Lophiomys imhausi; assembly: GCA_907164525.1. Classification (NCBI taxonomy): domain Eukaryota; kingdom Metazoa; phylum Chordata; class Mammalia; order Rodentia; family Muridae; genus Lophiomys; species Lophiomys imhausi. The sequence goes on along the minus strand of CAJQZJ010003646.1, from coordinate 1,933,303 downwards.
CGAGGCGCCGATTGGCTGGGGAGCCGGGACTCCCCGGCCCGCGCCGTCGCGCGCCGTTCGTGTCAGACGTGAGGCCTGGGCGGCCGCGTTGGCACGGTGCAACCCGCCCCGCGTGGCCTCACCTTTCTCGCGAACCGCCGAGCGCCGTGCACGCTGCGCACGCGCAGGCCCGCCCGGCCAAGATGAGACTCCCGAGAGGGAGCGTGCGCCGCCGGGCCTCCTTGGGGTCCCTCCCTGGGGCTAGCGGTGGTCCGAGAGCTGTGACCTCACCCCGGCCTGAGGAGGAGTCTCTGAGGCCGCCGGCTTCCGGGGCAGGACTCCGCTCGGGCTCGCAGTGTCCGTCCAAGTGATGGCAAACACTGACCATGGCACCATCTGTGTCCGTGTTAAGTCTCAGTGTAGCAGAACCTGGCGGCCTGCTGAGAGACGTAGGCTACTGGTAGATGCTCAACGTTGAGTGACTCCATCTCTTCTGGCCTGCACACCTCCCAGGCTTGAGGCAGCTCTGCCAAAGGGACTTTTCCCCCACTAGTTTACTGATTATGTAAGCGGGGAGGGAGGAAGGTTCCCCATACCTCATTGTTTCTTTTCTTTCTAAACTACTTTTATTACATTTATTCATTTGTGTGAGCATTTGCTGAGGTCAGAGGACAACCTTCACTAGTCGTCTTCTACTGTCTGGATCCTGGGGATAGAACTCTATTGGATTTGGTAGCTCTTACCTAGTGAAGCATCTTGTTGGACCCTCAATAAGTTTCTTGAAGCCGGGCGGTGGTGCCGCACACCTTTAATCCCAGCACTCGGGAGGCAGAGGCAGGTGGATCTTTGTGAGTTCGAGGCCAGCCTGGTCTACAAAGTGAGTCCAGGACAGCCAGGGCTACACAGAGAAACCCTGTCTCGAAAAAAACAAAAAAAAAAAAATAAGTTTCTTGAATTTCCTGGAGGTTGACGTTTCGATAGCTTCCCTAGTCATACGAGTCATCCTCCAATAACCACACAACAGACATGATAAATGAATATTAAAAACTTTCATTACATTTTTATTTATTGTGGGTAGGGCACATGTGCCATGGCAAATGTGTAGAGGTCAAAGGACAGGTTGAAGCAGTCTGTTCTCTCCTTTGCCCATGGGTTCCAGGAACCTAACTCAGGTTAAAGATTATTTAAGTGATATGTACGAAACATTTCATGCTATGCATGATAAAACTCCATACCTTGGGGCTGGAGAGTTGGCCAAGTGGTTTAAGAGCACTTGTCACTCTTGCAGAGGATCCAGGTTCAGTTCCTGGTACCCACCTGGTGGCTCACAACCATTCATAACTCTAATTCCAGTGGACCTGACACCCTCTTTTGACCTCTTAAGGTGCCAGGGATGTATATATGATGTTACTACATACATATGCAGGCAAGGTTCATTTAAAATAAAATTTTCTGCCAGGTGTGGTGGCACACACCTTTAATCTCAGCACTGGGGAGGCAGAGGCAGGCAAATCTCTGAGTTCAAGGCCAGCCTGGTCTACAGAGTGAGTTCCAGGACAGCCAGGGCTGTTTACACCGAGAAACCCTGTCTCAAAAAACCAAAGTAAAATAAAACCCTCCGTGCTTTGATTATGTGTCAGCTTTCTGTCTTCGAATGCACGCTTTTTGTACGGGTGTCTGGACACCTTTGCTGAGTAGGAATCAGTGGTGGTAAATGAAGAAAGATGTGACGACAGAGAAAGTGTGCTCTGCAAGGGACCAGCTGTGTCCTGGTCTGAGCTTCTGCACTTTGGTATAGAAAAGTAGCCTTGAGGCTGAGCCTTGCCTCGAGTGACTATTTTATACATTAATACTTTGTTCCATTTTTAAGAACACTTGCTAAGGCAGGGTAACTTACCTGGGTGAATAGAGAACCACCAGATGTTGAACACACAGAGCTTATCACAATACCCCCATCTGTTCAGCACAAACCACAAGTCATGGACTTAAACAAATGAAAAAACACCATCTATGAACTCATCAAATCGGAACACATAGGTGTATCAGAACCATACCAAAACCAGACCCACAAGCTTAGCAAACACACTAGACCAAAGGATGATGTAAGCTCCTCATCTGAGTCATATAAAAAGAAGCATTGCTGGGCGTGGTGATAATCCCAGCACTGAGGACTGTGAAGGAGAATTGCAAGTTTGAACTCAACAAGGCTACATGGTAAAACTCTACCTCAGAAGCAGGAGGACCTTGCACTGACATCTATGGTCCTGTCACAGGTCACTGTATATTCGTCACTAAGTGAACTCCTGATTCTGTTTCTGGGGCGTCAGCTCTGCATGTCACCCTGCCTGACTTGCCCACAGGAATTATGTATTGTCTAGAAGCACTGTGCCTTAAGCCTGCTCTGCACCTGGGCAGCCTGGTGCTCTGAAGAGCTCTTTGATGACCCCTGGATGCCTAACCATCTGGAGTGACACTAGATCTACATCAGCTGTCTGCCTTTTCTTGTAGTGGGGCCTCTCTGAAACCCATGATGGGCATAGCCTTTTCTTAGTAGTTCTAGAATCTATATAATCTTGTGTGGGATGAAATGTGTAATCTGAGAGTAATATTAGTAACTAAGAATGGATTGGAGGACTGGAGATGTGGCTCAGCGATTAAGAGCACCGGCTTGTCTTCCAGAGGACCAGGGTTCAAAATCCCAGCACCTACATGACACTTTACAACTGGCTGTAATTCCAGTTCCAGTGGACCTAACACCCTCACACAGACATACATGCACATGAAAAATAAATAAAACTTTTAAAAAAGATTGGAATGAAATAGAAGAAAATGATCATTCAGTGGTCATGTCCCCAAATGAAATCAAGACTACTTGGTGCCTTGAAGTTAATGAAATGGGCATAACTTATGGATTTATTGTTACTTAATAAATTCTGACATTGTGGAGTGATACAAATGTGAGTGATTATATTTATGACATGGCTTGCTCACAGTATTACAGTTAACCTCAGTGACCAATAATGAAGGTAAACCTGAAGTCATTGAATCCTTTGACCCTGTAAATATAAAGGCTAATACTAGCAATGACCAGAGTATATTTATTTTTGACAGGGACTTGTATACTTCAGAATAATTTAACTAGCTTGTTGGTTTGTAGAAAATGAAATAGAGGCTGCTCATTTAGACCTGAGTGGAAGTCCCAAGTTAACAACATACTAACAATGACCCCGGGCTTACCTTCTCAAAGATGTCACTATTTTTAAAAAATAGGATCTCATTGTGTAGCCAAGGCCGGCCTCAAGCTTGTAAAATGCCTGCCCCACCCTTGTTATTTTGGTGTTTAGTTGGTGCCACCAAGCCTGACTTGTTATTTGTTTTCTTCATTTATGATATAGGTATCAATTGTGGTGAATGAGGAAGCAACCTGTATAGTGTTAGCCTCATGATGCCTGGTATAAAGGTTTTTACCTATGAAGTGGGGCCAGTGAAAGGCTCAGCTTGCTTACAAGCTGAGAGTCCTGAGTTGGATTCCAAGGACCCAGGTGGACCACATGTGGAACTTGTTCTCTGACTTCCACTCACATGTTGAGGCATGTAATAGCCCTTCCCACACAAAATAAATAAACGTTATAAAACAAAAAACTGCGAGACTGGAGAGATGACTCAGCAGTTTAAGAATACTCAAGGCTTTTGTCAAGGACCTGGCTTCAGTTCCCAGTGTACATGTGGTCCACAACAATCTGTGACTCCTGCTCCAGGAGCACCGACACCCTCTTTGGGGACTACATACATAGTATACAGACAAAATACACATAACATAAACATTAATAATTACACAAGTTTTTAAAATCTGAGAAAAAGCAGAGATCAAGATTATAAGTAGTCTTTTTTTTTCCCCTGTAATTAGGAGACCTGCTGCAATGGCAGGTGAGTTTTGTTCAGTTGGTTGGTTTTTGGTTTTTCCAGACAGGGTTTCTTTGTGTAGCCCTGACTTTCCAGGATTCACTTTGTAGACCAGGCTGGCTCTGACTCAGAGAAATCTGCCTGCCTCTGCCTCCCAAGTGCTAAGATTAAAGATGTGCACGCACTACCATGCCTGGTGGCAGGTGAGATTTAATATGGAAAAAGAATTGCATTTTTGTACATATTGAGCTCATTCTCTTAAGTATTTAGGAAGAATTTCTATTTTGGGATAGTAGATCACACAGGTAATTGAAGGAAAGTTAGTGTGCAGAACCCCTGCAAGTATAGCTGTGTGGAAGATGCATATTTGCCCTCAAACTTTCTCTCTTTGGTCTGCTATTAGATTCCGCTTAGTAAGACTTTGTTCAGTTCCGCTTTGAAGTGATTTGAGTTTTGAGAAGAAGGCTTGGCTTTTATTTTTGACCTTCAGTTCTGGGGATGGAAGCCAGGGCCTTCTAAGTAACTTGGATTACAGGCTTGTACTACCAGATCTGTCTACTGTAATCCCCAGCCACTAGGTGGTAGAGGTAGAATTGTGAGTTCAAAGTCAACCTGGGCTAGTCAGCTAAGGCTAACTTGGAATATACTGTGAAATCTTGTCTCAAAAGAACAACAGTAGACAGATCTGGTAGTACAAGCCTCCACTCTGAGCTAAGGCTTATCTTTTGTCACATGTGTAACAGCTTTGTCAGTCTGGGTTGAAGGACAAAGCATGAAAAGAAGCAGGAAAATATGTTACAGTAGCTAGTGTGTTAACCTGTAATCCCAGCACTCAGGAGGAGAACCATGAGTTGGAGGCCAGTTTGGACTACATAATGAGACCGTCTCAAAAAACAAGGAACAGGAACTTGGTTCACTGGTAAAGCACTTTCCTAGTTCATGTAGGGCCCTGGATTCAATCTCCAGAATTGCAAGAGAAAAAGATACAATAGAAAATTAGATAGCAGTATGGACAGAATTTCCTCAATTCTAAGCATCCTTTTAAAAACAGTTGAAGAGAATAGGAAGATGACTTGGTGGTTAAGAGCATGTGGTGGTTTGAATGAAAACGGCCCCCATGGGGTCATAGGGAGTGGCACTATTAGGAAGTGTGGTCTTGTTGGAGTAGGTATAACCGTGTTAGAGGAAGTAGATCACTAGGGGTGGGCTTTGAAGTTTCAAAATGCCAAGCCAGGTCCAGTGTCTCTGTCTTTCGGCTGCCTGCCAATGAACTAGATGTAGATCTCTAAACTACCTCTCTAGCACCATGCCTGCCTTCATGCTGTCATGCTTCCCACCATGACTAAACCTCTGAAACTAATCCATAATCCAGACCCAGTTAAATGCTTTTCTATGTGAGAGTCGCTGTGTTCATGGTATCTCTTCACAGCAACAGAACACTGACTAAAACAGAGCACATACTGCTTTATTATAGGATTGAATTTTGAATCCCAGCACCCACATCAGATGGTTCACAAAACCTTGTAATTCCATCTCTAGTGGATCTAATGCTCCCTCCTGACACACACACACACACACACACACACACACACAAGTGCACATGCATCCACATGCAGGTAACACACAAATAAAATAATCTTAAATTTTTTGGATTACAGAAGAGATGCAGCCTTTAGACAAGTTTATTGGTACTTGATTAAAGTACTGAATTAAGAATCAAATTGAGGGATTGTCAAGTGGCTCAGAACATGAAAGTACTTGCCACCAAGTCATGACCAAATTCAGCCTCCAGGATTCTCAAAAGTTGTCTTCTGGCCTCCACACTTGTACTAAGGCCTGTGTACCCACACATACATAAAGAAAAGGAAGAAAAGAAAGAAAGAAGGAAAGTACGTAGGTAGGAAGGAAAAAATGAAATATAAAATCACTTTGAAACAAACTTTTGCTGTCATTAAAAAGACCTACCTGGGAAACCAACTTTATATTGTCCCTCTTTTGAAAGAAGGTCCAGATATGTCACCGCCCTGCCCTTTCCCTGAGGGTTGTACAGTGCAGTAAGTAACAACCCAGGCCTGGTTGTAGCACTCTCATAAAGCTATATTTTGTGGGGCCAGTGAGGTGCCTCAGTGGTTGAGAGTTATTCTTACAAAGAACCTGGGTTTGATTCCCGGCCTTCACACGGTGGCTCACAAGTGTCTATAACTCCAGTTCAGGGGAACCGAAGCCCTCTCCCAGCCTCCTTGGGTACTAGCATACATGAGGTGCACAGACAAAAGATCCATACACATAAAGACTGCATTTTGGTGTGGCAGTCACTTTGAAGAATCATGAACTGGATACAGTCTTCCCTACCCATTCAACACTTTATAAAGATTTTACAGCCAAAGAGACAAAACATAAACATTAAGAAAGTTTCAAAGGACACATTTTGTATTTTTTTGAAAGATTTACATTGTGTTAGTTATTTTTAAATGTTTTAAAACTGTCCAGTCCATTTCTTTCCTTTTTATGGGAATACCAGGTTTGAGAATTTAAATGTCTCGTTTAGACGACACACAGACAGACTCTACATGATTAATTGAGCCTCTCTGGAACCAGCTCAAGGTCATGTGCGCAGATCTATGTGATCTTTGGTGGAAAGGACTGGCAGTTTCCAGGCATCTTTTGGTTCAGACTTTATTTGTAATGAAGTGGTTGGTGAACACTTACATCATGTGAACAGTGCTGCAAATGTTAGAGCTAATGAAAATGAAACTTTAGCACCAGGACTATTACTAAGAAATATAGTCGTACATCATCACACTCTCCTTACTATAGGTAATTAAATTTTAGAAACCTGTATTCATGTATTTTTGTGCATGTATGTGTCAGAGGACAACCTGTACCTTCCACCATGTAGGTTCTGTGGATGGAACTTGATCCATTGGACATGGCTCCAAACACCTTTACTCCTGATCCGTCCCATAGGCTCTGTAAATCATTTCAACCCACCTATATGTGTGGACAAGGAAAGGTGTCACAGAGGTGCCTGCCAGCCTTGCTCTTGTCCCTTCTTCCAGAGAACCTCCCTTACTCATGCTCCAAGCAGCTGCTTATACGTGATTCTAGGGGAAGAGGCTTTTGAGTTAGTTGTCCCTTTAGGCCTGAAGTTTCATTGTCTTGTTCTTAGTGCTCTCTTTTTAAAACATTAGGTCTTTTTATTTGTTTTGTTTTAAGTGTGCTTCAGACTTTTTGAGAAAACTGTACCTGACCATTATCAGAATTTGGGAATGCAGAGACTCAGATAGTTCAGGGAAGCCATACTAAACTCTAAACTTAAGGACTCCGTTCTTTCCTGGAACTAATTTAATTACAGTAGGTTGACAAAATGGGTCTGTAGATGCAGCAAAGAAAGCCTTCAAGTACTTTGGGTGGAATTTGAGGTATCTGTCACACCACAGGGAACAGTGTCAAAAGGTCACCTACTCTATGACCATATACCATCCTGAATGTGCCCAGTCTCAGCAAAGACTCTGGAAGACCAGATCTTAGAAGGAGCCTTGGCAGCTGGAATGCAGAGATTGAAAGGGTAGTATTTCTTAGAGAGAAAACTGGGCAGAGACTAGGGGAAACATGAGACTATAACTTTATCCTGGAGCCTGTAAGTGGGAAAAGGAGAACACTGATAAGAGCAGAGTCGGAAGAATGGAAGCAGGCTTCAGCCACAGCTGGGAGGATTTTGATTTAGTTCTGTTATTAAAGAGCTAGGACAGGGTTGGTGAGGAGATGCTTGCAGTCCTAGCACTGTGCAGTTGGACTTTAAAGCCACATAGCAAGTTTTGAGGCCAGTTTGGGCTACATGAGACCCTTTCTGAAAAGTATTAGGGGGCTGGGCAGGTAGTTCAGTTGTTAAACTTCTTGGCTAACATACCCAAAGTCTTGGGTTCAGTCTTCAGCATGGTATAAACTGGGTGTGGTGGTGCACAACTCTAATCCAGCACTCAAGAGGTAGAGACAGCAGGATCAGAAGTTCAAAGTCCTCTTTGATTACACAGCAAGTTTAAGGAAGGCCAGCCTGGGCTACTTGTAACCCTGGCCTACCTCCTAAATGGATAGTGTTTTCCCTGGGTGTCCAAGCAGGATGTTGGCAAGAACAGAGGACATTTGCAATTCTTGGCAGAGGAGTAAATGGGCTGGAAAAGAAATGTCAGCCTAGATCTGTCCAGTCTTTTGTGAGACATTGTCCAACAGTACAAGGTCCACAGACTGAGTTTGCTTTGCTGCTTCTGAGCTATATGAATGGTAAAAACATATGTACCTCTGTTTCTTCATCTGTGATAACATTCTGACAAATGTTAAATGTGTTAAATGTTAAACATGTAAGTGTTAAATGACATACAAAATCTTAATGTGATCTGACACATTGTAAGTGCTGTATGAACAATTATTATGACATTTCTGCCTGCTCCCCTTTTTGGTGCGTATCTGTGTTCATGTTCCTTTAGGTCCTACCTAGCTAACCTACAAACACAATAGACAATTTCATTTGTATGAGAGCTTTACATTGAAAATTTTCTTTTGATTACTGAAGGTGTGCATAAAAACTGTAAATGCAGGATGCTCATAAGTAATTTGATATACTGGCAGAGAAGTGAAGAAAAGGCAGACATTATCTCTAGTTTATATAATCTCTTATTTTTATACCCCTGCTTTCAGTTAACCATGTAAAAAATATTTCCATTAGTAGCCAAAAGGACAGCAGGATTTAGGTGTTTATGTAACCATGAACAAAAATATTATACTTTAAATATTTTAGTCTTGAGTTGATTTATTCACTGATGCATTTAGTACAATTTGTTATTGTTCAAGGCAGTAGAACAATAAGTGCCAGTAAGAAAAAAATGTAGAGTTTGGGGCTCATTTGGGGGCCAGGATTGCTGCTGTTTATGGCATTAAAAGACATGTGTTTGAAGATCACTAGAATTCCTGTTAGGAGTATGACCTCAAGAAGTTACTTACCTTCTTGGATCTTGAACATATTAACTACATAATGATCCATCAGTACTGCAGAGATGACTCAGTGGGTACCGTGCTTCTTCTGCCAATGTGAGACCTGAGCTCAGATCCCAGCCTCAAGTGAAAAGGGGCAAAGAAGCATGTACCTGCAGCCCCAGCATTACACTGGAGAGGGTGGGGACTAGCAGGTCCAGACAGTCTAGCTGAGACTTGGAGTTCCAGGGTTAGTGAGAACTCAGTCTCAGATAATAAGGTGGGCACAATTGAGGAAGACATCCTGACATTAGTGTCTGGTCTTCACACTTGCTTGGATAGGTTAGTGCACCTTCAGACACACACACACACACACACACACACACACACACACACACACACACTATTTTTTTAAAAATAAACCTCATAAGATTGAATTATGTGACCTAAGTAACCTTATTGTAAGACACCAAGAGAAGAACTCAGAGATGTGTGAATTACTTTTGTGTTGCTGTTTAGACTGCTTGACAGAGTCGTGTTGGGGGAGGAAGGGTTTATTTTGGTTTACAGTTTCAGAGAGTTTGCCTGTCAGAGTTCATGGCAACAGGAACTCTCTACACCACAGAAAACCCAGAAGCAGAAAGAAGGTGAATGCCTACACTCTGCTGGTTTTCTCCTCTCTCCTTTCATTCTTTCCAGACCTCCAGCTTTTGGGTTGATGCCACTTGATCACCTCAGTCCTTCCTGAAAGCACTCTCCTGGACACCCCGTTGGGGGAAGGTCTAACAAGTGCTGATTTCAATGCTGAGATCTGGTTACCGCCCCTTCTGAGGCATTCTCTGATTGGTTAAATAAATGCTGAGGCCTGAGATTGGACAAAGACAGAAGTAGACGGGACTAAGATATGCGAGCTTCTGAAGCAGAGAAGTAGATGGGGAGAAGAAGCCTCAAAGACAAGCATCAAAGAGCAAGAAGGAAGACACATGCCATGGCATAGAGAAAAAACATCACTCCACATGGCTTGGAACATCGGCCTAGCGTGGAGAATAACAGTCCAAGGGGACATATGTATATATCGGGTTGTATTTGGGAAATAGAACCAAGAGATAACTTAGATGGGCTAAGATCGCTCAATCCAGGCCAAGTCTTGTTAAAATGCATGTGGTGTCCATGTGCTCATTTATAGTGGCTGGTTAAAGATTAACAGCTGCCAGCCAATTAACGATCATCTAAATATAGTAAACAATTTAATTATTTCTACACTGAAGAGATTCTAAATCCAGTCAAGTTGACAATGAAGATTAACCAGCAGAGGATGGAATTATCATTTTAAAAGATTATTGATTTTTAATTGTGCATATGTGTGTGTCTCTTGCTGTGTGTATATGCACATGAGTGCAGGTGTCCAAGGAGGCCAGAGATATCAGGTCCCCTGGAGTTGTAGTTAGTTGTGAGCTGCATGGAGTGGGTGCTGGGAAGCAGGTCTTGTGGAAGAGCAGCAGTGTTCCTACCTCAGGAGCTGCTCTCCAGCTGCTATAATAATAATAATAATAATAATAATAATAATAATAATAATAATAATAATAATAATTTATTATTATTATTATTATTATTATTATTATTATTATTATTATGAGATACAATCTCTTGTACTGCAGGCTGGCCCCAAACTCTTGGCAATCTTTCTGTTGAAGTCTCCCTAGTGCTGGGATAACCACATTATACCCATCTGACTCCTCTTTTGGTGGTTATTCCTCTTCTCAAAACTTTGGATGGGAAGGAAAGGTGTCTATATCACATCCCCCCCCCCCCCGTCCACTCACTCACTTCACCCAGCCTGCTTTCTGTGCCCATCACACTGACGTCATGCAATGGATGTCCTCTGGTCTCCCAGGCACAGCCTGAACTCCCCCATCACATGGACATCATGAAACATTCTTTGACTTCTTCTCCCCACTACTTCTGATCTGGCTTTTTTTTTTTTCTTAATTGCTGTCACTTGTGATCCTCCTGCCTCAGCCTCCTGACTTCACCACAAATCACATGTTCAGTTCTTTGGAGCTAGTAGTGGCAGGTTGGCAGGATGGGCAGGAGAGGACAGTGTGGCATGTTTTCAAGCTGAAGATCTCGTTTCTCTTACCGGCTTTACAGACATTTATGCTTGAGTTAGCAGTGTGTACACATCTACTTCATGTAGTTCCCTTTGGGTTTGGTGTGCAGTCTGTAATACTGGCTTCTTGGGAGGCTGAGTCAGGGAGATGGCAAGTTCAAGGCCTACCCGGGCACTGAGACCCCGTTTCAAAATTTAAAGAGTGTGCTGGTGAGACCATGAAAGCCTGTCAGCCCAAGTTAGATCCCTGAACCACTGTGAAGGTGGGAGAAGAGAACCTCACAGAGTTGTCCCTGTCCTTAACATGTGTGCCCACTCACATTACATATGCACTATATACACACACTTATGACAAAGTCTTTTAAACTAAAACATAGCTGAGAGGGTGGGCAGGGGCTACAGCTCAGTTGTAGAGCGCTTGGCCAACGATACACTCAATACTGTAGATATGTGTAATTTTACAACACACACTTGTCATGTTGTACCCACATATTTTGTCATTGTTTTCCCAGTAGATAGCAAGTAGGCAGAGTTTCCTTTTTAACTGTAGATGGGCTATATTTTAGATGATAAAGCTTGTAATTTAATAAACATAACTGAAAAGAATGACTTATTTTTGTAATCTGTATTTGCACAGGTGTGAGACTATGTTGCATTAAAAGCCTCCTCCTTCAGGAAGACAACACTTCCCAAAGAAAGGAAAGGAACAGCTTTGCTCCCTGGCTTCCTGGCTAGAACCCACACCAGGACTGATACACCACGAGGGTCAGGCTTCTGAGGGGGTGTTGCCTTACAAGCACCCAGGATTAAGAACGATGCTGTGCCCATGTTTCTGTCACTGCATGGCTGCTGGTGTCCTGCACAGAAACTTCCACCAAACCCTGAAGCCCTGCCTGAGAGGTGAGCAGCTGCGTGCAGCCACACTGGCGCCCTGTCAGCTTCAGAGCTACAGCAGGACTTTCCCTTTGGAGACAGTCTCACTCAAGTCCAGGCTGACCTTGAGCTAACAGGCCTGTCTGCTTCAACCTCTGAAGTGCTGGCATTATAGGTGTGTGCTGCCACACCCAGCTTGCAGTGGGCTTGAACTCTCCTGATCACCCATCACCTCACTGCCTCAAATGCCAACATCTCCTACTCTCTCTCAACAAGGATTTCGGGTCTGTTTATGATCTGCCAACTCTCTGGATGAGGCATGGCCACACTCAATGACTGTGCAAACAGTTTTTTATTGACTGATCTCCATGCTCTCCAGCCACTCTTCCCTCACTCCCATTAGAGGCACGTCTGTTTGCCTTGCCAGTGGAATGAATTGAGGGCTTGTAAATGGAGCTGACATTTAAATTAGATCCAAATTGCAGTAATGGTCTCCTTTCCCAGAGATGAATGAGCAATTACTTTTACAGCTCTAGGAGAAAAGTGGATTATGCAAACAGATACTTCACGCAAATTGGTGGCCCTGAGTGACTCTTTGGTGCTGATGCCTTTGCTGGGGAGAGGAACTTGTGGTCAGGAAAGACTAGAAGAGAGAGGTTTTTTGTCTGACCAGAGCAGATCGCACTCTGAGTCCTTCTACCTTGCTTCATGATCAGGACAGAGCTTCAAGGATTTCAGGTATCAAAACAGCACCAAACTAAGATGAGCTAGCAACCTTAGCCTGCTAGCTTGCCAGGTCCCAAGGCAGGAGACTGGGCCAGTGTGCTCTGCAGCTTGTGTTTTCTCCAGAAGCTGGGCTGTTGCTTAGAGACAGTTCACCCATGCTTAGACATCTACCACTGTTCCCGATAGCTCTCTCTGCGGTTACTACCATTCCTGATAGTGCTCTCTGGGTTCCTTGGGATCCTCAGGCTGTCCCAACTGAGCTCTTCTATCTGGAGGTGGCCTTTCCTTAGCATTCTATGCTATCTCAGTCACCTTCTGTTCATATTCCATGTGACCTCAGTTTCCCAGGACCCCACCACCTTAGAGGGGAATAGTCAGAGAGACCCATCTGACAGATACAAGAGATTATTGAGATGTGGTCTAAGCATCATGGAGACTGGAACAGAGGCCAGGTATCTGCAGAGGCTGTGGAACCTACAGTTTAGTCCTGGAAACTCTCAAGGCAGGATCTGACCTGTGAGGTGGGGCTTGTCCCCTTTGTCCCTCCTCCTAGGCCTGGGAAGGGAACCCATAGAGCTGTGAGGTTGGAAGCAGCTCCAGGGCTCCTGATTACCACCCATCAGTCATTGCTGGTCACTAGCCTGTGCTTGGGCATCTCCTCCACAAAGAGAGGCCCCAGAACTCCCCATGGGGACCTGATGACAGTTGTGTGCCAATCTTGGGCAGTGAGGGAAAGGTGAATTTCCCATCAGCCACCATACACCCATATATTCCCCATAAAAGAAAAAGTTTGCCAGAAAGAATATATATCAAGTCTACAGGGACAGGAAAGCATTGCAGTCATGAACCCTAATCCCAGTGAGGGAAGTCGGGGTGCTGACATTACCCTTGGCTTTCAGATAAGGATTGCCAGGCCAAGTGGGCCCTAAGGACCTCTTCTGGAGGAAGCAAATGGAATTATCACCTGCTTTTCCTCCTCCTCCTCATTCTCCTTTTCCTTTTGAGGCAAGGTATTGTTCTGTAGCCCAGGTTGGCCTCAAACTCAAGATTTTCCTGCCTCAGCCTCACAAATGCTGGGATTGCAGACAGGTGTGTTCCACAACTCCTGGCAAAAGGAGTTGTTTCTGGGACTTCCTGTTCTTATAATTTGGTAAGCTAGTTATGCAGATGCTCAGAGTGTTGGAGGCAGGAGATCCAGAGAGGTGGACAAATCCCACATGCCAGCTTGACACTTCACCTCTAATTCAGGACAGACTGATTAATTATGACTGGGCTACCTGGGGGATTCCTGGAGCTTTCTTATCAGGCACACAGCGTGTTGAAAGCACCGGCTGTTCTTCGTGACACTGCAGATGAATTTTACTATGGACACAGTTCCTGCATGTTTAGTTATACACTTGCAATAAAGAGGAGGATTATATATTTAATGGTGCATAGAGTCTATAATGTGGCTGACATGAGTGGCCCTTTAGTATGATCATCATAGTTACATGTATTGACAGCAGCTGAGGACAAGACGCTCCTGGGAGCAGAGAGTGTGGTGACACCTAAGATCAGGAGCCAAGGCATTACAGATGGCCCAGAGTAGGTCTCAGGGATAGGAGGGCTTGGGTGGTTAGGAGAATGGGGAAGCTTTGGGTGGAGAGAATGAGACAGGAGGGTCAGTGAGAGTGCCAGAGAGGTCTGGAAGAGTAGGGTACACATTTGTCCATGTGTAGTATTCAGGTAGTGGCAGAGCTGGACTTTGGAAAGGTCAAAGCTCAGGAAAATTGCCGTTGTTCACATGGGTGTGTCAGCTTGCAAAACAGATTAGCTCACTGGGTGCAAATAGATTATACATGTTACTTTCTGTTCAATAGCCCCTGTTAAACTCATGACTAAAGTAATTACCCATGAGTTCTCAGAAATTCTCTTCCCAAGGAAGTCAAGGGAGAGGTTGGCCATTATTGTGGGTATTATGAGGTGGGCCAGTGTGAGCCATGGCATCTATGACCAGCTGGGAGGCCAAGCGAGAGCTTGTGCTTCTGTGCCTCATTTTCTTCCCGTCCCCCTCTGAGTCCCACCACACCAGCTAGGTGTCTCCTGTTCATTTCTTTCCTGTAGCTATGACAAATCACCTGACAAGAAGCAACTAGGGAAAGGAAGGGTTTGCTTGAGCTCATAGTGGAGCATAGCAAGTCTGCCACATCAAGGAGGCCATGGCAGCAGGAGAGGGTGGGTTATGCTGCATCTGCAGTCAGGAAGCAGAGAGATGAGCACTGTTGGGCAGGTTGTTTCTGTTTTTATTCGGTTCAGGGAACTTCCTCAAAGACAGGCCCAGAGGTTTCATCTCCTAGGTGACTCTAGAGCCTGCCAAGTTGCCAATAAGTATTAGCCCATCACAAGGCTCTAGGGTTGGAGTGACTTTATTTTTACATGAGGGGACCCTGAAACCCAGGGAGGGGAGTGGTTTTGCTTCAGCATGAGGATTTCAGAGCTGTGGCCAGGAGACAGACCTCTTGACCACCAGCCTTCTGCTCCCACCCCACAGCTTTATTCTTTTTATTTCCTCATCTTACCAACTGAGAGGCAGAAGGGACACAGAACAGAACATGGGGAAACTGAAGGTGTTCCCCTCTATAGCACAGTGACTTGGGGACTCCAGTAGAGGCAGAGAAGTTTAAGGTGGGGTTTGTCCTCAATGGCTGTGTTCTGGGGGAAAACCACAGTCCTGTCTCAGGTCTCAGTTCTGGGCCAGGGCTGTAGTTCAGTGGCAGAGAGCTTGCTTAGTACACACAAGGCCCAGAGTTCACTCCTCAGCGCCTATAAGTTAAAGCAAAACAAGACTGGTGCTTCTCACTTAGAGACACTGACTCTTAAAGGACACTAACGTTCTACTAAACAAACACCAGAACTTGCTTTTAAGTTCCGGTTTTCAGATCTGTTTTCTTTCCTTTTTTTTTTTAAACATTTATTTATTAATTTATTATGTATACAGTATTTGCGCTACATAAATGCCTGGGCACAAGATCTCAATGTAGATGGTTGTGAGCCACCATGTGGTTGCTGGGAATTGAACTCAGGACCTTTGGAAGAACAGCCAGTGCTCTTAACCTCTGAGCCATCACTCCAGCCCCAGATCTGTTTTCAAATATCCTTTGTAGCACTTACTAGTTTGCTTCAGGGTCCATATTTCTTTTCCCTGTGAATATAATGAAGTCTTACGTCTCAAGGGCTCTGATGTCTGACTATGTGGCAGTTACATGGGGCTCTTGTCACATGTCTATATCAAAGGGCATGTGACCAGACATGTAACCCTTTAGTAAAGAATTAAGAGTGGAGAGCTAGCCGGGCGGTGGTGGCGCACGCCTTTAATCCCAGCACTTGGGAGGCAGAGGCAGGCGGATCTTTGTGAGTTCGAGGCCAGCCTGGTCTACAAAGTGAGTCCAGGACAGCCAAGGATACACAGAGAAACCCTGTCTTGAAAAACCAAAAAAAAAAAAAAAAAAGAGTGGAGAGCTATAGCCCATGACTAATGGGCAGTACTTGCCTTCTGCAGTGCAGTCCTTAAAAGTGGCAGTTCTCATTTTCATATTCTCTTTGGCTGGGTGGTGGTGGCGCACACCTTCAATCCCAGCACTCAGGAGGAGGAAGCAGGCAGATCTCTGTGAGTTTGAGGCCAACCTGGTGTACAGAGCTAGTTCCAGAGCAGTCAGGGCTATACAAAGAAACCCTGTCTCAATAATAAACAAACAAAAAATGTCTGTGTATTCCCCCCATATTTAGTGGGCAAGGTGTAGAACAGCAGCACCCCCTAGAGGAGCATATACGTAATGCAGGATGTGACCGCTGCCCCCCTGGTGAGCTGCTGAAACAGCTGACTTGTGTCCTCTCCTTTAGCCTGTTAGTGCTGCTGTGGTGCGTTCTGGGTCAAGCTGGGTCTATCTAGGAAGGCCTTGCTGCTTCAGGAGACCATCAGTAACGAACACTCCATGTGTTGCTTGGGCTGACTGGGCTCCTACACTCCCCTTTGCAGGCTCTTCAAGATCTTTGTGCTGTTTCCCTGGGGCTGGTAGACAGTCTCTGGATGCTCCTGCCTGGTGAGCAAGGGAGCTCCAACCTCTCCAAAGCCAGTTAATTCTGAATGTTTTGTTTCTTATTCTGTTTAATTTGGGGTTAATGTTTCTTATTCTGTTTAATTTGGGGTTAATTTGGGGTTAAACTGTCTCAAAACCTTTGATTTTCTGAAATGATCCTGAAATTCTGAACTGTAATTTCTGGAAATGCTTTAGCCATGACAAAAGAGATTCATCATGTAATGCCTAAGAAATGAACCCACTATGTTTTTGTATTATAGAGAAGGGGGCTTTGCATATTTGATGTTTCATGTATCAGTCATGGGGGACATATTTGGTTCAATAGAATGACAGCTTTTCATTACGATTTGAAATCTCTAAGCAATTTAGACTTGCATTTTAAAAATTGAAAATATATTATTTTCCAAATAATGTATTCTGATTGTGGTTTTCCATCCCTCAACTCCTCACAGATCTTGCTCACTTCCTGATCTACCCACACCCACACCCTTTCTTCCTCTCTCTCATTAGAATACAAACAGGCAGGGCTGGAGAGATGGCTCAGTGGTTCAGAGCACTGGCTGCTTTTCCAAAGGACCTAGGTTCAAAATCCAGCATCCACATAGTAGTTCAAAACTGTCTATAATGGCCAGGCATAATGGCACATGCCTTTAATCCCAGCACTTGGGAGGCAGAGGCAGCCAGATCTCTGTGAGTTCAAGGCCAGCCTGGTCTACAGAGTAAGTTCCAGGATAGCCAGAGATACACAGAGAAACCCTGTCTTGAAAAACCAAAAAAAGGCAATAATAACAATAATAATATAAAAACACGCCAGAATAGGACAAAACAAAACAAACACATAGAAGAAAAATAGCCAAAGAACAAGAACAGGAAACACATAGAGACACACATGTTTGCACACTTGCACACACAGAAGTCCCATAAAAATACAAAACCAGAAACCGTAATATATACACAAAGGACTCCCAAAATGTCATTAAATTAATTTTGTATTTCCTGTTTATTGTTGGGCATCGTGCCTGCCTTTAAGAGTGGTTTGTGTATGCACAGTGAGACTTTGTTGGAGAAAACTAACTTTTCCTTTGAGGGTGCTTATCAATTGGAGGTAGCATATGGGGTAGGAATGTGGGCTTGTGGACACTTCCCCCCTCAGATCCGGGATTCCGTCTGGCCCAGACCATCGCAGGCCCTGTGCATGCTACTATAGTCTTGGTGTGTTTAGAGGGCCTTGTTTCTGTGCTGCCCTCATTCCCTTTGGCTCTTACACTCTTTCTGCCTCCTCTTTTGTAGGGTTCCCTGCGCCCTAAGGGGAGGGATTGGATAGAGACATCCTATTTAGGGCTGAGTGTTCCAAGTCCTCTCACTCTCTGCATGTTGTCAGGCTCTGGTTCTCTGTATTTGTTCCCATCTGTTGCAGGAGGAAGTCTCTAATAGTGTCTGAGCAAGACACTCATCTATGAGTATAGAAGAATGTCATTTTATTGCTACATTCCTTTAGCAGAACAATAGTATTCCACAAGGTCACTGGCCTATCTAGTCTCAGGTTTTTGGCCACCTGAGTAGTCTCAGGGATAGATTCCATTCCATGGTGTGGGTCTTAAATACAATCAGATATTGGTTGGTTACTTCCATAAGCTTTGTGCCACTATTGCACTAGTCCACCTTGCAAGCAGGTCACCATTGTAGAACAAAAGGTTTTTTATAGGGTTAATATTTACTGTTCTCCTTTGGTAACCTACAGAATACCTTCCAGTATCATGAACACTAGTCTGTAGGGGTAAAGGCTCTAGGTAGGCACCAGCTCGATTTCTCCATGTTCGCTGAGTTGTGTAGGTGTTGTCTTCAGCAATTGGGTCCTACCATCAGTTTGTGGAGAGCTATGAACAGCCTTGGCAATAGCTTGGGTTGTCTGGGGCTTCCCATAGGCCCTGTTTGCCAACAACTCAATTATATGTAATCCATGCTCAGAATTAGAAGCTTCATTTGGTGATGAGAGATGTCCAGTTGGGATTTTGTCTCCCCTATTACGTAATGATTCCATTTAGATCACCTTCATATATGTTTATGTTTTAGGAATACTCTACAATGTTCTGTTTCCATATGAACCTCAAATGGCCCTTAGTTTTAGCTGTCCCTTCCCATATTCTCTGCCACTCCCTGTTTGGTCCTCCCATTCCATCCCCCCCCAACCCGTGTTCATCCATCATTATTCCACTTCCCCTTCCTAGGATGATCCAACCCTTCCCCAGTCCCTTACTCTATACATAACCTCTGGTTATATGGATTGTAGCTTGTTTACTGCAGGCTTATCAGCTGAAATCCACATAAAAGTGAATACATACCATATTTGTCTTTTTGGGTCTGGGTTATCTCATTCAGGGTAATTTGTTTCTAGCTCTATCCATTTACTTACAAATTTCATGATTTCATTTTTTTAACCACCTGGGTAACATCCCACTGAATAAATGTACTTTACTTTTCTTTATCCATTCATCTGGTGACAGATATCTAGTCTGTTTCCAGTTTCTGGCTGTTATGAATAGAGCAGCAGTGAACATGGTTGAGCAAGTCTCTGCAGTAGGTTGAGAGGCTCTTTGGATATATGCCCTAGAGTGGTCTAGCTGGATCTTGAGGTAGATCTATTCCCAGCTTTCTGAGGAACAGCGACACTTGTTTCCCCAGTGGCTGTACAAGTTTACACACTCACCAGGACTGGATGAGTGTCTCCCTTAGTTCACGTCCTTGCCAGAATGAGCTGTCATTTGTCTATTCTGACTGGTGAAAGATGAAATCTCAAAGTAGTTTTGATTTTAATTTCCCTGACGACTGAGGATGTTGAGCATTTCTTCTCAGATATAAAATTAATACACAAAATCAGTAGACTTTGCTAAATGGTAGTAGAGCATGCCTTTAATTCCAGCACTTGAGAAGCTTCTCAGCCATTTGTGTTTCTTGTTTTGAGACATGTACCCAATCTTTAATTGGCTTATTTGTTTTCTTGATGTACAGTTTTTTATAGTTCTTAATATATAACTGTCTGAAGGATGTGTAGTTTGTAAATTTTTTCCCATTTTTCAGCCCATCACTTTGTCTGAATGATGGTATCTTTTGCCATACAGAATGTTTCCATTTCATGTGGTCGCATTTATTAATTGTTGTTCTTAGTTCCTGTGCTGTTGGTGTTCTTTCAGAAAGTCTTCCTGTGCCAATGAACGCAAGCCTATCCCCCACTTTCTGTTTGAACAGGTTCAGGGCATCTGACTTTATGTTGAGATCTTTGATCCATTTAAAGTTGAGTCTTATACAAGGTGATAAGTATGTATCTACTTGTACTCTTGTACATGCAATCTTCCAATCTGACCAGCACCATTTGCTGGTGATGCTGTCTTTTTCCAGGGTGTACTTCTGGCTTCTTTATAAACAAGATGTCCATAGGCATGTGAACTTGTGTCTGGATCTTTAATTCAATTTCGTTGATCAACGTGTTTGTTTTTATGCCAGTGCCTTGCTGTTTTTATTACTATAGCTCTGTAGTACAATTTGACATTGGGGATAGTGATATCTCTAGCAGTTCTTTTATTATTCAGGATTGTTTTAGCTATCTTGGTGTTTTTTTTAATGTGTGTGTGTTTCCATATGATGCTGAAAATTGTCCTTTCAAGTTCTGTGAAGAATTGTGCTGGAATTTTGGTGGGAATTTTATTGAATGTATTCATTGATTTTGGTAGGATGAGTGTTTTTACTTTATTAATCCATGGAGATCTTTCCATCTGATATCTTCAATTTCTTTCTTCAATGTATTAAAGATTTTTATCATACAAATCTTCACTTGCTTGATTGGATACCCCAAGGTGTCTTTCTTGGGCCTATTGTGAAAGGTATTGCTTTCTCGATTTCTTTCTCAGCCCATTTGTCCTTTGTATATAGAAAGTCCACTGACTTTTTCCCACTTTGGTCTTTCGAGACAGGGTTTCTCTGTGTAGCCCTGGCTGTTCTAGAACTTGGCTGAACTCACAGAGATCAGCCTACCTCTACCTTCCTAATGCTGTGATTAAAGACATGTGCCACAACTGCCTAGCAAAATCAGCTGATTTTTGTGTATTAATTTTATGTCTTGCTACTTTGCAGAGTTTATCAGCTGTAGGAGTTTTCTGGTGGAATTTTTAGGGTCACTCGTGTATACAGGCATCTTCAAGTAAAGACACTTTGACTTGTTCCCGTCCTATTTATGTCCCTTGATCTTCAGTTGTCTCGTGGCTCTAGCAAAGACTTGAAGAACTATATTGAATAGGTGTGGAGAGAGTGGGAAGCCTTGTCTGGTCCCTGATTTTAGTGGAAATGTTTTGAGTTTCTCCTCATTTAGGAGGATTTTGGCTGTGGGCTTGTTACAGATCACATCCATTGTGTTGAGTCACTTTTATCCCAGTCTCTCCAGGACGTTTTGTGTTGGAGAGTCAAGACTGCCTGCCTCATTCCCTGGCCAGTGAGGTCAGCCAGTTTCCAGAATGAGAGAGAGAGAGAGAGAGAGAGAGAGAGAGAGAGAGAGAGAGAGCCTCAGGTGTTGGTGGTTGAGACCTAGACAATTATTCTGAGCAGAAAAGTTTCTGGAAGCTTTTGTTCTGCACTCAGCCCATTAAATTTGTGAAGAAGCTTGTTTTTTAGGTTAAAGTATTAGAGAAGAGAACTGCTTGACCAGAAGCAGACATCCTGTAATGCACCCAAGAGCACTGTGACCATCCCAGCCACTTGGTGTCTCCTACCCCAAGAACAGCTAAATAGGCCTTGGTGTGGGAGGCTGCCTGGACACCCACCACCTCCTTCTCTGGACTGACAGCCTCTATGAAAGGGTCCTGGTCTACCAGGTCCTGTCTTCTCTCCCTGCCCTCTAAACCTGGCACTCTCTTAAGGAGAAGGACTGGGTGAAGGGGTATGAGAAAAAAATTCCTGCTGTGCACGTGGGTTTGTAATTAGCTAGTTCTTCAGTGCTGGAAAAGCAGGGGGCACATCCTGCAAGAGATAATTGGCATGTAGGAGTCTGGGGAGCTTAAGCCCTACTCGCAGGAAGATGCTACTACAGTCAGGAGAATGTCCCAGGAATGCATTCTCCCTGGAAAAGAATCTTATGAGACTGTTTTCCCAATATGTCTATAAATCACAAACTCCACAGCACTTACAAACTCCAAAGTTCCTGTGAGGTACATCTAAACCATAGCACTCAGCACAGCTAAATCAAATGTTGTAGTCAGTAGACTTTAAGTGGCCTTGAGATGAACTCTAGAACTGTGAGAACAGTCACCAGCCCTGGGACTCAGGCCACACCAGCCTGGCTACCAGCCCTCATTTCAGCAGTTTCATTCCACCTGAAGAGTTATTTGTGTTCTCTGGGCACATTCCTGCTTATCTGTTTGCGCACTACGTGCATACAGGTGCCCCAGGAAACCAGAAGAGGGCATCAGAACCTACAGGGAGGGCTGGAGTTACAGGGGGTTGTGAGCTCCTCTATGTAGCTGCTGGGGATTGGACCCAGGTCCTCTGCAGGAGCAGTGAGCTCTCTTAACTGCTGAGCTGTCACTCCAGCCCCCCCCCCCCCGCAGATGTTTCTTATTGATCTGCTTTCTTATTATCAATTAGTCATTTAAGTTCAGTGTTCCTATGTAGCTCTGGGCACCTAAATTCTGACAACACTGCTGTAGCAGATACAGGCTTGGTGAAGGTGATGTTCAAGAAAGAACCCAAATGGAAAGGGTCTTTGACCTTCTCTTGACCATAGCCCTCCCTGTAACTATCCTGGCAGGAGCAAAGGTACATCTTGTCCCTCCTTTTGGCTGTCAGAACCCAAAGAATGAAAATTTCCCTAGAAATCCTGTGCTGGGGGCAGAGAATGCTTAAAGTGACGGTGCTAGCTCTAGGAGGAACTTGTCTCCGGAGAGGAGATTTCACACAGTTCTGACTACTAGTCAGATCACCTTACAGAAAAAAACAAGTCCAGGCATGGTGCGCAGTGCTATGCCTTTACCGTGACTGCAGTTATGACTTTCTCTTGCCTTCTGTTTAAACCCAAGCCTCTGGCTGAGGAGCTATCTCAGTCAGTGAAGAACCTGAGTTTGGATCTGCAGCACCATGTGCACAGCTGGACCTGGTGGTGACCGCCCACAATGACTGTCTTAGAGGTTTTTGAGGGCACTCTGCACCCAGGAATAGGACACGGAGTGTCAAGGCATAGGCTTGTGTGTCATTTGCTTGTAGCCACTCTCCAGACTCCTGTGGTGCTCCTTAGTTTGCTAGACTCAAGAGTGCTCCAGAAATCACAAGGAGCACCCTGTGACTGCACTAGAAATAGTCGGTACGGAGGTTTTGTGGGTAATAATAATAAATTAAACATAATTAAACATAATCCTGGTGCTGGGAAGTGCAGACAGGAGGATCCCTGGGCTGCTGGCCAGCCAGTCTAGCTGAATCAATTCCAGGTTGAGTGAGAGCTGGAAAATAAGGTAGAGTGCAATTGAGAGAGGCAACGGACATCTACCTGTGGCTTCCACATGCACACACAGACACACATCCTAAGCCCATGTCAACACCCTGAATACAGACCCGGGGGTCACTGCACCTCTTTATTTGCACCTTTTCCCAGTGCAGCCGCACTGAATAAATCTCCTTTCTTTGTTTTTCACTATTGCTTGTCTCTTTAATCAGCATATTGCAATGAAAGTCTTATTGGACTGCCAGGGCCTAGACTTTGACCTAAAATTCTGGTAACATGTGCATTACTCACAGGACTCTAGAGGAGTTTTGAAGATATAAGCTACAAACACCTCAAACTGATAGGACCAGGCAATCCTGGATGCACTTCAGCGCCCCCTGAAGCCCAGGAGAGAGAGGCAGCCCGTGAGGCACCTGGGTGGACCACATAAGACCACTCAGGAGGCTCCCCGCGCTGTGTACAGAAGCCAAAGGGGTGGCAGCAGTGCACAGGTGAAGTGAGAGCCTGTGGGTGGATCTTGACCGCACAGTGAGCCTAGGAATCCCCATCTTACTGACCCGGTCACTTCTTGTTACTGACCTTTCCCCACAGGTGTCATCTTTAAAATCTTTGCAGAGGTGACCTGGTAGTAGTGTACAACAGACTTTAGCGTCTTCCCTAAAGTCCTCATGTCCTAAACTCTATAACAGAATTTCTCCTCCCAAACTACCTCAGATGCAATCCTCCCTGCCACAGACTGTGTATTGTTTGTCTGTTTTGGGTCACAGAGTGAACGGTCTTGGGGTTCAGGTGGGACATTGAAGCAGATTATCCCATCTGGTAAGAGATTTATTAGAACAGTTATTAACACTATGGATAGAGAGCAGCATGTTGAGGGCTCCAGTGAGAGATCATGGCAGAGTGTGGGTTTCTCAGAGGTCTCAGAGGAAGGGGGGGTTTCATGTAGTCGGGGGGGGCCGTCTCTGACTCCTCAGTAAACATGGGGAGAGGGGATCTTGCATTGCCAAGAAGGAATGTGCAACTTCAAGGATGTGGGGGCAGTGAGGAGGAGGATCGTGTGTGAGGAAGTGTAGCCATTATGTGTGTGTGGGCATGTGTCCACCAAGGTGTCCCAGACTCTGGCAAACTTCCTTGGGGAAATGAAGAAAATGGTCCTGGAAACCAGACAGCTGGGGAGTTAAGTGGAGTCTTTTAGGATGCTAGAGATGTGCAGACATGCTCCCAGCAGAGGGCGCTAGTCATTTCCTTCCCAGGGCCTGGTGGTGGGGCTGCGGAGACGGCTCTGCTTGTTAGGAGAACTTGGTGCTCTTCCAGATGACTTGAGTTCAGTTTTTAGCACCTGTGTCAAGCGGCTCACAACTCCCTATAGCTTCAGCTCCAGGGGATCTGAAGCTCTCTTCTGGCTTCTGTGGTTACCTACACACGTGTGTACAAACACATACATACATATAAAAATAAAAATCCTAAAAAGAAACAGGCTTCTGCAGGGTACCTTGATCTGAGCAGGAGTCTGGTCTGGATTTAAACAGAGAACTCTTCATCTTCAGGAACATTTGGTTTTGTGTGACCTTGTTCTGGCTCCTATCTCTGGAATATTTGAACTTGGGAGACCTGTTGTGATTTTGGGAATTCTGTGCACACAAGGGTGCCCACTGAGGGCTTGCAAACCAAGAGCTGTCTCATCTCAGTGAAAGAGCAACCCAGTAACCTGTGGACTCATAAAACTAACTCAAAGGGAATAAAAAAGGACATGAAAGATCGAAGAGGTGTCCCCAGCTTTTCCCCCAGTAAAAAGGAACAGCTGGATCCTGGAGTAATAGAGATACCTATGAAAGTGATTAGGTTAAACCCCGATGTCCAGGTTATAAGATGTACACACCATGGACTTCTGCCATGTCAGATGTGATCATTTCGTTACATTAATGTTAACGTTTACATTAACTTAAACCTTTTTAATTTGCAGAAAGTCCAGACAAATTGACATAGGAGAGAAAGACAGAGTGAGGCACCAAAGGCCCTGTGTGGAGGCTGCAGCATTTCTATACCTGAGAAGCCATGCCCACACTCCCACACTCAGCCTGGGGACACCTAGTAGGCAGAGAATGCTTGAGAAAACTCACACTATGCTAATGAACTATAAAGCCCCCATCCTTCCTTTAAATTAAAAAAAGAAACATTTATTTTATGAGCATTTGCCTGCATATGTGTATGTACACCATGTATGTGTGTAGGTCAGATTCCCTGGGATAGTGTTATGGAAGGTGGCAAGCATCCAGTGATGGAACCAAACCCAGGTCCTCTGAGAGAACAAGTGCTCTAAGCTGCTGTGCCCTCTCCTCAGTCCTGCCCCATCCTTTGTACAGCTTTGTCACTGAGCCTCTTACTGTCCTCCCTGCTCTGCCCACTGCCTCCCTTGGATGTGGTTCTTTTTTTTAAAGCACACTCTTTTTGCTTCTTTGACCATCTGCTCAGTTCCTTTTCTAGAATTCAAGAACTTGGAAATCAGAGTGGGTGTTCACTGTCCTCTTGATCCACTCAGATCAAAATGAACCTCTGAAGGCTGGGAGGTGGCTCAGTGGGTGAGCACTTGGTGCTCAGAGTGAGAACTGAAGTTCTGAGACCCTGAGTGTAAGAACACCATGTCGGAGCCAGCTCCTGCCCAGGCCACAGCCCCTGCACCAGCCTTCCTCTCACAGATAACACAGGTTCCACACTCTACAGGTGCCAGGACCCCTCACCTGGGGAGCTAAGTGAGTTTACCTCAAAGTGGCTATTGGCAGCCACACATCCTGCCTCCAACCCCCTCCCTGCCTTCTGCCTGGATGTCCGAGAGCCTGGCATCAGCCTTGTGCTGTCAAACCTCCCCATCCTCAGAAAGAGGTCTCAGAAGGGATCCTCACTTCTGTCATGTGGGTCCTAATGCCTCTCCTCAGAATCACTGCCACGCTGTCTATGCCTCTGCTGCTGGGGCATGAACTCCCCTCAGCGCCCCCACAACACTGCTGTCTGTCTGTCTTCCTGCCCATGGCATTAGTGAGTCTTCTTTCTCCCCAATAATCCATCTCAGTGACTCCATGAACCCCGTCAAAGACCTTTCACTTGGCACCAGTGAAAATGCTGGGGCCACTGCCTATAACCCCAGAGGCAGCAAGAACTGGTCTAAGTGAGAGACTCCCTCAATGGACAAGGTGGAACCTCAGGCCTCCAAACACATGTGCATACGCAATGTGCCCACACACATGCCCACACACATGAACATATACCCACATATACCACACACACACAGGCTCCTGTGGTCTGGGCAGGAGCCGGCTTTGACATGGTGTTCTTACACTCAGGGTCTCTGAACTTCAGCTCTCACTCTGAGCAGCGAGTGCTCACCCACTGAACCACCTCCTAGCCTTCACACACACACATACACACACCACCACCACCACCACCACCAACAACAACAACACAACAGCTTCTGTGGGCCTGAGAAACAAAAACTGTAAGGAACTGTTTGCGTGATTTATGTTATATCTACCAAGTGTACAGTATAGATGGTACGTCTCTAAGTAGGATATCAAAAGGAAAGCTCTCACCCTCCTCCACAGAACATAACCTTGAGTTGTTTTTTCTGAAAGTTATTCTGGATTAACAGGAAGCTTTAACAGTGAGTACATGCAGAAACCACGATCATTCTTAGAAATCTCTTTCACACTCATGTTAGCAGAACTGTCTTTCAAACAGCCTCAGAAGATCACCACAATGGATCTGTGAACTTCAGGTTTAAATATAAAAACCTATTTCCTAGCAGAGAAACTCCTTTTTGCAGTGGATGTTGGTTACAGAAACCCATAACTGATCAAAGCAGTGTGGGAAGCCATGAGCTGTGAGCTGTGGAATAGCCATGTTTGACCACAGGATGGACTTTTGTTCCCGTGTGAAAGGCCTGTATGTTTGCCCTTTGCTTAGAGGAGGTTAACATGTCCTTGTGGAGCATGGTTGCCAGAGGAGATGGCCTTGAGGCGCTGGGTGAGAAGATTGTTTCTCATTGAGTGTTCCTTGTTTTCATTCTTTGAGACACCTTCTCAGTGTACAGCCTGGGTTGGCCTTGAGCTCTCAATTCTCCTGTCTCAGCATCCCGAATGCTGAGATTATAGGTGTGTTTCGCCATGCCTAGTTCAATTGCCATAACTTTAAAAAATTGTGGCGCACTGCATGTCATGTCTGTGTGTATTTGTGTGTCCGTGATGAAGCTGTATTTACCAGTACTGCTAGATGGCAGCAAACTCCAAGGATCTGCCTGTCACTCTCCAGCAATAGGATTACAGATGTGTGCCTCCCAACCCAGCTTTTTGTCTTTAAAATTTTTTTTCTTTTTTTTAAATTTAATTTTTGTGTATTTGAATGTCTTACTTGCATGTACATCTGCACCATATCCTCTGAAACTAGAGTTACAGGCAGCTGTGAGCCACGGTTTGCATGCTGAGAGTCTCAAATCTTGGTCTTCTGGAAGGGCAGCCCGTGCTCCTCTCAGCCCCTGCACTTTCTATGTGGTTGGTGCTGGTGCTATGAGCGCAGGTCCTCAGGCTTGTTGGGAAAGCCCTATATCCACGGAGCCCTCCCCAGCCCCTCAGTATGCTTGTTAGTGCTTTAAATCCAAGACATATCAGTAGTTCTGGGAAACAAAGATTTTTCCAGGAAGTCATGACAGATGTCTGTAATGTCGGGGATGTGAAATGCAGTATTAGTGCCAACAAAGTCAGGGGTCATATTCCAACTGCAGGGCTGATGAGAAGAGATAGTTGAGCTTCCATCCAGACCTCTACATGCCAGGTGTGCATCCACAGGAGGGCCCTCAAACCCTCTGTCACCGCCACTTGTCTTCTTCACCTTTGGCTACTCCCTGGGGTCACTGGAAACCTGTTTATCAGCTGATAATGAGCACAGTGCTGAGCGCTTGTTAATCAACAAGGTCTCAGACCCTTTGTGAGGCCTCAGTATATCCAATGAACTGTGGGACCCAGAGTAACACAGAGAAACAAGACACACTTCTCCCTTCCAGAAACCCCAGTCTGGGAAGGGCAGTGTCTCTTGGCATATGATGAAAGTTCTGAATGAGCTACATAGGCAGGAAGCAAGTCCCATATTCTGTCTGTGCAGCCTGCCTGTCTGTTGTAAACGCTGACCCCAGCCTTCCTGGCATGGCCTCACTGTCCTAATCAACAAACAGCCATGGGACCAACCCCAGACCCTGAGCAGGCTCAAAGCAGTTAACTACAAGGAAGCAAGGGGCTGTAATTGTACCTTGGAGGCTGCATCTCCCAATGCTCACATAACCCCTTGTGGTTAAGCACCCTGGAGGCTGAAGTCGGGGTGTCCCTACTACAGCACAAACTCAGGCATTATCTCACCCATGTGCACTGGCGAGGAGTCTGTATCCTCAAAAGAACTCAGCTTCATTGTGTCATTTATGCTATGGTTTTGACATCCTCTTGGAGGCTTCTCTAGAGGATTATGGGAAGAAACCTGGTCCACCATGAATTGGGAGGGTAAAGGGCCATCTATGAATACATTCCAGAGGTTGACCTTTGATGCTAGAAGTCAGGGGAGTATTGAGAGTAGTGCAGCAGGCCTGTAATCCTAGCACCTGGGAGGTGAAAGCAGAGCAGGTGTTCAGGCCACTCTCCCTGAAAATGCTACCCACAGTTTCACTGTAAAAAAGTCTTCCAAATTTACAATGCAGAACCCACTGGGTAGCTTCCTACTTTGGGGAAACTTACTTCAGTCTCTCTTTGGAGTGTTTGCTTTGCTAAGTAAAATTTTGCTTGAAATTACCTGTGTTATGCTATTGAATTCTTTCCTTTAGAAGAGACTTAGAAGTCCCCAAAAGTTATGAGCTAGAAATCTCTAAGATGTGGCAGTAGGACTGAAACCAGGGACAGGAAGTGTGAGGGAGACAGTAAATCCTAGTAGTTAGGCACACAAGCTTGGTCAAGAGATGCTTTAGGTTGAAACCTGGTCCCATCATAGCCTGTGCAAGTCTCCTTTATCTCTGTGCCTCAGTTTTTCATTCTTAAGGAGGAGTGTAAGCTTAGTCACAGTGTCACTGGGGAGGTAGACAGAGGGTGAGATGCCACCTCCCCACCCCATGTGTGTGTGTGGGGGATGACTTCCACTGCCCCACCTCATGTGTGTGAACAACGTGGAGGGTGGACTGCCGCTATACCTAGACCGAGCTCACAGATTTGGCCAGCAAACTCCAAGGAGCCTGGGCTACACAGTGAGGGCCTGTTTCAAATGACAAGATTCAAACATGGACTACCACAGTTGGCTTTTTACCTGAGTGTTGGGAACCCTAGCTCAGGTGTTCGTGCTTGTGTGGCAGGTACTCTTCTCTATCTGAGGCGTCTCCACAGCCCCAGGGACAATGAGGCTGAGTCCCTCTTTTGTGAAGGGAGTAGGGCTGCGTACTAGACGACTGAAAGTGAGAAATAGACAAGCATGGTTTCATTTTCAGATCTCATTGAGGGGTAACATCGCGGCAGCTGTGGTTTTACCACTGTTCTTCATAAGCTGGAGTTAGTTAGACCGGCTGCTTAAGTTTCAAGATGTAACACATTGGTTGGAGGAAGTTCACAGTGACACACAATGCAAGTGGCACCACGATGTGTCAAATAGCATGCCCATGGTGGCGGTGCCTGGCACAGTCACCACATTAAGAGAGGGCCAGTCTAGTCACTGGGTTAGGAACGGGGAGCCACCTTCACCTTAGGGGGTTGGCAGGGTTCTTTGGGCCCTACTCAGTACTTCCTGTAAGCCTGCTGGGGACGCGGAGGCTGACAGCAAGCATGTAGAATCTTGAAAAAGCTCAGAGATCGCCTCAACTCTCGCTTCTGGGTTTGCTCTGGACAGCATTTCAAAACAGACCACCCAGAAGAGGCTTATGAGAGTAGGGGGAAGAGTCCACAGCCGCTCTGCAAGCATGTGAATAGTGGCCTGTGCTCTGGAGCTCAGAGGAATCAGGCTTCGGGAAACATTTCTTCTTCCACCTGTGCCACGGGGTAGGAGTGGCATTCCCTGCTGTGTGGAACAGGCCAGCTCCCTCATTTGCTCTCATTCTCCTGGCCTGTCCCTGTAGTGTCCCCGTGTCTGCAGCCTTCATGCCAGACTTTCTGATCTCTGAAGCAAGGGGCAGATGAAGTCAGCTGGGTGGTTAAGTAAGGTTTGTGCTGGGGGCTTTGATTGTTCCAGGGCCTTTTGATATGTCAAGAACCCTTCAAGCCCCCGATGTTGTATTTTCTAAGAAAATGAGTCAGGCTACACTGCCCTTGAGTCCCTCGCCGCTGTCATGTCCTCATCCCTTTGCCAGACCTCAAGCCCACACCCAGGCCCTGCTCCCAGCAGCCTGTTGATTGTTCCAAGTGCAGTCCCCGTCCCTTGCCACTTCCTTACTGTGCGTTTCCTGTGCAGCATGTGATCTGGGCAGAGCAGCTAGAGTGTCTCCTGCAACCCACTGCTTAGCGTGGAAGGGGCAGGGAGGGATGTTTTCTCAACTGGCTCATTTAGGGGTGCCTACGTGGCAACTTGTGAGACCATGCTTGATGGGGTTCGTCCTGAACTGAAGTGGTGGTTTGAATGTGAAGTGTTCCTGCAGGGTCATACATTGGAACGCTCTATGTCCAGCTGCAGGCCCTGTTTTGGAGACAGAGAGGAGCCTCACTAGGGCCAGGCCCTGAGGTTTGATAGCTAGGTCCCACTTGTCCACTCTCTGCTTCATGATTGCCAGCACACTGTGACCTCTGGCTCCTGCCACCATGATGAACTGTGTCCCTTGCTGAACCCTGAGCACAGACTCCTTTAGTTGCTCCTTCTCGGGTACTTGGTTACAGTAGGAAATACCACCATTCAGGAAGCAGAGCCAGGCTCCCAGGTGCAGCTGGCCAGCTGGACTTCCTGCATCCGCGAGCTTGGGTTCAGTGGGAGATCTGCCTCAATGAACAGGGATGGGAATAATAGGGGGAGACTCCTGATGTGTGCCTGGAGCTTCTACACATGAACAAAACACGAAAACATGCACCCACCACATACAGAGGCACAGGAAGAGGATAAGTGTTTGCAATCAGAGCAGAGGGTGCAGACAGCCAGCTGGGTGGAGGCTGAGGGTGTGGCATGGAGTGGTTAAGTCCAGATCCAAGCCCTGTAATTTGAATGATCTCATCTGTGTGTGTGTTATTTTCCTCCTAAAATGGAGCTGAGAGCAGAGTAGATGAGGTGGATACATGAATCCTAAAGCACTGTGCTTCCAGTCCAAGTCCTGGGCAAATGTCAGCACAATTGTTCTTCCTGGTTCATCTGGGCTCTGGCCCAGGACAGACCCTTGGGGATAAGAACTTAATGGAGAGTTGGAATGTTGCATATCCAGAGCCAAATTATCTTGGGCTATTCTTAGCCCTCATAGTAGCCATTTACTGTCCACCTCTGCATCTGATTTAATATCTTGGTGACTGTCAGGTTAATTCTTTTGAAATGTATTAACTCTCTGGCTTTCACTAGCACAGTAGCTAAGAGCTATGAATGCAATAGCTACTAGCTGAGACCAATGGCAGAGATTTCCCTGCTATGCAATAGCCTGTTGTTTGAAAAGTGTCTTGTCTTATGACTTCCTTTGTTCTGTAACGGTAACAGTTCATAAAACTGCATTTGGGGCACCTCGAATCCATGTTCCTGGGCCATGGTTGCTCATATTTGGCTCCTTGAGGAGGGAGCTGTGTTTTGTGTGGACAATGGGTGAGAAGGTTCTTCTGTTCTTAACAGTTCATCAACCACCAGTGTCTGTAGCCAGCATTTGCTACTTTGTAGGTTCCTTTTTCTTCTCTACCCTTTTAACCACCTAATACTCGATAGGAAAGAAAAAAAAAAGGATTGAGAGGAAAGGGGACGATGTTATCGCTAGACTACTTCCTGCTGATTAGGGGCTTTGAGATCCTTGGGGCAAGTTTGATCTTTGCAGTCAGGATGTCTAATTTCTTCTTCTTGTCTCCTTGCATAGGACTAGTTGACCAACAGCAACCAACCACCAACCAGCCATACACTTTTTGGGGTCCTAGAATTTATATACCTTCTGAAAAGTTCCCAGAATTCCAAATGTCACACAATTGCAGAAACTATCAGCAGCTGGCAAAACCACACCCATCCTACAGCATGAGGCAAATCATAGTCAGCGGCTACAAAGCAGCCCCATATCGCCACACTTTTAAAGTATGTTTTAAAATGAAAACATATTCTTATAATATTTCTGTGTCCTTTAAAGAAACCAAAATTACACAATTCTCACTACAAGAGTCTTCAATTCCCAGAGACCTTGAAAGCGCTGAAAACAATTCAGAGAAACTGGTGGCTGAGAGCTGACAGCCACCAGCTGCCACACCTAGGTAGCCTGAAGCTACCTGCAAGAGAACAGATACCTGTCCTTGGTCAGGTATTCTCAGAGCCAATACCAGGATGTGACTGCAGATGGGTACAGATGTCACCATCTCCGTCTCTGTTCCACTGGTGCACTGACAAAGAGGTCCCTGGAGGAACCCTGGATAGCAGATGCAATGGGGTCCAAAAACACCTGCCTCCCAGTGTGGATACCTTAGCACACTTTGGAATGTTTACCACATCTTTTTGTTTGTGTTTGTTGAACAATATTTTGTAGTTTTATTTATTTATTTATTTGTTTATTTATTTATTTATTTTTGGTTTTTCGAGACAGGGTTTCTCTGTATAACAGCTCTGGCTGTCCTAGACTCACTTTGTAGACCAGGCTGGCCTCGAACTCAGAGAGATCCGCCTACCTCTGCCTCCCAAGTGCTGGGATTAAAGGCGTGCGACACCAACGCCCGGCTTGTAGTTTTATTCTTAACTATGTGTATACGCCAGTGTATTTAAAGGAGTGCCTGCCTGTGTCTAGGGAACAGAGAAGAGGCATTGGATCCTCTGCTGCTGGAGTTTGTGAGCCACCAGTCATATGGGCTGGAAACTGAGCTCAGGTCCTTTGGAAGAGCAATGAGCACTCTTAACTGCTGAGTCATCTTTCCAGCCCCCATGTTTTTGTTTTCCATGAGACAGGGTCTCATGTAGTCCAGGCTAGCCTCAAACTTGCTATGTAGCTGAGGATGACTCCAAAGTCCTAATCCTCCTGTTGGGTTTACAGGTGTGCATTCCAGCTGGGCTGTGCAGTGGGGAATCTTCAAGTGAGCAAGTAGGAATTTGTATCTTGTAGAAGTGAATCAGATCTGAGCTGAAAGGTCTGGGAAGATGGAGTAGGAGGGAGCAAAGAACTAAACAGAGCAGTTACAAAGATAGTGAGAAGAGGAGGTATGGGGGTGGAGTGGGAGAATGACTATCCCACTCTGACCCCGGTAGCACACTCTCACAGAAGCATTGCCTATCCCAAGAGCTCTAGCTTAGAGTGTCCATCTAAGGGCTTTAAATGAGTGTGAGTGTGTGCGCATGTGTGTGCATCAGGAACACCATCCACCTCACTTTGAACAGGGTCTCCCATTTGCCTGGGATCCTCCATTAGGCAAGGCTGACTGGCCAGCCTCAGGAGAGGACACATTTGTGTCTGGGGCTGCACATAAGTTGGCAGCTGCCACCTGTTCTCTGTTGCCATACTACTGGGATTGTAAGCGCGTATCACCATACTTGCCTTTTGTACCTGGGTTTCAGGCATCAAACTCAGGTCCTTCTCCTTGCAAGGCAAGCACTGTAGCCACCGAACCATCTCCCTAGTCCTGGGAGGTATTTTGATAAACAAAGAAAAAAAAAACTGAGCTAAGACAAGAGACTGGGAATTATGGGAAGGTTACATATCCTCCCATCAGTGGAAGCAACTCCTTCCTTCCTGCAGTCCAGAGCTCCAGTCATGGCCCATGTGCTGAAGAGACAACTCAACTCAGAAGGCCAGAGAGGCTTTCTCTTGGGGTTCTTAGTCTCATTAATAAAAGAATTTAAGAGCAGCATTTGGGTTGATCTAGAACTGCCATGTATTCAGACATTAATTATTTTGTGGCCCCTTCCCATCTGCTTGCTAACATATCCAAGATGACAGTGTGTAAACCTTGCCTCCAGAATTATTCCTGATTGGATACTAAAAAGTTGCTGAGAGCCTATAGATGGGCAGAGAGAGAAGTGGGAGGTGGGACATTCTGGGAGGGACAAAGGAACTCTGGGAAGGAGAAAGGGAAAAGCGTTTCGCCAGGAGACATGAAGGTAAGATAGACATGACCGTGGGCCTGGAAGATATAGAGAGCCACGTGGCTGGATGGGGCTAGGTGGTTGGGTTAACATAGATGAACATTTGAGAGACTGCCCAGCTAAGGCCTAAACTTTGACATCTTAGAAGGTCTTGGTGTGTTTATTTTATGGATGAAGGGCCACCAGGGTCTCACGACAGAGCAACTCAAATGGAAGTTCAGGGACAATTTTAATGGAGTTTTAAAGAAACTTCCCAGGGCAGGTAAGCTGTAAATTTCTGCAGTGCCTGAAGGGGAAGAAGGGAGAAGGTGAAAAAAATCACACCATTCGTGTTAAGCTAGGACAAGGGGCAGATGTATGTCAGGGAGAGCACTTCAGAGAAAGAGTATGGAAGGCCCAGGGCTCCAGAAAAAGTCTGTGTAGGTTCTGGCCACTGTCAAAAGAAAGAAATAGAACAAAATCATCAGAAAATTGACACCTCAAAGGTGGGCAGACCCAACTGAATCTCATGGTGGTTCACCTAGTAGGGACTGTGTTGGGGAGACCCCTCTCTGGGAAGAGAGGTCTAATATCTCATTAAAGGACTAATTACTCTTCCTACCTTTGTAGCATTGCTTAAGGTACATCTACCTTCCAAGAGCCTCCTTCCTGAGCCTCCAGCTAGGTCATTGACCTACTCCAACTGGAATGTTAGGTTTCCATCCAGGCCAGAGATTTCTCCCTCTAGTTCCTTATGGGCCTTCACTACTGTTGTGTCAGGGCCAGATAGCTCTTTTCCTCCCTGTCTCTGGTGCCATGACACTTCCCTGCCACCTACCAGTTTCAGGGAAAGACCAGCATTGCTGGGAAGGTGCTTTGGTGAGTTCCATGGAAACCTGGTTGTGAACTTCCCCAGCTACCTTTTCTGCCCTTAAAATAGTGTATCATTTGAAGTTCCACAGCTGTGGAGTGACATACAGGTCAGATGACAGCCTCTGGACTCATCTCAGCTGGGCAGGATGCAGATGTGTTGAGATATTTAAATGGGAGGAGACAGCAGGGCCAACAAGATTAATTATGACAGTCACAGAAGCAAAGAAATGACCCATATACAATGATCTGCAAAAAAGGAGGGCTTACTGTGCTTCTGTAGTAAAAAAGTTCCAGAGAACACCAGCAGAGAGACCACTGGCTATAGAAAATCAGCAGTTGGCCAACCCCACAGCCATCGTTGGCTATTGGAGGTGTGCATGAGCAGTGGACCTAAAGTCAGTGTGGTGAGAGACAAGTTATGTGCCTGGTATCTAAGTAGCAGTCCACAGGTCCTTGCTAAGTATAAAGGGGAAAAATACTAAAGTCATCGTGGGAACATAAAGTTCTACAGATGACCTAGCCAGTGTTCCTAAACTCACCAAGGCTAGAGAAGACAAAATGAGATCACAGTGCCATTCCAGGACAGAGGGACTAAAGAGGCTCAGGACATGCCATGTGGGGTCCTGAGTTAGATCCTCAGCCATCAAAGGCCAGCTGGTGAAACTGGAATCAAATACATTTTAGTCCATTTCATGTTGCTCTAACAAAATGCCAGCGGCTAATGCTTTATCAAGAAAGAGGTTGAGGGCCAGTGAGATAGCTCAGTGGGTAAGGACGCCCATCACCAAGCCTGACAATCTGAGTTTGACCTCTGGAACCCACATGGTGGAAGGAGAAAACTGAGTGTCACAAGTTGTCCTCTGACTATCACATGTGTGTTGTGGCATGTCTGCTACTAGGCACACAGACACACACACACACACACACACACACACACACACACACACATGCACATTATTTTTAAAGAAAATAAGTTGAGTTAACGTAGTGGTCTGGAGGTTCAAGTGTATGGGGCCAGCATCTTATCCACCCTGGTGAGCAGCCTCAAGGGAGATGGCATCACAGTACTGGGAACATATCACATGGCCAGGCAGGAAGCAAGAGCAACAGCCCAGACAACTGAATTCATTTAGTAACAATTCATGCTTGAGACCCCTCCCAACACCACCCTCCTCTAAGGTCACTGCCTCTATGATCCAACCACTTCCCTTGAGGCTTGTCCCTCAAGGTCCCCCTCCTCCTCTGCACAGCCACCCTGGAGGCTAAACTTGTAGAATGTAAGTGTTTGGGACATGTTCAAGCCTTATACAAACTGTGGCATCTGTGAGTTAGTTGATAGTACAGGTCACGGTTTGTTTACAATCATAGATCTCTCTTCTGTGATTACCCAGAACTAATGCTGGGGAAAGCTAGCTCACTTCTGTAAAAAAAAAAAAAAAATACTGTTCCTAAAAATAGCTTAAAAATGAGTAAAGAGAGGGGTGGGTGAGGAAGAAGCCCAAGCCCTACAGATTCAGCTGTTCTCTGTGAGGGAAGCAGGCTCAGGCTCCTGTTGAACACTCTCTGGGCCTCATCCTCTGATCATTGGTAACTGCTATTTAGCCTCATGGAAGGTCTGGTTCTCCTGTTTGAGAGAAAACCCATCAGATCTTGCCCTCCAGTCTGGTGGTCTGTGGACTCAGAAAAAGGCAATACCTAAGTTCATGTTCACTTGTGTTGTCTGAGGGGCCAGTGCTGACACCAGCCTGTAACCCAGAGGCAGGCAGATGGCAAATTCAAAGACAGGCCTTAGCCATGTGAGACCTATCTCAGTGACCGACCAACCAACCAACCAACCAACCAAGGCATTACCTCTAGGGGATAGCTAGTGAGTACAGACCTGGTCAGGCAAGCTCCCAGGAAGCAGCAGGGCAGTCACTCCAGCACCGCTGTGGGTTATGGCTCCTTTGGCTGCCAAGCAGTCAGCAAACAGTGCACACACACTGACAGGCATGTGGCCTGGACAAGAGGGTGGTGAGACATGGGTTCTGGACCACAGGAGAGAGGTGCCAGCATCATACTGCTGAGGGTACAGCTAGCAGCACATTGCACACACACCCTCTTTCATTCACTCATTGAGTCATTCATTCATTCATTACAGGAGAGATCCCAGCCAGCAGAACCACATGAGGAGGTGGGGGAAGGGAGAGGAGAGGTAGTGTGGGCAGCCTGGGAGATGACATGCACAGACACAGTATGGTGGGGAATCCCACAAAAGGGTCTGGGATGGACAAAGCTGAGGGTTGGGTGGAGCTGGGAAGACCAGCTAGGTGGCTAGGGGGTGAGCACAACTGCAAGGTTGAGTTAGTGTGCGTGGCTCAGCTGCTGGGAAATTGAGGACTGTGCTTTGCACAGTTATCAGGCTGTTCTTGGGGCACTCCTTCCTGGGGTGGGAGTCATTGCAGCTTGGCTCACTACAACGGATGGGAGGACTTACAGGGAACAGCATGCTTCCCCAACCCCAGGAAACCAGGATGTGTGTCCTGAGTTTCACTCACTCTGCATGTCCCTGAGGAAGAGGCAGCAACCGCTGGGCCCTCTCAGACTCCGGCGGATGTCCCCAGGCAAACAGGTCTGACTCTAGTAGGTCTGGCAGCCCTCAGGGAGGGTGGGACTGCCCTGTGACTACAGTGACCCCAGTACCCTGGACCTAGGTACTGGGAGAGGGAGGCATGGAGCAATTTCCCCAGGGAGAGCTCTTCTCCTCATCTTTGGGACCCTGTTGTGAATTCTGAGGTCAGGTCTCAGATGGCATCCAGGGTCTCCCTCTGAGGGATGAGGTCCACCATTTCCCAGCATGACAGTTAGTGAGACAGTAGTGAAAACCAAAGAAAGATTTATTCAAATGTGGCCACACTGGAAGAGGGACAGCAAAGGAGTCTAGTGACCCCCAAGCTTATCTTTGGGGTCCTGACATGAAGCTTAGTTTAAACAGAAGGGGAGAAGCTTGGACAGCTCAGCAGTCACAGCCAAGTTATTTTCCAGGTGAGAAACATACGGCTCAGAGAGGTTCAGAAGCTATCCCAAGTTTTTGGAACATGCAGTGATCTGCTTTCTATTCCTAGGGGGTGGTAGAGATGATTCATTTTAAACTCAGCAAAATGACAGTGGAGGAGGTGAAAAAACACACAAACAAACAAACAAACAAAAAACCAAACAGGTTAAAAAGAAAAAGAAAAAAATCAAAGAAGAGGCTGGTGATGCCTGGGAGTGTGCCCGCTTTCCTGTCGGAGAGCTGTTCTGGGAGTGTGGCTGCTCCCTTGGCCTTATCAGCACCACAGACATTTGGACATTCGACAAAGCCAGGAAACATGAGGAATGCAGGGCTCAGAGCATGGGGAGCCTGGAGCGTGGGAGGGTGGAGAGGTTCTATGCTGCTGGGGACTGGTTAAGTAGCTCCTTCTTAGACCATGTGTGGCTGCAGACAGGGGTTTGGGCAAAAAGACAGACAGGACATGCTGAATTGTCCTGAGAGCCATATCTGCCATATCCGCCAGGTACGGGTGTAGAGAGACTTAGCATCATTTCCAACTATTCTCATGTTTGTATAGTACATTTTACATGAAACATTTTATTTTTATTTACTTGTGTGTGCACGTGTGTGGAGGTCAGAGTTCAATCTTGGTGTCCTTCTTCAGGGGCTATCTGCCTAAAAACAGGGGCCCTGTTTTTGAGACAGGGTCTTTCACTGGTCTAGAACCCACTGATTCAGGTAGGCTGGCTGGCCAGTGAGTCCCAAGCGTTGTCCGGTCTCTGCTTCCTCAAACTCGAATTACAGGTGGCGTAATACCAAGCCCAGCTTTTAATGCGGTTGCTCATGCTTGCAAGGCAAACATTTTACACACTGAACCGCCTCCTCCCCATATGTTATTTTAGTCATCAAGAAAAACAACCTTTTGGGGCTGAAGAGATGGCTCAGTGGTTAAAGGCACTTTCAGATGTTCCAGATTCAGTTCCTAGAAGCCAAGTGGTAGCTCACCATTGTCTGTAACTCCAGCTCAAGGGGACCTCTTCAGGTCTCCATGGCTACCAGGCACACATGTGGTACACATTCATCCATCCAGGCAAAATATTCACATACTTAATAAAATTTTAAAAAGACAGGGAGGAAGAAAAATGACGTGTTATAAGAGGGAGAGCTTGGTGTCATACACATATCTGTAAGGCCAGTGCTCAGATGCAGACATAGGAGGATGGCAAGTGTGAGGCCAGCTCACACTGTGAGTGAGACTTTGTCTCAAAAAACAGACAAAGTTGAGGGATCATGAGCATAAAGATCTGGCATGGAGGCCATAGCTCCTGGCAGCTCTGGCTGGTGCACCGTGGTCCTGCATGTCCTCTGAAAACCAGAACAATGCTGCTCTGCTGAGAGGAACCAGGAAGGGCAGCCAGGGCAGGGTATGGAAGGGCCTTGGGGAGAACCTAGCCCCATGGAAATGTCAAGAAAGGTTACTGTTAACAGATAGACTTTGTCTAAGTTTTGCAAAGCTGGACTTGCTGTGAAAGGTCTTAAATGTGGGCTTAAGGGAATATTTAGGTGAATTGTGGGGGGTAAGGAGGTTATTAGAAGAGTCTGGACAGACAGACAGACAGACAAGACAGACAACAGCATGGCTGTGAAGAGAGGAGATCAGAACCTCTGTTGGAGAAATGGGCTCTCTTCTTACACTTTTCTGAGGATGGGGGAGGTTTGGCATCACAAACCTGCAGCCAGGCAAGAGGCAGGGAAGGGAGTTGGAGGCAGGATGTGTCACCACGAATACCCCCTGATGTAAACTCACCTCCCCAGGTGAGAGGTCCTGACAGCCGGAAGTCCTTTAGCTAGGCACTGACAACAGACACTCTCATTTGGAGACTATGTTACCTGTGAAAAGAAGGGATGCTGCAGGGGGACAGTGGCCTGGGCAGCAGCTGGGTTCTGACATTGCATTCTTTCACACTGTCTTTGCTGTATGTCCTTGGGAATGTCACTTTCTGTCTTGGTTCAGTTCCTTGGGGAAGTTTTGTAACCTTCCCAGATCTCAGTGCCTCAGATTTGAACAAGAGGTCCTAACTGCAGCCTTCTGTGAGCCAGATGGGACAAAGACTGAGGCTAATCTATTAAAGTCCCTTTCTGGGCCGCTCTCTCTTAAGGCCCGGGGCTGGCTGCAAGGATTACAGCAGGCTGAGTTCTTACCAGTCCTTAACTGTGTGCAGCTAACTATGTTGAACAGTGACTGAAACTTCTAAAGTATCCCCCCCTCCCCCGCAGTGGCCCTGCTGGTCCCTAACTCATGTCGGAGCTGTGGTTGCCTCTCCTGTGCTCTGTGGGTTTTCCCATCGGGAACCATTAGCCCTTGAAGCACTTCCAGGTGAGGCCACTTAAGCAGGAGTACTTTCATATCCAGTTCATTCTCAACCCCCAGCCCCACTCCCTGCTTGTCTTTTCATGGACTAGCCTGGACTCCAGGAGTGAGTCCCAGATCAGCTAGCTTCAGCTGAATGACTCTGGCTAGTCCTTGGCCTCTCTGTGTCTGGTCCCCTCATGGAGGCAAACTGCTCTTGCCTTAGTGCTGTTTCAAAGACGGAATGAGCGAGAAGGGGCGAGGTCCTGAGAACAGACCTTGTAGGTAGTAAGACTGTAGTAAGTGCTGTGTGATGGTTGGGTGTTGTCACCAGTGCAGGTAGACTATAGGAACTGAAGGTTTTCCAAGCCCTTCATGGAGGGAGGAAAGAGAGAGCCCAGTACTGCCCAAACTCCCAAGGCACAGGCTTCTGGTGCCTGGCACAACCCATCTTTGTGTAGCTATTTTGAGGTCAGAGAATGCTCTTTAGCTAGTTGCTGGTCCCAATGTATCCAGCTACCTCTGCACCAGGAATGATATCAAGAATGCAACAACACGGGACTGAGGGCTAGAGGGGCCATCTGAAGCTGAGCAAGGGTGGTCTTTGGGTTTGGGGATCCCAAAAGCAATCAGGGAGCCTCCTAGGGAAGGGCTGGTCATGCTCTGTCTGGGTCACAGGCTCCCGGGGCTGCGGTGGCAGAGTTGGCCGCAGCTGTGCTGGGGAGGAAATAAGATCAGAAAGGAAAAGATGAGTGGGAGAGAGGGAGGAGAAGAGGTGGCCACACCATTTAAATTCCCGTCATTTTGCTAATGTCATTCTGATGCAGTTCTGCACTGAGGAGTCCTGGAGACACTGCTGTCATCCTTAGAGCCCCCAGACTTAGAGGAGCCATGTCTAGAGGGTGAAGGAAGGCCGGCCAGCAGTACCCTGTGTGAGTGCTTGGTACCGGGCAGGGGTGCTACAGAGAGGGGTGGCTTTGCTTTGTGGCTTGGTCTTCTGGTCCTGGGCGAGTTGGCAGAGGCACTGTCTAGAAGAGCCGGCCAGATCAATTGCTTTTACACTCCAGAAGCTGGGAACCTGTGAGGTCAGGCTCATCTTGTTTGTTTGAACAATTTGCACATTTCATGGGTTTCATAATCCATGACTCAGATAAAGGCAACTTGAGATGAGTGTGGGGTTATCAGAGCATGGGGGAAACCCCCATTGTGGCATTTGCCACACTCAGTGTCCCTGTCACTGACTGCAGTGTTGGTTACGGCCACATCCATATGCCAGCTGCACACCTGCAGGGGCTGGCTCAGCCACCTGAGTTTTCTCTGGCTCAAGTTGCTTAGGATGGAAGTGCTGCTGTGGGAGTCATGTCTTTCAAATTTAAGCTTAGTCTGTTGCAAGGGGATCTCAGGCTAAGGGGTGGCATTTCCCCCTTGAATTTTCTGTCCATCCAGCTCATTCGAGGCTTCAGGAATTGGGTGTTGGGTGTCACCTTGTCATGCCTGTTTACCCTCTGTAACATGGAAGTCACTGTGATTGCTTTTGAAGTCCTGTGAGGAAGTTCCAGGCGTGCTCAGAGCACGTGATGTGGCCCACAGAGTCAGCCACTTTTCTCTGAAAGTAAGCTCACATGGCACTGCCCCCAAGGCCATGTGCCATGTGGATGGAACTATGGCTTGTGTGTGTGTGTGTTTGTTTGATTTTGGTTTTGGAGGTTTCATTTTATTTTATTTGAGATGGGGGCTAATGCATCTCAGTCTCACCTTGAACTTGGTATGCAGCTGAAGATGATCCTGAACTTCTGATCCTTCCACCTAAATACCCTGAGGTCAGGACTCTGATGTATTCCCAGTATAAATATAGCAACATTACCATCTTACAGATACATGGCATCTGCCTCTGTGCCCCTAGCTTTATGAGAGAGAAGCTTAGCTGAAGTTGACCTTGCTAACCCTCTGACTGGAAGCCACTAAGTGATTTTCTGAATCCCCTAAACTTTCCCTGCAGGGTCACCTTTACTGGCTGTGAACTTACACTAAGGTGTGAACACTTACTCCTCTCAAGGTTTTAGTGGAGAAGCCAAATGAATGTAAGGGAAATGACAATGACTGGCCTGCAGCCCTTCTGTGAGGTACAGGACTGCCCAGTGGCCAGGAAGGTGGGTGCACAGGAGCAGTTTCTGAGTCGACTGGATAGTGTTGATCCAAGTGTTGGGAGAGACCTGTTGCTTCAGAGGACCTGGAGAGCTTCCCAGAGTGCTCTGGGGGAGGGAGACCTTGAAAAGTGGCTTGACTTTTATCTAAGTATCTGTTAGGCTGTTTGTTTGCTAAAGCAAAAGTCAGGGGCTTTGAGAAATCAGGTCAAGTTCAAGGCCAGG
Organism: Lophiomys imhausi; assembly: GCA_907164525.1. Taxonomy (NCBI): domain Eukaryota; kingdom Metazoa; phylum Chordata; class Mammalia; order Rodentia; family Muridae; genus Lophiomys; species Lophiomys imhausi. The sequence continues at coordinate 1,890,371 of CAJQZJ010003646.1, read as the reverse complement.
GCTGGAGGGGCAGAGAGCAGTTGGGTGCAGTTACTGGCACCCTGACTGACAACCCCGGGGCCTCAGAAGGGTTCTCCTTACCTGTACCCCTCCTCAGTTACACTCCTGACAGCAGCCTAGGAATAGGAAGCACTCAGGGCCAGGAGAGGCCATATGCACAGGAGAGGAGTAGGGACCCAGCAAGGCAGACAGAGAGCCTCTGAGGCTGGCCAAGACATGAGCTGGATCCTCAAGAAAACTTCTCAGACATGTGTACAGCTTCACCAACATCTGGTCTCCATGCTATCACATAGGAACCCAAGGGTGGGGCAGAGGCTGACTGAGCTGGAGTTCTCCAGTGTTCCATGGGAGGGTGAGGCTCCCAGCTCAGTTTATTTTACACGGCCTCACTGATGCTCAGAGAGTCCCATGTGGGCCTCCTGAGCCAAAAGCTCTTTCAAAATTCTTCTTATAAAATAAAAACAATACCTCTACCAGAAAGAACTAGGGAAAACATTGCAGTATACATGAAAAAGGTAAAACCCACACTATACAAGCCCTTATAAAACTAAGTTATGGCAGTGTCTGCCGGCACTCCAGTATTTGAGAGGTGAGGCAGGAAGATCACTCCAACCCCCAACCTCTTATTAAATGAGAGTAACATCCACTAAACACATAAAGAAGTATGCAAACTGGGCTAGTTGAATTGGAGAACAGGAAACAAAATACAGATGCTCAGGAGGAACTGTGACCCACTAGCACCACCAGCCCAGCGGCCTCTTGGGAGTGCTGAACTCCCATTGGACCACATTTCTGTCTCCTTCCTCTCTCTTCTCAAAAGCCCCTCCTCACTGGCAAACAGTGCAATGTGTTGGAAATAAAGGCCCTTCCCTTGAGTTCTAACGAGTGAAGTTAGTCCTACATCGTTGGAAAGAGCCACCGTCCTCTATGAAGGAAGGCCATCCTCTTTACTAAGCATGGAGCTTGAGCCAACCGGACAGGCCACATCAGCCCTGGTGACCGGTGGGATTACTGACAGATGTCAGGCCGATCCCCCTCTGATCCCCCTCACCCCCGTCTCTGTACCTCGGTACAGGGGTGAATACAACTTTAAGTTCACTTCATCCATGCGATATAGTTCATGCTGTTTTCATGCTTTATTACATAGCAGTACGTAGGTATGAGTGGAGGTTTTCTAGGTAAGACATCAAAAAGCACAGGCCAAAAAGAGAGCTGGGGAGTGGGATTATATCAAGCACTGCAGAGGATCCTACAGGGTATCAGAAATTATTTACAAATTATTCATCTGACAAGGGATTAATACCAGGAGTATACAAGGACCTTAAACCATCGGCCACTCCCCAGCCATCTGATTTCAAAATGAGCAAATGATTAGCTGGCTACAGGCCTACCTACCCACAGTCTCAGTGGCTTGGGAGATGCAGGCAGGAGGATCAGGTCTCCCTCTGATACATAGCAAGTTCAAAGTTAAAACAAATCAAAGCAAACAGAGCAAAGCAAGCAAAAGATAAGAGGGGTGAAGACATTTCTCAAAAGAAGACACACAGTGGTCAGCAGTACACCCAGCTGTACCCCCCAAAAGTTAACATTAGTAACTACCAGAGAAATGCAAATCCAGCCACTATGTGGTATCATTCCACTCCAGTAAGAATGACTAATATCAGACAGGCAAAAAGCAGGGAGCAAGAACCAGCTCAAAGCAGGCCTAGTCTACCCAGCCAGTTCCAGGCCAGCCAGGGTTTGGATTCAAAACAAACAACAACAACAACAACACACACACACACACACACAAAAACAACAACTCTGTTGGCTGGGGTGCACAGAAGGGAGAGGCCCATGAACTTCAGGAGGGATGTAGAGTGCAGCCACCATGCAGATTCTCAAAATAACTTCAGAACAGAACCACCAGATGTATGTGCATGTGCACTCTGAAACACAGGTCTCACACAAGTCGGGAGATGAGCAGCTGCAGAAGGTGTGGGAGAGGCTGACGGATGGGTGAGGATGTAGTCAGCTGAAGCAGAGGTGCCGGGGAGCTGAGCACAGGGCAGCCACTGTAGATAATTACGTGAGCTGTGTATATTTTTAAAGGCTTGAAGACAGATTCTCATCAGAGAAGCACCATTCCCATAATCTGCAAGAGAGGAGTCAGGGCAACAAGGAGAAAGGATTCTGAGAAGAGAGGAAAGACAAATCAGCAAGAGAACTGGAAAGGGAGCAGAGGATACGACAAGCCAATTTGCAACTCACCCCAGCCAGACACTGCAAACATAAGGTAAGCCAGAGGGCAGCCAAGCCCCGCAGCTAACAGCTACCCCACAAACATCACAGCTGAGAAGTCCATATTCCTTCTAAGCTTTAAATACAGTTCAGGAGATTTAATCAAAGGTGGCACTGCACTGAAAGGCATGCAAAGAAGGAATCCCAGTAGGTGACAGTGTGTACATGCTGGCAATCCTGAGCCCACATATTAAAAATCCCTGGAGAGGTGACAGCCCTGGTCAGACAATGCTCCCCTTGGCCCAGCTAATGTGAATGTGGAGTGTACTTGCATGTTACCTCAGCTTGCACCGTGTGTGTTGAGGGTGTCGCCTCAGGCTGCTGACCATGTACTTGTTTACAGCATCAAGAAAGGTCTCAGCCTGAGGAAGGATGGGTTATTTGGGCTCAGGGTTTGAGGGGATACAGTCTTTCATGGTTTAGGTTCCTTTTTTTAATCTTTGTGTTTGAGTGTGTTTACATGTATGTGAGCGTGGGAGCCTATGCATGGATGCCAGGGGACTCAGTCTCTTCTCTGGCACAGGCTAGCCGGCCTGCGAGCTGCTGATGCTTCTGTCTCTGTCTCCACCTTGTAGCAGTTCTGGGTTAAAGATGCACCTACTGCTTATAGCTTTGTGTAGGTGCTGGGGATGCTTGCCCAGCACGTGCTTTACACTGAGCGGTCTCCTGAGGCCCTCACTGTGGCTTTTGTTTTCTGCAGAACTTCAGGCATGCCCACCATTGTTTCCTCCTTGCCGCCCACCACTGCCAGTTCTGAGAACAGCAGCAGCTCCGTCTACGACTATGACTACTTGGATGATGTGAGCATCCTGGTTTGCAGGAAGGATGAGGTCCTGGCCTTTGGCAGAGTCTTCCTGCCGGTTATCTACAGCCTGATCTTTGTGCTAGGCTTGGCCGGGAACCTCCTCCTTCTGGTGGTCTTGCTCCGCTATGTGCCTCGAAGACGTATGATTGAGCTTTATCTGCTGAACCTGGCCATCTCAAACCTCTTGTTTGTAGTGACAATGCCATTCTGGGCCATCTCTGTGGCCTGGCATTGGGTTTTTGGCAGCTTCTTGTGCAAGGTTGTGAGCGTTCTCTACACTATTAACTTTTACTGTGGTATCTTCTTCATCACTTGCATAAGCCTGGACAAATACCTGGAGATTGTCCACGCTCAGCTCCTCCACAGACCGCAGACCCGGTTCAGGAACCTGCTTCTCATTGCTATAGTGTGGACCACATCACTGGCCATCTCTGTCCCAGAAATGGTCTTTGTACAGGTCCACCCGACCCTAGATGGCATGTGGCACTGCTACGCGGATTTCGGCGGCCATGCGACCATTTGGAAGCTCTACCTGCGCTTCCAGCAGAACCTTCTGGGGTTCCTCCTTCCGCTCCTGGCCATGGTCTTCTTTTACTCCCGCATCGGTTGTGTTCTGGTCAGGCTGAGGCCGCCAGGCCAGGGCCGAGCTCTGAAGATGGCTGCAGCCCTGGTGGTAGCTTTCTTCCTGATGTGGTTCCCATACAACCTCACAATGTTTCTGCACTCACTGCTGGACCTGCATGTCTTCGGGAACTGCAAGGTCAGCCACTATCTGGACTACACATTGCAGGTGACGGAGAGCCTGGCCTTCTTCCATTGCTGCTTCACCCCAATCCTCTACGCCTTCTCTAGTCACCGTTTCCGCCGGTATCTGAAAGCTTTCCTGGCCGTGGTACTGAGACGGCACCAGGAACCTGGCACTGCCCAGGCCCTTCCGTCTAGCTATTCTGAGAGCAGCAGCTTTACTGCCCAAGAAGATATGGTCAGCATGAATGACCTTAGGGAGAGGCAGGCTGATGGCTCCCTTAACAAGGGGGATATGGGGAATAATTAGACCAGAGTGACCACACCACAGTCTGCGAAGAGCAGTGCTGTCTCTGAGGGCCAGCGTGGCTGTGCTGCTTGCTCCCATGGCTCTTGGCCACCAGCAGTCCTTCCTCACTGCTGCCTCCTCCTCTATCTGCTCTCTGGACGCCATGCTCCCTGACGGAGGATCACAGTGGTCTCCACTCATCTCTGCTCCCCCCCACCCGTGTTTCAGTGGCTTTCTGGGCCCCTGGCAGCCAGTGAGGTCATTCCACTCTCGGCCTTCACACCTTCAAGGGCTACGGGATCAGAACCCTAACCCTAACCCTAATCATACTCCCTTCTGATCTCTGGATCCAGGGCACAGTGGCTTCCACTTGTGTTTCTGGAGCATTCCAGGTTCATTCCAGTAGGGGGAGTTCAGCCATGCCATCTTCCTGGACATCTTCCTTCACCAGACTTTCTCCTTGTGAAGAGTTTGGCTCCTTCCTTCACTTCCTGGGTCTTGGTTCAGATTTCCCCTTGTTGGTGAGGGAGGGGCCCCACGCCTGCCTTACTTCCACCCTGTCTACATACCCATGCTGATGGCCTCTGTACTTACCACCTTCGCTCAGTGCACAGATTTCTCCCGTTTGTTGTGTTCACTGGTGACTGCCTTAAGCCCATCCATGCAGGTAAGCTGCAGAGCAAGACTGTCAATGCATGGCTCGCTGCTGCACTCAAGCCTGTACCACAGAAGCATGTGTGGGGAAGGCTCTTAGAGAGTATCTGGGGATTGTGAGCAGAGAGCTCTTTCCTGTTAGTATTTCTGGGAGGAGCTGCATTGCAGGCTCTCCACCCACTAGGGTCCCTCTCTCTGTTGTTCAGATGGGAGTATACCTTTCTGCCCTGTGCAGCAGCTCCAGAGTCTGTGGTGTGAAGTCACTGGAGGAGAGGCAGGGACCATTCCAGCTCTGGTCTAATTTCAGGACCCTCGGTCTTTCCTGGGGTCTGTCATTCAACTTCAAAGCTTTATCTGAACTTTCCGAGACACATGCTGGTAAGAAGATAGCCCCTCACCACACCTTCCTGAGAAAACTGGGTATCCACATGTGGAAGATTATAACCAGATCTGCATCTCTCATCCAGTGCAAAGACCAGCTAAAAATGGATCAAAGACTCTAACGTATGACCCAAAGCTTTGAAACCCTGAGGGAAAAACCACAGCGGAAACAACTAAAGACATCATCAGAGGCAAAGACTTTCTGAGCAGAGTGCCAATAGCCCAGGCAATACAAGGAGTACATGAAATTACAGTCTCTACGGCACAGGGACAGTGGTCAGGATGAAGATACAGCTTACAGACAACCCGACAAGCCTTCACCTAACAGGGCCAATATCCAGACTGTACAGGGAACCAAAAAGTTGGCAAAGTCAAATAATCCAATAAAAGATGGGTGAATGATCTGAACAGATGTTTCTGTAAAGAAGAATAGATGTTCAATAAATACATTAAACATTCTGCATCCTTGTCCATCACAGAAACGCAAATCTTCTCACCCAGGGCAGACTGGCTGTTATCAGAGAAGCAAGAAGAACAGCAGAACCATAAACCCTGATGCAACAGAGGAAGCCGGACCCTTGTAGTCTGGTACAGATGTTGTGGGCAGGAGTTTGTTGGTTCTCTAAGAAAACTGAAACTGCTAATGACCCATAGATAACACCCCAAGTGTATATACCCGTAGGAAGTGAAGTCAGCACACCCTAGAGACACCCGGACAATGTGTTTTTCATACCATGTTTTAACAATAGCCAGGATAGGGGATCAGCATAGCTGTCAATCAACTGATGAACAGATGTGGGAAACACACTGTACACATGCTGATAGTACTGCCAGCCTTGAAGAAGAGGAGGAGGAAGAGAAAAGAGCAGAAGCCAGGAAATGGACAGAGTTCTATATGAATGAAGGGCCATGAGCCAGACTTGGAAAGATGAGAACTGCTTATTTCCTCTAGTTAGTGGAAACTAAGACAGAGAGAGTACACTTGAGAGCAGGAGAGGGGAAAGGGCAGAGAGGAAGGCACGAAGGGCGGACTGCACAAAGTGTGACAAGCATGTATAGAAACGTCACAGAGAACCTCATAAGTCTAACAGGATGGGTTCATAATAATAATAAGGTATTATTACTATTAATAACAACAACAATAATAATAATAATAATAAGCTTTGCTTGGCATAGAAGCCAGGATTTTGTGTATGCATGTGTGTGTGCACTCACATTTGCACCAGCATGATTGCATGCATGCGTGTGTGTGTGTGTGTGTGTGTGTGTGTGTGTGTGTGTGTGTGCGCACACACACAGGTGTTCATGAGTATGTATGTGCCATCTTTCAGGTATCACCCACGTATGTTTTTTGAGACAGGTCTTTTCCTGGCTTTGAACTCATCAAGTACACAGGGCTGACAGCCCCATCTGCCCATTCAACACTGAGATTACCCCTGAATGTGCACCATGCCTGGCTTTACCATGCAGGTTCCGAAATCAGATTCAGGTCCTGGTTTTTGCATGGCAGGAACAATACTGACTGAGCTACTCTTCAGCCCATGGCCAACACTTCCTCAAGCAGCATCCAGACATCTTGCACCTTCCAACTCCTCCCTTTCCTGAACATCCACCTCTCACCCCTCTGTTCTGCCCTGATCCCTCTTGCAATATAGCTTACTTCTGGTCAGGTGTGCCCTCACTCATCTTATGAGCTAATCCCACTTGCTCTGGGGAAGGCCTCCCTGCCCCATGCTCTGGGTGGAAGGTAAGCAGAACACAGTCTTAGACTGCAATGATTGGGTCAATGCCTTCTGAGTTACACATGTTAAAGGCTTGGTCCCAGGGTGTTGCTGCTGGGAGGTGGAACCTGTAGAAGGTGGGGGTTGTGGAAGGCCTTAGCTCACTGGGATCATGCCCTGAGGGAATGATGAGACTTCAGCCTCTTTCCAATCTCCATTCTTTCCCTGAGTGCGTCATGAGTTGAGCAGTGTGCTCACTCCCTGCCATTGCCATCTAGGTTAGCCACCAGCCTCTCGAAGCAATGTATCTTGGGCTGCAACCTCCCAAACCAGAGGCAAAGTAAACACTATGTATTTTACACAACACTACATGTTGTGTCCATGTGGCTATGCACCTCCTGGGAAAGACAAACTCAGCAGTGTTCTGAAGGACACACTAGTGTCATGGTTGTGGGGACCTCGTGCAGCATCTCACCAGTCCTCACAGGCTGAGTCAGGGCCTCTCCTCCCCATCCCCACTTCCAGGCCTGTGTGTTTCTCTGCTCCCTGCCCTGTCTTGACAAGGCATACCAAGCCTGGCTCCCTGATGGCACCACCCAGCCTTAGCCAGGAGTCTCATGGTATCTCTAGATGCAACTGACCTCCAGACTGTGAGGCAATGTGGACTCTTCTCTACATTGGCTGAAGGTGACTTTGCCTGTAGCTAAGCTGCTGGGCCCTGGGCTGGAGTGCTCACAGCAGTGACTACCTGGGGAAAGGATTTTCCTTCCCAGGTACCCCAAAACCACCATAGGAGAGTTGTTTTACTTTATATTGTTTTGTCTTGTGGATCTTTTGGGTTGACAAGCTCTTACTGTGAAGCCTAGGCTGCCTTTGAACATGGATCCTCCTGCCTCAGACTCCCGAGTGCTGAGTGCTTGGTATGTGCCTCCACACCTTGCCAAAAATACATCTCTGATCTTGCTTTATTGTGAGATGTCTCCAGGGAGAATCTATTTGGTACTGTTTCCTTGGAGGTTGGAGGGGGAAGGAGGTGAGAGGTGCAGGAATGAAGAGAGGGACACAGTACGAGGCTGGGCCGGTGTGACCAGGCTTTCTGCTGGGTCTCCTCTGCCAAGACTGTGTCCATCAGTCTTTATGGAGGGAACCCAGAACCACAGGTGCGAGCAGGTCTGCACTGGTATTCTGCTTAGCCAGTCCAAGGGTACACACTCCTCCTGGAGACCCTGCATGTAGATGGAGCACCTATGATCACCTCATATCTGACCACTGGTCATCTTGGTCCTTCCATACCCTTCTGGGCTCCCAAAGGCCACATGCTCTACAGAAGGAGAGTTCTCTGGAAAGCTGCCCTGGCTACTAGCACCTGAGAGCTTCTGGTCCTGACTCAGGGGACCTAGTGTACCCAGTCCATTCACAGGCTAGGCTCCTGCTCCATGCTCTCCTGGATATGTGGTAAGGGAGAGGACACAGCAATGATGGCCTGGGAAGGCCACAGATGTCGCTCCCTGCTCTGCCCACTGATTGGACCTAAGGACTAGCTGCATGGGGACCATGCTAAGCCCACCATTATGACCCTCAGCTTCCCCCTCCCCCGTCCTCCTTTCTTGTCCATGTGCATCTCTCCTGGCATTCCACCTCTTAGAAGTTGACAGGCTGTCTTAGTGCTCATGGCCAGGTGGGCTCTGTCAGACATCAGGTGGACCTTCTCATTTGAGAAAAGTGGTTCTTGCTTTAGGGTCACAGAGGTAGCTGCCCCCAACTTGGGCCTTGGCCTACTGCTGTAGCAATACTCAGGCAGACTAGGTTGAAAGGATGTGGAGCAGTTAGGGAAGCCCCTCTGCCAGGGCCCTGTGGTGCTGACCTTATCTGTGCTGCCTGGATCCACCTTTTAGTAGGATTATTTTGGGGGGATATGCTATGACCCCTTTTGCTCCCTAATATCTATAGGGGTTACCTCCCTACTCTAGATCATTTAGTACCCAAGTAAATGATACAGAGACATTATATTTTATTAACAAGCTGTTGTCATTGTGCTGGGCTGGTTTGGGGCTATTCTAACACACTATGCATGCAGTTAATACCCAGATAAATGCCCTATTACGTGCCATCTTAGTGTTGACATGGCTTGCTGTGTCCCAAGTGTGTCCTCAGAGAGAACTTCTCTTGGCCACAGCATTCTCTTGGTCCATCCTGTCTAATGGCAACCTCCTTCTTTATCTCTTCTTCCTTCCCTTTGTGGTCCCTCCTGAGACCCCTCACTCAGTCCCAGTTCCAACTTCCTATCTTCTCTGCCCAGGCATAAGGCCCATCTGTTTATTAAGCAATTAGAGATTATTGGGGAGCATTCTTCACAGCATATTGGTCAATGCAATGTCCATGTTCAGAGTCTAGCCTGACCTTGGGAGGGAGTCAGAACCAGGATACACAGCACACAAGTCTAACCCCAACATACTTTCTTCAGGATCCAGCCTGTTCCCCAGCCTGTCCTAGTCCCAGCCAGGCCCTGCTACCAGCCAGCCATAGCTCTGGTAGCAGCACCTGCCCATCCTATCAACCCAGGAAGTGTGTCTAGCCATTGGTTCACCTGGGTTTCATACACCAGGATGCTGAGTTCATGGAAGGGCAGGAAATGACTTGAGTACAAAGTAAATTTGCCAAGGCTGGAAATCAAGTTTCTACCATGTAATGCACATTTAGAGAATTGGTAGGCAGAAGTAAATGGACAGGTTATCATACTCTGATGGGTTTATTCCTTGATTCTGGTGGTTCTGGGATCTCTCCATGAAGACCAATGCAAACAGTCCTGGCAGAGGAACCCATGGGTATGCTTGGTCACGCTGGCCCAGCCCAGAAGTGTTGTGTGCCTTTCTTCATCCCTACATCTCTCACCTCTTTGCCCCTCAGAACCTCCAAGGAAAAAGCCCTGATGGGTCAGATCTGGGCCAGGAGCAGGAACAGGAAACCAAGACAGCAATGATACAGCCCAGGTGTGCTAGGATGTATAAACAATGTTAGGGGAGGCATGTCTAGGATGGAAGATGGAAGTCGAAGAAGGCTTCCAGGAGTAGCTGTCCCCGAGCTTGTAGCGAACACTACACCTCTGCTTTAGGGACAGCTCCACTGCAGAAATGAGTAGAGATGAAAGGACTCATATGACAGGTGCGGGAAGGTGACAGTCAGCCAGGAAGAGGAAAAGGTGGTGGCCAGAGGCACTTTGTGAAAAGAGCCTTGGAAACCATGTATCAAAGGTGAGAGTGTCAGGCCCGGTGTGTGGAAACTGCAGCAGAAGTGGGCAGGAAGTGATACATCAGAGGCATTAGAGGGTGTGAGTGGACAGAACCAGGCCTGATTGTGAGGGAGGAGGTGAGGTGTTTGGTGCCTGCTCTGGGTCATGCGTGAGGAAGAGCCATCCTGAGCAGTGAGGCAGGGAAGTAGGAAAGAAAACTGTTCACCAGAGCACGGGACAGAGGCCGAGTTCTGCTTAGACCAAGAATGCTTGAGGGGCTGTGAGATCCCAAGGGAGAGAGGAGGCATGGAGGTGGAGAAAACTGACTCAGTGGTGTCCTTGGAAACCATGGGGAAAAGATGCAGAGAAGAGATGGGCATGGAGGAGGCACCTGGCGTGGTTCCTATATCAAACAGGACAGTTCTCCAGGCCTGGCTCTCAAGCCTGTAAATTTTGGCTGGATCACTTTCAAAAGCACTGAAGAGTTTTGTGACAGGACTCCAATAATGCAAACCTGTATAAGTGTAGATTTAAATAATTGTATTTGTTTTTTGCAGTTTCTCTCTCAACCCAGCTATCACCCAAATAACTGAGACTCTATTATATTATTTGTTTAATTTGGTTTTACAGCACAATCTTGAGCAGTTTCAATCTGTCCTTTAACCTGTCTGCTAGTCTGACTCCCTCTTTGGCTAAATCCCCAAGTTAACTGCTTTTTTTTTTTTTTGGTTTTTTTTTTTTTTTTTTTTGGTTTTTTCGAGACAGGGTTTCTCTGTGTAACCCTGGCTGTCCTGGACTCACTTTGTAGACCAGGCTGGCCTCGAACTCACAAAGATCCGCCTGCCTCTGCCTCCCAAGTGCTGGGATTAAAGGCGTGCGCCACCACCGCCCGGCTGTTAACTGCTTTTTAATTGTTACTTTGTTCCAGCTGAATCTTCTTCATGTCTCCTGGATCTCTGCCTGTGGTTGAATCTTCTTCTTCCTCTCACTCCTCCTCCCCTGGAGGGCAGGAAGTCCAGCCTGTTCTTTGGCTGAAGCTGCTTTATTGGCATATCAGGGGACAACTGGGGCGCAATGTTTACAGAACACTGAGACAGGAGATTCTCAGAACAAGTATTGCAACCTGATATGGGGGGTACAGAAATCAGCACCTGAATTACACAATAACCTTATGAGAATCTTTGGAATTGTTGAAGTAGGAGTTGTCTGGAAACTCTGGGCTAAGGGAAACATACCATAAAACAAGCCTCAACTTTTATCCTGTTTTTAGCGAATGTCTATTAGGAAATTAACAATTTCACACATGACTTAACTCCACTGAACAACCTCTGCAGAGTCTGAACCCATAGGAAGTAGGGTAAGCTCATGAAGTAGAGCAGGGCGGGGGGGGGGGGGGGGGAGGGCACAGGGGGCTGTTTGACTCATGGGAGCTGGTTCTGTCCTCCAACATCAGGGTGC
>CAJQZJ010003646.1:1855182-1876756 GCA_907164525.1 Lophiomys imhausi | reverse complement strand
GTGTGTGTGTGTGTGTGTGTGTGTGTGTGTGTGTGTGTGTGTGTGTGCTCTGTGTGGCCCGGGCTGAGGAAAGAAGGGGTGACCGGTTCTCCCAGGTTGTGCAGGGGTTCCAGCCTTACATCCTGACCTCTTTGGGTATCGGGGCACCGGTTCAGATCTGGCTACTTCCTGCTGGCATAGGACAATGTGGAGAGGGGATCGGGAGTTGGTGTTTAAAAGGAGGTATGAGTTGGGCGTGTGGCACACACCTTTAATCCCAGCACGTGGGAGGTAGAGGGAGGGAGATCTCTGTGAATTCCAGGCCAGAGGGGTCTACAAAGTGAGTCCAGGACAGCCAGGCATACACAGAGAAACCCCGTCTCAAAAACCAAACCAAAAAAAAAAGGAGGCACGAGTGTTAACTGCCATCTTGGAGACGATGTGAATCCATTCCTGGAGGATGAGGAGAAGGCAAGGTGCTAGGAGGAGAAACAGACAGATTGGTATCACCGTCCCTATGAACGCGGCTCCCCATGTGAAGAGTGAAGCTGCCAGAAATAATGGGATGGAGATGTGCCCCGACTGTACTGGGGAGCTCTTCAGATAATTTGTGGAGTGACTCCATATTTGTCTCCACCAGGCCAAATTCATTGATATCCAGGCTCTGCAGGACCATCTGGGGTAGCAATGTGAGGGCAACAGCTGAAGCCATCCGTGAGGCTGCACCATCTAGGACTGGCCACTTTGACGCTGTCCTGGATGCAGATTTTGAGGAAAAACATGGACTTGGCAGGATATTGGAACACACACATACACACACGTGTTTCACCCCTAATATATATTATATGTATATATATTTATATACATATAATATATATTGGGGTGAATATATATATTAATATATATGTTAGGGGTGAAAGACAAAGTTAAGTAGGCTAGGGAGAAAACAGCCACTTAAGAGACAACGTTTCCTTACAGCTGGGAGTAAACCCTTTAAAGACCTTTTCAAGACAAAACCAAACCTGTGCTGCGGAGATTCCCTCAGGTTGTTGAAATAACCATTGCGAAGGACAGAGACGCATGTGTCACCCCAGGAACAAGGCTTGCAGGAAGAGACTCCTATCCTTGACACACCCCATGGGAGGGAGGAAGAAACAGAAACATTCCTGTTCCACAAAGACCTGGAGTTCATCGGAAGCTGAAAAAGCTTGGAGAACTCATAATGAACTTCAGAGGCCGAGAGCAGCACTATGGAGTCCGCTCTGTGCATGACATCATGGCACGGGCAGCGTTTCTAGCTGGGTGGTTGGGAGCTACTCTCTGAGGCAGAGGCTCCTGAACATTGTGGGTTTGTGCTTCTCCATGAGAACTTAAACCAAGCAGTCAAAGCCTCTTTTTATTTTAATAAAAGAAAAATACATCTTTCTGAATTAATGCTAGAGTGCTAGAGAAATGTCCCCCCCCACTTTTTTTTTCTGGTTCCACTTTAGCACAAAAGTGGCATTTGATTAGACAGCATGCAGTTCCTGTGAGCCACATTACTGCTGGCCTTAAGGAACCAGAAAATGAGGATGATGGGCAGGATGTGCCTAAGTCACCTGTGCCGGCTGTACTGGCCCACCAGACCCTGTCTGACATTTTCTGATGTCAGCTCCTTCTTTGCCTGATTGTCTCTGGATGGTGATCCCATAAACTTCAAGGAGGGTTCACAAGTTCCTGAGCACCCCAACCCAAACATTCCCTCAGAGAATCAAGGCTAAACAAAAAGCAAGTAGCTATATGGAGGTGCCAATAGTAACCCTGTTGCCATTGTCCCTTCCTCTCAGCTCTCGAGTGAGATAAATGGCCTTATGAGTTAGGCTTTTCCTATCAGGACATTCAGAAAGCTTTGGTCATTGCCCACAACAACATTGAGATGGCCAAAAACATCTTCCAGGAATTTGTTTCTATTACTTTTTCCACCTGTGAAGCCATCTAACATATCTCTCTCTGCTGTGGCTTCAGGGGACCCCTGAATCGGGCTTTTATTTAAGGAGCATCTAGGAAAGCTGTGGCTTCTTTTGGGATGTCACAGTGAGGTCCTGTCTTTTTTTTTAGTGGGTATCCACACATATGGTTTCAAGATTTCAAAGCAGTGGAATGAAAATGGATCAGCTGGTACGCTTCGTTGTTGTATTGGTCTTAAGAGTGTTTTTGTAGGCCTCCAGTCTCCATTAGGAGAGAGTGGATTTTTATTAAATGGTAACCTACCCAGGGAACAGCACAGAAAACAGCACAAGTGCTGTGCTGTAGCCCTACTTAGGGACTTAAGACTTTTCTGTTAAGGGTCTGTGTGTCTGTGTGTCCTGTCGTTATAAGATTATCCTGCTGTGTGTGAACCCAGGCCATGAGTTAGCATAAGAACATCAGGAAGGGATCCTGAAGATTCCCATCTACTGTGGTATTGCATCTAGCCCTGCTGGATGTAGGTAGTTCAGACACATGCTTTTTTTTTTTTGGTTTTTCGAGACAGGGTTTCTCTGTGTATCCTTGTCTGTCCTGGACTCACTTTGTAGACCAGGCTGGCCTCGAACTCACAAAGATCCGCCTGCCTCTGCCTCCCAAGTGCTGGGATTAAAGGCATGCGCCACCACCGCCCGGCTCAGACATATGCTTTTAATGAGAAAAGCTTTTAAGACTATACTTACAAAACAATCACAGGAAATTTAAAATCTTGAGCTTGTGACTATGATAATATTAGCAATACTGTACCAGAGCTAGATTAAATAGTTTATCAGAACTCTATTGATTAATGTAAAGCTCTGAACTTTGAAAGACCTAATAGAACAGTAACATAGTGAGGGAAAGAAATCTGAAATTTTTTCATTTCTTTTATATACCTTAAATAATTTCCTTATTACCATTTAAGCTTTCATGTCCTCTAATTTTCACAACATATGTTTATCAACCTTAAAACTTTCTTAGACCCTAAAACATTTTCTTAGATCCTCACAACTTAAGCTTCTGATTCCTCAAACCTTACATAAACTTTAAATTTTAAAAAATCTAATTATTTACCATGAACCTTTGGGCGATTAGTTACTGGGAGCAGCCACTGTAAAGGGAGGTTCTTTAGATAAAGGAATTAGTAAAAAGTTACTTTGAAACCTGTTTTCTGAGTCTGGTAATGAGGTGAACTGTGTCTCAAGCTTTTAGTAGCATTCTCTGGGAGAATGAGACCTACACAAGAAAATAACCGAGAAGGCATCCAAAAACTTGGTTCCTGCTGTTAGACTGATAAATCTTTCCATAGTCTAGTCTTTAAACCCATCAGAGACCTGAGAAGGATAAATGTTACTTGAGTAAGCAGGGAGTGCAGACCAAGCTGCTTCTAAGTCTATAGAAATAACAGAGACTTACTACTACCTGGATAGTCAGTCACCCAAAGTTCTTCTGTGGTTGGTGGGGGTTATCCATCTTCAGCCCTTCAGGCCCAGAAGATCTGACAGACTTTCCTGTAGAGCAGGAACTTAGGGGGGACTGCCCTACCTTTTCTAGGTAAGGTGAGGAAATCAACTTCCCAGTGTACTGCCAGTCCGCAGTTTGGACAGCATGCTGTCACAGTAGAGGTAAGGGCAGTTTTTTGTCTAGTAGCTAGCTTTGTCACAATGGAAGCAAACTCCAGGTGGAGGTTCTTTGGTGCCCATCATCTTCTTTGGAGGAGATTAGGGGTACCGTCCAGAGCTGATATGTCTTTCTATTATGAAAAGATTTTTATTAAACATTTTAAATAATGTATTCTGCAGATCTCTGAAGGGTTTAAGGACCACCTATCTATTTAAAGTATATCTGAATATTCAAAATTGTTTGTTTTTAACTATTTTCTTTTTGTTTAACTTTGAAAACATATACAGGGGGCTAAAGAAAGCCTATTTTGGTAATTAATCATGACTGTAAGTATAGTAATGAGCATATTAAGGAATATGATTGTATATGAGGTAGCTGATAATTAACTTGTATGTCTTAATTATCTTTAACAGTTTATAATAAGTTATAATATCACAGTGTTTGTGTGATTGGTTTAAACTGAAGATAGTGTCAGGACAGGAAAGGGTTAATGTGTTGGGAAGATGGCTAGGACCTTGGCTGAGGAAACTGTTATCACGGGCTCATAAACTGTTTGTAGCTTATTTGCTTATCAACGGTGGAGAATTTAGCTTTAGGAAGGGAGGGGGAGCTTGTGGGCTGAAAGGAGGGCCTTTTTTGGAGCCCTGGAAGTGAGGGAAGAGGGAGAAGCTGTTGGAGTGGTATAGAAGGTGGAACAAATTCAGGAGGGAGTGGGGAGTGGGGAGTGGTGGTTTTCAGAAGGGTGATCACAGCAGCCCTACATGGGCCTAAGGGAGAAATGGTCCCTGTGGCCCAGTCGTGTAGCTCCTGGAGGGATGGGAGTGACTAGTTGTTAAGGGGTGTTGGAGAGGCTGATGTGGCTTCTACATGAGTATTGAGGTCTCCCTGCCAGGCCAGGATGGACTGACAGAGTGGGTGGGGCTGACACAGGAGTGAATGTGGTCCTATCCAATGGGTGAGGAGAAAGGGGGGTTACTGGGAAAAAGACGGGGGTCTGCTGTAGTCTGGCCAGAGCTCAGGCAAACTGAAAGGAATGGGGAGTGTTGCCAGAACCAGAGCTGTGTTAAGGACACACAGCAGGCTGAAGAGCCATGGACTCCAGAATTTGGAGTCAAATTTACAAATGATCTGTACACACCTCAGGAGCCTTAGAATAGCAGCTTGGTTTGGTGCAGCCATTGCAGGTGGAACTGGTGAGTGTGTTGCTGTAAAGAAGGGGAGGGGCTTGGTCAAGGAAGGAGACTCGGGTTTGGGGAGTTTGGGGTCTAAGCCCTTGGAGATAAGGGGTTCTGACTGCATGACTGTCCTTGTTTGTGGGACTTGAGCAGTAGAACATTAACTGCAGTGGGAGGGACGAGCGCATGGTTGCTCAAAAACATGGACAGAGGGAGTTCAGACCATCTGCTAGCAGGAATTTTAAGATCATGGAGGATACAAAGTCTAGAGTGTCCTCTGGTGGCTATTTAGACTGGTTACTGAGGAAAATCTGGTGTTTTGGGTTCAAAGTCTGTGTCAGTCCCAACTTGGTTAAGTTTTGTAGCAGACACCCCAGGGATGACTAATGATTGGTTTTAGACTAGGTGTTGTCCATCTGCCAGCCTGGGATGGGTGCCCGGTACCAGCCTTTGAAGCAACTTCCCATATGACAGTTGGGGGTCGAACAGTGGGGTATTCTCTAGGTTTTGCTCCACAGAGAGTCTCTGGTGGAAGAGATGCTGCAGTTGTCTCACTTCCACCCACTCCTGGGGGCCCCAGCAGGGAGTAGACAAACCTGGGGAAAAGAAGGTCAAACCTGCGGAACTTTGCGAACAGCTCATCGGCCTCATGCAGATCCTGCTCCTTGTCCTTGGTGTAGCCGAACAAGCTGAGGAAACCAGCCTTAAACAAGACTCTGTAGCAGAAGTGGAAGAGGCCATCTTCATGCCAGGAACCAGTTCCTAGACTTGGGCCTTTGGGCTCCAGCATCACCAAGGACAGGCTGTCCAGCATGGCCTTGCTGAGCTCCTCCAAGCCTTGTCCCATCAGATGCTTGGTACTAGCTGAATGTAGCATCTGGTAGTCCCAGTCCATGGCCTGGTATCCAAACACCTTGAGCACTAGTTCTTGTGCATACTTCGTGAAGTCTAGTGTTTTCTTTGTGTCCTTAATGATGGGGCCAAAGGAGAGGGGGTCCATGACAAAGGTGAAGTACTGTCCTCCTAGCTGCACCGTGAACACATCCCCGTGCTCTTTGAGCCCTACAGACTGCCTGCATTGTTATACACTCACACATAGATTTATCTGCTAGCTCATTCACTTAATGTCCACATCTCTTCTTCATCTTTTAAAGAAAATTTTTAAAAATTGTGTGTGTTGGGCCATTACATGGTTGACATCGGTATCTTCCTCTGATAAATCTTCACCTTATTTTGTTTACAATTTTAAAATTTTACTTCTTTCTTCTTTTAAAGATTGTTTTTGTTTATGTATGTGCATATTTACTTGTGTAACAGAAGTTTTGATTTCTTTAAAAACACAGTTGTGTTGAATGAATGTGTTTTTTGTTTTGGTCCAAGTGTGGGATGTGGAAGTGTTAGATCCACCACTGAAAAATCAACTCGTGAAAGGTCACATGATGTTTTATCAGCTAGAAACTGCCACTTGTGGGGAACATGCTTTTTGGCAGCTGGAAAACACACTTCTATAAACATATTCCTTAAGGAGTGTGCATTCTTAATTATATTAGTATAACTATTAATACATTATAGTATTATTATAACAGGAAAATACCTTGTGCAGGTGGGGTGGGGGCATGGTGTTTGCCATCTGGAAAAACATCCTTGTGTGGGTTTTGAGGGGGTACATGTAGCAGCCCCCAAAACACAGGGGGCTTTTGGTTGGTATTGCTTCTCATCACTGCTTCACTACAAAATACTCCAGACAACGCTTTGAGACTGCTTTGAGTTTGTTGAATTTGTTTCTGCTGACTGAGGCCCAGGTCGGGCTGAAGAGACTGCAGCCCCAAGAGGGGGGTTGGCAACTTCTGTGATACTGGAGCCTCTGCCACCACCACTGTCCCCTCTAGAGCTTCTCCAAACTGCTGCTGGTTCATGCTGCTGCTGTGTTTCCTGGTTGGCTGTGTTCCCGTTGCTGCTGGTACCTGTTCCTGTGTATGCTGTTTGACTGGACTGCTGGAATCCTGATGAATCTCCCCAAGAACCTATGACTAAAGAAGGCTATGCCCTCTGTCTCTACTAGACATTGTTCTCTTATACCTTGGTGGGTTGGAAGGGAGATAGAGATATTAATATAACAAAAAATAGTTTAAAAGTATGCCTTCATAGTTGCTTATATGTGTGTGCACCACATGTGTGCCTGCTGCCTATGAATGCCAAGAGGGCATTGGATCTCCTGGAACTAGAGTTACAGATGGTGTGAGCCACCTGGTGTGGTGCTGGGAACTGAATTTGGGTTCCCTAGAAAAACATAAAATGCTCTTAACTGATGAGTGTAACAGTAAATTTTTATTTATCACACACATATTTATTAATACTTAACAATTACCTAACAATTGTCTATAAAATTCCTAAATCCTAAACCCAAACCCTAACTCTGAAACCTAACACCTAAAACTTCTTAATATCTATAATACAAGCATTTAACATTAACCTAAGTTTTCTCAAAAGGATATTTTTCTCTGAGCATGGGTCCTGATGGAGGGCTGGTCTTCATACAATTTTTCAGTTTTAAAGTCTCTTAAAGTCTCTGAATTTTGTTGGTCAGATTCTATGATAGTTTATCAAACAGGAATCCCCTCCATGGTTTTAAGACCAATTAACATTTGAAAGTTTCCCAGGTGGCTCACCTATTCAGATGCTTATGGCCTGCAAAGGCTCAAAGTCCAGGAGCTCTGCATCTAAGTGCTCCCAAATCTCAGGGAGAATCCATCCCTATCCAGACCCAAAATGGGTCAACATCAGAGGGTGAAACTTTCCGATGATATTGAAGCAAGTTCTCTGCCAGACCAAGAGATGAAACAGAAAGAGGAGCCCAGCCTCTGTCTATGTGCATCTTGACTTAAATATCTTCAGCAGAGGCTTTGCGCTCTTTTCAAGTTATGCCCCTGGGCTCAGACTTTTTCAAAAAAGCTTTTTGCAGAGGGGCGTGAATTCAAAGGTGGTCCTCGGATGTGGGCCTGTGCCTCAGGGCATATCATTCAGATGCTTTTCACAGAGGACTGTGAAATGACAGCAGACCTCCAGAGGGCGGGCACCTCAGGGGGCATGTCCTGCCCCCAACCCTAAGATCAAAGAGGTCCTGGTCCTTGGCAAGTTCCCAAGGACATGTCACTTTGAAGTAAGTGTTTTATCTTAAAGTTCAGCCTTATTCCAAGTTCCCTATGCTATTATATGCTAACACTAAACCTACCACAGATGAGTCACCTCTTCAGCCCGGTAACTTTTATTTTTTGAAGCAGAATCTTTCCCTAAACTTGGAGCTCACTGACTGACTAAGCTGGCTGCTCCTTGAGCTCCCAGGATCCTTCTATCTTTGCCTCTCTGTTGCTGGGGCTTACAGGCATGCAACAATGAGCCTAGCTTGAACATAGGAGACTTCAAATGCTGCCACTACAGTGACATACTTCCTCCAACAAGGCCACACCTCCTAATAGTGCCACTTCCTGTGGGCCAAGTATTCAAACACAGGAGTGGGGGGTCTGTTCCTATTCCATCCACCACACCCCTATTGGTGCTTTTGGGAGGCAGAAGAGAGAACTCATGAGACACACTTAGTACAGTATCTCATTCAGTTAGCAATCTCTATATGTCACTTCTTGTTGTAAAGTCTTGACATGTAGTTTGGTCCTTCCCCTGGTGCCCATGGCAACTGCATGTCCTTTCCTGGGGTTTTCTTTCCCTCTGGTTTTAAAGATGCTTTTAGATGAGGCAGATTCTTGCTGGATCATGATTGCTTCTAGCTCTGTGAACACAGTCAAGGGAAGTGGACAGTCAGTGTGTGCCATCCAAGGTGAGGAAAGCTGAGCAGTCATCACAGTGCTGACTCCAGCCGAGGGTGTAGTGGGAATGAATCTATCTGAGGGAGCCCAGAGAATCTTCTAGACTGGGGACACTTCACGCAGAGGCTCAGGCCCTCGTCCCAGAGCCCCGCAGCTGGGCTTGCCCTCAGGGCCTTGCCTGTACAGCTCTCCAACACAAAGATGGAATCCTGTGCTGCAAATTGTCAGGGGCAACAATGACCTCAAGCCCTCATCTTGTTTCCCTGTGGCTCAGTGTACAGCGGGAAGACTGGACATCCCTCTACTCCATACATTAGACCCCTGACAGCTTCCACGCCTTGGGCTTTGGAAGTAAACCAAGGGTTGTTGAAGAGTACCCATGAGATTTCAGCTAGTTTCCTGCCTCCAGGCTTAACAGGGGAGAGCTATAATCCCGAACAGAAGCTTATTCAACACACAGCCCAGCCCGCTGCTGCAACAGTTGTGGCTCACACTGCACTGGGTTGGTTCTGCTAACCATATCCATACAGAAACAGCTCTTATTTCAAAAGAAATACCAACATCTATTCTGAAGTAAATTATGAGGGACCATGGCCCAGGAACACAGATTCAAGTCACCCCCAATGCCATGTTTCAATTTGGTAACAATTTAATGGAGTTTTTAATAGGGACAGAGCAAGGAAAGTTATGAATGGAAGCACTTCTCAGGCACTTGGCAGAAGCAGCAGGTGGGAGGGTTGGTAGACTGGAGGGGTCTTCACTGCTGGCCTCAGATGCTATCTGGTGGCAACATTAGGTTTGGGGTTAGAGGAAATTCCCCATGCTTGTACACTCTGACAGGACTGTAGGCAACCAACAGCTACCTAGGAGCCAGCAAACCCCGAGGGAATTTGGCTCTGGACTGTAGCATTTCTGTTCTCCACATTCACTGACGTTTTAACCAGCCACTTCAACAGAATGTATACTTTCTGTTGTACAACAGAATGTATTGTTCAAAAGAATCTGTGGCTTTCTTTTCTTTTCTTTTTTGGAAGCGTCTATTCTCTAACTTCCTCACCCACGAATAGGGACTTTGATTCCTCAGACCATCGGTCCATATGCCCTGTTGACTGAGCCTCCTCTGCCTCGAGGAGCTCTCCCAGGCGAGGAGCAGCAGCCACCACACTCTGCCTCCAGGAAGTCCTCCGTGGTTGTAGTCATAGAATGTACTTAAGACCATCCTGTCTCTGGGGCTTTAGGGTGAGTCATCAACTGTGAGTCAAATACATCAAGCTGAAATTTGTCCTGCAGTTTTAAAGGATGGAGGAGAGCCGTTTTGCATTCTTCCCTTCATCCTTTCACCCTCTCCTTCCTAGAGCAGCCTCATTTAGCCAGTCAAAGTGTGTGTGTGTGTGTGCGTGTGTGTTCGAGTGTGTGTGTGCATGTGTGTGTGTGTGTGTGCACCCTCTCCCTCCTATCTGCTTTTTTTTTTTTTAATTTAAGGTGTATCTTTTCCCTCCCAACAGCTTCTCCCTTTTAGTCCAATAAAAGGCTCCTTTTCTTGTAACAATAAATACAATACAAAACAATAAGAATAATTGGGTTACAATTATGAAAATTATAAGATATAACATGCATTCCTAATGTCCAGTCCATATGTATTTGACAACTGATATTAATATTCTATTATCTATCTATCTTGAGGAGTTTAAAGATTTATACCTAACTCAGTTTCCATTCTAACTTCCATTACCAACTTAAAAACATCTTCTTAGACCTAGAACATCCTTTTAATTCCTAAACAACTCAAAATTTAACTGTGAGACTATAACTATCTAGTCTTCAACCATATGAGAGACCTGAAGATAAATATATCTGAATAAACAGGAAGTGCAGAGTCAGCAGCTTCCAAAACTAAGAAATGATGGACAACTGGCTGCCTGGACAGTCCCCAATTTCTCTCTATACACTGGAGCATCTATCTTAGCCTTTTGGCCCAGTATCTCTGACAGACATTAATTGTAAAGCAGGAATTATGAAGGACTTTCCTACCTTGTCTTGACAGAGCTAGGCTGTTGACTTATCTGCTTCCAAGTTTTGTCCTTTTCAGACAGCAGTCTGTCTACAGTTGAAGCAAGGGCTTTCTCTTGCCCAGTGACAAGCTTGTCACTAATGCACCATCTCCAAATGGAGATTCTTTGATGCTCATCATCTACTTGGAGTAGAGTAGGGGTTGCTGTCAGGAGCTGACATGTCTCAATATCAAAAACTTAAGTTAAGAAAACATTTTTAAATGCCATATTCTACAGATCTCTTGAGGTTTTGGTGTGTGTGCTCTTGTACACCTGCAGCCAGAAGAGGGCATAATATCACATTGTGGGTGGTTGTGAGCCACCATGTAAGTGATGGGAATTGAACTCAGGACCTCTGGAAGAGCAGCCAGTGCTCTTAACTGCTGAGCCAGCTCTCCAGCCTCTCTTGAGGTTTTTGAAAACCACCTATCTATCTCCATGTATTTGGATAAACAAATGTTGCTTGTCTCTTAGCAACTTGATTTCTCATTAACTTAGAAAACATCTGTGATACACTATGCTAATACCTAATAAAATGACATGTTTGAATGACTATTAGTTTGCATTTCTTAATTATCTTAAACAGTTTGTGACAGTTGCTATCAAAAGGCCAAAATGTCACATTGCATTTTTAAGCATTGTGGTAGGTACAATACCTTAAAAAGAGTTAATCTTAATTTTGTATCAATGTACAAAGATCAATACCAATGTAGTCAAATATAATCTTAATTTTATATCAATATACAAAGATATAAGAGCATATTCAATAATCTGTCCCTTTTTCTTTATCATTCCTATATTATGTCTATATCCCATTTTTTTAAAGTCTTTTCCCCCCTACATAGGAGAGAAAGAAAGATAGAGAAAATAAAAAGAGAGAAATCCCTGTGTCTAACCTCCAAAACCTTGTTTATCATGATATTTAATAACTTGTAATCAATCCACCTAAATAACAACAAACATATATAACCTATCAAATGACCAAAGGAAAAAAGAAACAAAAACCAAAACCACCCACCCTACCTTCTGGGAATGGGATGTCACTCTCTTAAAATTGTGTCTTGCAGATTTGGGATGTAGGAAACCTGTTTGGGGGCCCAAAAACGAATGGGAAAGCAGTTAAGCAAGTTAATAGTAACATTTGATGTTCAGTCATTTTGTGCTCAGGTATTTAAATGTCTTAAGAAGTTTGTAGTCAGAATCTGAACTTTGAGTAGGAAAGTTCAGGGCTTTACTGATGTCCTAGCGGGAACAGTCTGTCACACTGAACTGTCTTAGCTGGCCATTTTGAGTTGTTCTACTATTCCTGTTTTTAAATTTAAAAATTATGTATAATGTGTGTGTGTGTGTGTGTGTGTGTGTGTGTGTGTGTGTGTTTACGAATTCAAGTACAGTGTCCATGGAGACCAGAAGAGGGTTTCAGATGCCCTGGAGCTGGAGTTAGCAAGTGACTATGAGCCACCCAACATGGGTGCTGGTGCTGAACTCAGTCCTCTGGTAGAGCACCAAGCATTCTTAACTAGTGTGCCATCTTTCCTGTCCATCATAATTTGCATTTTCAGAAGTTATAATGTCTTAGATATTATGCTAAGTGCTTTACATCTATTTTCTCATTTAATCCTTGTACTAATCTATGTAGGGGTTCTCCAAGGCTACCCTCAAATTTCAGGGATTCCAAGGAGAATTTATGAGAGTAGGGAGGTAGTTGTAAGACTTAGCTCAAATGTGTAGCAAGGACATGTCCAGATGGTAAGTGGAACAGACAGTGGCAGAGCCCGTAGGATCCCAGACAGCTGTGTAATACCTTCTCCCTCCATGACGGGTCACACAGAACTCACTCTTCTCACAATGGAAATACAGCAACACATCTGTTATGCAAAGCTCCTAGGAGGGACAGTGGCCAAGACCTTCACTCGAGGACTGATCACGTACACGCCCTCTGTTTATCACACACAGCAATTCCAGAGGAAAGCATGATTAGATACATTGTGTAACATGTGTAGGCATAAAGTAACACCGCTGCTGAGTAAATGTTTACTAGGGACACAGAGCAAAGTCCCAGAAATCAGTCAATAGCCTTTGAAAGCAGCCCTTGCTAGGTCTTGGGCCTGCTATTTTATGTCCCAGTGTGCAGAGCCTCAGTTCTGAATGGTCTATTTGCTGCGGAGCTCTGGTTCTTCTCCACCCATTTGTGTTCCATAAATCCATTCATTCCTCCACCAGCCCTTTGCACTTGTTCTTTCTGTCTGGAATGTTCTTCTGCCTCCTTGCACAACTAGTTCCTTCTTATGATTTAGGCTTCAGTCGAAATTTGCAGTCTGCCTTATCAAAAAGATCCTCCTGTCTACGCTCTGGGACATGTCTTCCACTGAAGGTACTTGATGCATATTGCTGTATCTTGGTTTCCCTTATGTGAAATCAGCCTGCACCTTTGTTTCTGTTAGCACCCTCCCTGCTGAGAGGAAAAAGCCCTGTGCAGTGTTTGTTATTTTCTGATGAAACACGACTGTTGTCATTGGAGGAGGATTTGCAAGAAATGTGTGTCATCAGCATTCCTGAGCCATTAGGAGTTGCTGCCAAAGTAACCTTTTTGTTTGTATGTTTTTTCTTTATTCTTTTTATTTATTTTTCTCTCATACAATGTATCCCTCCATTCCTCCCAGCCAGCCCCCACTCTCTCCCCCAGATCCACTGCTCCTCCATTTCCCTTCAGAAAAGAGCAGGCCTCCCAGGGATATCAACCAAATATGGCATAACAAGATGCAATAAGACTATCATATCAAACTACTATATCAAGACTGACCAAGGGAACCCAGTAGGAGGACAAGAGTCCCATGAGCAGGGGAGTTTTTGGTTTTTTTGAGACAAGGTCATATTATGCAGCCCTGGCTGGCCTGGAACTCACAGAGATCTGTCTGCCTCTGGCGCCTGGGTACTGAGATTAAAATCATGCTTGACTCTACCTGGCCAGAATAAGTTAAGCATTGGCTTTTAGGACTGTACCCTCAAGCATGATGCCTGGCACAGAGCAAGTGTTCTATCTATAGGCATTGGTCAGGGAGAGAATCTTCATTCCTCAATGCTGCAGACATGCATATTTTACAGGTAAAAACACTGGGCACCAGAAATGAGGACTGTGCCCTGAGGCACAGACAGAAGCAAGAAGACAGAGTCACTGTTATGTGGGGGAGAGAAGAAACCAACTAGAAAATAATTCATGGCCAGGCATGGTGGAGCACACCTTTAATCCCAGCATTTGGAATTTAAAATCATTCTTCAAAGAATAATTGACAACTGACCAAGAAAATTAAATAAGGACTTTATCACATAGACTCTTGTGAAAGTAGTGTGAACTAAATGCTGGACTCTGGGCAGTGTCATATCTCAGTGGATCAAAAGAAATACGTTTGGCCATAGATAGTGGTGCTCGCAGTCATCAAAGTTTCTTTCTGTAGTGGGCACAGTTGATTCATAACTGATCAAAGTATGGAGATTGAGTGAGTGCTCAGTCTTAACTTGACATGGGATGTTTCTGTCAGCATCTAAGCCTCACCTGGCCCAAGGCTCAGGGAACATCACAGAAGAGGTGGCAGGAATCATGTAAAAGCAGGAGGATGGGCAGAGGGCTGTGGAGGACTGTCTTCTGGGCGTCCCAGCCATTGCACACAACAGCTCAGACGCTGTGGGTTATCTGCGGGAGGTCAAGCCGTCAATGTGTCCATGTGGATGGGAGAGGACTCATGAGGCTACATCCTAGCTAAGGAACTATTCGGACTTCATAGCTTCAGGTGAGAGCACTCGCTTTTCCCTGGGCTCACAGCTGCTGACAGGTCCCACACGTGGGTAGCAGCACAGTTGTGGGCACACAGGCAGAGTAACTGGGTCAGCAAGATGTTCAACAAATGAAGGTACTTGTTGCTAAGCTTGAAGAACTGAGTTCAATCACCATAAAGAGAAAACTAATTTCTGAAAGTTGTTCTCTGACCTCTAAACATACACTGCTGTGGCACATGTTTCCCCCCACAGAATGAATAACCACATGTTAAAAAGAGAGAGCATGAAGGTGTGTGGCTCAAGGGAAGGGGACTATAATCAGGATACATTGTATGCATGGAGGAAATTGTGAAATAACAGATACAATGTTAATTTTAAAAGGAAAAGGAATAGGGTTGGAAGGTATTTAAGGAAGATGAGCATTTGAGTTGGACCTCTGGGGACCCAGAAGGTCAGGCTGGGAAAGGGAAGATGTCACCCTCAAGGGACAATTTGGGAGAAGGTCTTAGAAGAGCTGCTGAGCTGTGGAGGGAGAGCCTGTCTGTCTGTCCAGTGCAGGGCACCTTGTGACTGAAGCCTGGATGTCAGTGGACATCTGGATATCCCATCTGGGAGACTGGCTTCCACTTTAGTCTCCAGGAGCCCTGGAATCCTTAGCAGTTATTTTCAGCCTCGGAGGAAGAGGCCTTACTGCTATGGTCTTCACAGCGCTAAGTAACCAGAAGAAACTAAATGTCCCCCACCCCCCCAATTCAAGAGCTTTATGAAATACTTGTCTGGGCCCACTGCATTAAACAATATTTCCAATAGTAAAACACCTTCACAGGGTACTTGAAGGCCAGGGAAACTTGCTCCTCCATGCAGACATTAGATTTGCATCCGCTGGCTGTGTTTAATGATGCGTCCTGTCAATTACTCTCTTCCTTGTGATTGCTGTCTCAGGCAGAACAGCTGGAAAGATGTCTTGGTGACAGTGCTGAGGTGTCTGGGACCCACTGGGTGAATAGAGCTCACCTGATAGGCAGGGGTTGGGGGGAATGGCACACTTGTGAGAAGAGAAGTACAAGCTTAGGAAGGTCAATGTAGGGGCAATGTCTTATCTCCAGGGTCAGGACAAGGCAGAACTGTCAGTGACAGAGAGAGAAAGAGGGAGATAAAGGAGACAGGGCTTTGCCTCTCCAGTAAAAGACCCAGGTAAGTGCATGCTACATGGGACGAGATGAGCAGATGTGTTTAGGATGTTTTAAGAGCATGTTGGACAGCAGGTCCCAAGGGACACGGGAGAAGGTGGTGTGGGAGCACCAAGCATCCCTCTGCCTGGACAGTGCTGATACCAGGAAGACTGAAGTGGCTACTCTAGAGGTCCGACTGCTTCCAAGGGAAAATGTGACCCGGTGCTCCATGGCCCGGGTTGATTTCAGTCTTTTCATGGCAGTGTCTGCCCAGCTCCATGACAGGCATGTGGCCTGTGTCTGGCCTGCTTTCTGGGGCAAGACTGTTCAACAGGACTTTGTCCTGCAAGTGTTGGAGTTCTGTGCTGTGACTGCTGGCCCATCAGAAAGATGTGCTACGGTTTCCTGAGAGCTGAACCAGTTTCTAGAAGAAAGAGCTCTGCCTGTGTCAGTTACAGTTGTGGCAGCAGACAGGTAAAAGGTTGCTGGGAGCCAAGGCGACATATCCAGGAGGAGACTCAGGTTCACAGAAGACCTGAGAGGACCTTAGACTTCTACCTAAGCTGATTCCCTCTGCAAATGCAGCCCAAACCCTAAATAAATGTAAAATGTCAAACCCTGAGAGAATGTGATCCCAGAGATCTTCAGGAAAATATGAGCAGAATGTGTGAGCTGTGACAAGATTCCCAAGAGAAACTAGTTAAAAAGAAAGAGAGGTTTGTTCTGACTCATTCCTTCAGTTATTTTTGGTTCTGTCTCTTTGGGCCTAAGAAAAGGTATTATAAAACAACAGTGGCATGTGATTCAAGCCACCTACTTTATGGCAGCCAGGAAGCAAAAAGAAGGGATTAGTGACAAGAAATACTTTTTCACGGCATGCCTCCAGGGAGCACCTTCTGCTTCTTCCTTTCCACCACCTCTCAACAATGGCATCCAGTTACAAATCCACCGATGAATGTATGAATCCAGGTGAGTCCAGAGACCTCATGGCTCAACCACATCCCCAAAGCCCATTACCCGGCATTCAATCTGTAAGCCATGAGCCTCCTCTGGGGAGCATTTCAGATTCCAGCCAGAACAGAGGAGGCAGCATATGAACACAATTAGAACATCAGCAAAGAGGTAAGCCGTTGCCACTTGGCTCAGTCCACTCAGCACTTCAGAAGGTGTACTTTCTTTTTTTCACTTTCTTCGCCCCTAAAAATAAACTCTGATTTTTAAAAATGTAGAAATCACACAGGAAAAGAAGGAATTCAGGAGCTCGAAAGCATAGTGAATGTGAGGAGGAACGGTCAAGTTAGAGGGTGGTTAAGGTCAAGTTAGCAGGTGAAGAAGCGGACTTAAAGGCTACTGAAATGACTGAATTAAAGAAACACAAAGAAAAAGAGGGAAACAGGTGGGCAAAGCATAGGAGATTTGGCAGGGTTCAAACAGACCAACACATTCCTAATGAGACTCCCAGAGGAAACAAAGAGAAGGGAAAAAGAATATTTGAAGAAACACCATCTGAAAAATCCCCCACATTTGATAGGCAAGTGATTCTAAAATTCAAGTAAGATAAAGGCATATACTCCCATCATAGCCAAGTGATCAGAAGTCAGCTGACAGGGAGGGAAGCTCAGATCGAAGGGTCGGGTAGGAGGGACTTTCAGAAAACCACCAAGCAGCTTCCCCAGAGACCCTGGAGGCCAGAAGACCACTGGGTCAGTAATTCCAAGGGGGAATGGAGAGCAATAGATAGGGAGAGACTTTCTCAAATATATGGAAGTTTTGTTTTGTGTTTTGTTTTTTTTCCTCCTCCTAGACTAGTCTGGCAAGAAGTGTTCCAGGGAGTCCTTTAGATTGAAATGAAATTAGATTATAACTTAAAACTGTATGAATGGCTGGCAAGATGGCTTAGTTCTGAAGGCCTGGGTTCAGTCCCTGAGACCCACAAGGCAGAACGTGAAAACTGACATTTGTGAATTTTCATCTGACCTCCACATGCCTGTGGTGGTGCATATACACTCATAAAGGAGCAAATGTACCACAGATGCACAAGGAAAGGAAAATTTGTGAAAGCTAATTATATGGCCTATAATGAAAGCTCGTATTGTGATTTTAATTTGCAGCTACTTTAAATTTCCTGTGATTAAAAGGCATGCAAGCCTCTTTGCACCCAGCCGGCAGGCTGCTATTAAAGGAGGAACAGAAAGCAACTGGAGGCCTGAGGATGTGGAGGGAGGTGAAACTGGAGCCCTTGTGTCCCGCTAATGAGAACAGAGAGTGGCAATTGCTCAAAAGGTCGAACAGTTAGCACATGAGCTAGGTGTTCCTATTCGAATGAGTTAGAACACTGTGTATTCGTGTCCACGGCAGCATTACTCACCGTAGCCACTAGGTGGAAGCAACTCAAGCCAGCAGCCAACAGATGGATAAAAAGAGAGGCTATGTCTACATTCAGTATTCTGACCTATGTATATCTGAATGCTAACATTCCCTGAAAAAGGCAAGCCTGAGACCACCACCAGTTCAGCGCCAGGGGGCCCAGACAGAGAGCTAGCCTGTGACAGCCACAAGTCCAGCACCAGACAAGCCCAGATGGGCTCCTAGGACATGAAGTAGGAGAGTTGGTCCTGTCCTTCACCAGCTGCAGCACTTGGCTGGTCCTTGATTTGGGGGGCGTGGGTGAGCTGGCCCAGAAGGTGTGAGTGTGGGAGAGCCAGCCCTGCCTTTTGTCTGCTTTGTGGTGGTGTTGGTGAGGAAGGGATCCCCGCCCCTCCCTTTTGCCTTAACCACCAGTGGTAGACAGGAGATTTGGCCCAATGGAGTCAGGAAGAGGAGAGCTGGCACTGCCCCTCACATGTTGCAGCACTCGGAGAGCAGCCCCTGCACCTTTCCATAGTAGAACTGGCCCTAGATGTGGGGGTTGCAGGCCCAGAACCAGGGCTTTGAATTGGCCCACCCCAGTATCTACCTCATGGATGAATTGCTGGAGTGCATGAAGAGGCCAGTTCTAGAGACCCAAAACTACAGGATCTGCATGACACAGGGCAGCAACAGGATATTTGAGAGGAGTCCCAGTGAGGTTCCAGTATTGACAAAAGGGCAGAAGCCAGAGGCCTTGTACCAGACCAAGGAGTCATTATAATAAACATTTGCAAGCAAAAAAGTGTGGACAAAAGGGAATATTGTGGGACACGTTGTGATACACTACAGCTTCCACAGTGAGATTATTTTTTTCTCTGTTGGGAGAGTTTAGAAGGTGGGAGATGAGTGGGATCAGGATGCATGATGTGAAATTCATAAAAGGAAAAGAAAAAAACAAACAAAAATATATGTAGCACACACACACACACACACTCACACATTGGAATTTTATTTGGCCCACTTGAATGTCATCTATCTATCCATTGGTCCACCTGTCTGTTTGTATCTTACCTCAAACCTGGGATCCAGCTGAACAGAGGCCCTGCAGCCTGGCACTGTTCGTTTGTGTCTATACCTCTTGGTTCTCCTCAGTCAATCATTATTACCTACTTTGCATCTTTCTACACATGCTTGTTCTCACAGGCTCTTCTCACTGAGAACCTTATTTGATGGAGGAGACACGAGAAAGACATTACCCAGTAGAGATATTTTAGAAGTCTCAATAGTGGCTGTTTCTTCTAATCTGCCCAGTGTCCCTTACAAAAACCCCCTGCAGACACATCTTCCTGCCACCCCACTTTGTCATGCTTCCCCAAGGTCTCAGCCTATGGCACCTTGGTAATCTAACCTCTTTGCAACTCCATCTTGTCTTTTCCTCTACTCACCGTCTAAGCCTGGGTCTGTCCAGGACCCAGCCATTTACAAAGGCACTGAAAAGACCCTCTGCTTTGTGGGGCCTCCCTACTCCCTGTCCTTTGAAAGCCTTCTCTTGGCCCCCGTCTGACAGACACCACGTGCTATCATACTTCCCCGGCCATTCCCTACCTGCACTGCCCTCTTTCTTCCTCTGGCACCTGCTAGGCCTTTTACTCTGTTTGAACCAGGGAACTCAACCCACATCACCACCACATCCGTTGACTCAACATTGTTCAGGGTTAAGCTTCAGGGACATGAGGGCCCCTAATTTGTTCTTCTACTAGCCACCCTCCAACTTAGGGCTAGCCTATCCAGAGAATATTTCTTCTTGAAAAATAAGAGGACTATCCAAGAAACCTGAGGTGTAGTCATTTCCTCAGACATTTTTCACATCTTCATACCCTTTTTATACTCCTGTTTCAATTACTCAGGAGGTTTTTTTCTGTAGAACATCTGCTTGTGTTTATCTCCCAGGTGGCTGGTCTGGCATCTGTACTCTTGTTTTCCAATGCGTGGACATGGAATTCCTCCCCAGTAATCAAATAGTACTGATCTCCCTTTTTGCCTCAATTCTCCTCTCAGCCTCGAACTCTTCCCACTGACTCCTCTTCTTGTGCCTTAGGTATCTCATCTGTGCTTGGCACAGGCAGCTGGCATCTCCCCAACGCTCTTATTTCCAAAAGCTTTCCGAGGATGTTTATGAAATCCGACATGGAATAACTGCTACTATCCGAACCATCCAGAACCAGAGAGACCCCCTGAGAGTGTCATTCTTAAAATCGCAGAGCCCTCGTCCAGAACCAGAGAGACTCCCTGAGAGTGTCATTCTTAAAATCGCAGAGCCCTCATCCAGAACCAGAGAGATCCCTTGAGAGTATCATTCTTAAAATCACAGAGCCCTGGATTTCCTTCTGACTGAGAAAGGGGGAACCCATTTCTTCCTCCAAGAAGACTGCTACCTCTGTGTAAACCAGCCTAGAATAGTCTGAGACATAACAAGAAAATGGCAAGATAAAACATTCAAACCTTGCCAGCATTCCAACTCATAAGGACAATGGTTGAACCTGGGGTGATGGCTACCCTGGTTGGCTCCCTTCCTCAGACCCCTTCTATTTATTCTCTTTATTTTCCCATTATTAACCTTTGTATCCTGTCTTTTGAAAATATATTTATTTTTATTTATGTGTATGTATGGGTGTATCTGCATTACATATATATGTAAGGTGTTCTAGGAGGCTAGAAGAGGACACTGGAGTCAGAGGCAGTTGTGGACCACCTGATATGAGTTCTGGAAACTGAATTTTATTCCTCTGCAAGAGTAGCAAGTGCTCTTGACCATTAGGCCATGTCTCCAGTACCTGGACCCTGTTTTAGACTAACTCAGGCACTAGAGAAATAGCTCAGCAGTTAACAGCACTTACTGCTCTTTCAGAGGACTGAGTTTTGATACCAAGCACCCACATGGCATCTCACAACCATCTGCAACTCCATTCTAGAGGATCCAACATTCTCCTATGGCCTCTGTGTGCACTGCATGCATGTGGTGCATAGACATGCATGTGGGTAAAACACCCATAAATATAACGTAAGAATAAAAGAAATCTGAACTACCTAACCCCTTTTGTCGCCTAGAAACTGAACCTTTTGATTCAAGACACCACCAAAAGACACAGCAACAGCATCTGCCTCCTCCAAAATTTCCAATTTCAAAAACTGCTCCATGACAACATCCAAATTCAACCCAAAGCAGCCCTCTGAAAACTATGCCAGAAGCTTGGCCCACTGCTCTCCCATTGCATCACAAAACAAAAGGCAAGAAATATTAGCTCTAATGACATCATTTTGTCCCCATCTATCACCTTGGCTGATCCCCTGACACCACCTGCCAGCTGTAATACCCTGTGTGGCAAACAGTGGTCCCACTGCAAACTCGACTTCCCTAGACATGGCTAACCGCAGCTTTCTCATCTCTAGAGCCCTGCATTTCCTCTTTTCCTGGTCCTATAATTACACAAGTCTGTATGTGGGGCAGGGCTCTGGCGCTGTTGATGGTCATCCTTGTCTCCTCGTCTCTAATCTGACATAGAAGAGTTGAGCATGGATATGGGTACAACAGCATAAAGTCAAGTCCTCTGTGAGATATGGGTACAACAGTATAAAGCCAAGTCCTC
>CAJQZJ010003646.1:1792750-1806168 GCA_907164525.1 Lophiomys imhausi | reverse complement strand
TTTACAAAGTAACAAGGACGTGCTTGTTACTTTGTAAAGCACTCACAGAGCACGTCCTTGTTACTTTGTAAAGCACTCACACAGCACGTCCTTGTTACTTTGTAAAGCACTCACAGAGCACGTCCTTGTTACTTTGTAAAGCACTCACACAGCACGTCCTTGTTACGCTTTGATTAGCCGTGCACAGCCACTGCCAGGATGGTCTGATGTCTAGGAGAGCTGTTACTTGTCATTTCAGGAGTCAGTGGTTTTTGAAAATGTGGCTTTGTACTTCATGGGCGAGGAATTGGCGAGTCTGAGACTTGGTCAGAAGGCCCTGTTCAAGGATGTGGTGCTCGAGTACTTTGCACATGTGGCTTTCCTGGGTAAGGGCTCTGTGCTGGTGACCTCTGCTTGGGTCCTCAGGTTCGGTCGGGGCTTGCTCATAGTTATTAGCCAGCTCCAGATGGCAAATGCGTTGGCTCACTCTGTGACTCCGAATCGACAGTGCCTTCCTCGGGGTTTTAAAGCTATTTCAGGTATATGTTAGGCAAGTGCTGAGCCACTGAGTCACATCCTTAACTGTGCCCTCATTCAAACTGTTTTAATTGTGCACAATGTTCATTATAACCTTGTCACACATGTACATTGTTTTTGGTCATATTTCCTGTCCCATTATCCTCACGTCCCTATTATCTAATCTCCTTCCTCTTCGAATCTGATCCCTGTCCACTTTCATGTCTTTAAACTTTCTGTGTGTGCTCTAATTAATTTGATTGGAGTTACATACAGGATATTCAGCGTTTTGTATGCTGAAATGTTTTTATTTAGAGGGAGATTTAGAATAAAACTCTAAATATTTTACTGGTTATATGTGTGTAGTCCCTTTTGTGCTCTCAGCATTGCAAACTTATTATATTTGTACGTTCTCTACAGTGTTATCTTGTATAGTAACAAGTGGAAAAAGGAAATTATTTTTGCTTTTTATGATAACATTAAAATTTAAAAATCACTTTTATATTAAAATATGTTAATGTGGCTTACAAATACTGTGATTTTTCTCTAGAGTACATCTCAAAACTGAGGAAATACATTCAGCTGGTGGAGTCGGAAGCATCCAGGGTTAGGGAATTCCTGTAAATCGGCTGTGCCGGGAAGACACCGTCCAGCCACTGCTGTCAAATGCAGCCTTTCTGTAGCTATGCATATTTCTGTAGGTGTAATGCTATTTAGTTCATTAAAGTTGTTCATTATGATGTGCAAAGCAGGCACTCCTGTCCTTGTTTGTTTGTTTGATTTTTTGTTTTGTTTTGAGACAGGGTACTCTATTCTCTGTATAGGCTTGGCTGTCCTGGAACTCACTCTGTAGACCAGACTGGCCTCAAACTTAGAGATTCCCCAGCCTCTGCCTCCTGAGTACTGGAATTAATGGCATGTGCTACCACCTGGCTACTTGTGTCTTTTTTAAGCAGCTTCATAAAGGCAGAATTCACAAAGCATACAGTTTACTTAAGGTGAAATACAAAAACCTATTCAACAGGCAAAGAAAGGTTATGGTTTTTTTTGGTTTTTTGAGACAGGGTTTCTCTGAATATCTCTGGCTGTCCTGGACTCGCTTTGTAGACCAGGCTGGCCTCAAACTCACAAAGATCCGCCTGCCTCTGCCTCCCAAGTGCTGGGATTAAAGGCGTGCGCCACCACCGCCAGGCAAAGAAAGGTTATGATGGGATAGAAATGGGCTTTCTTGCTTAGCCAGTGATGTACAGAATGTGAGGTCTAGCCCATTTCAAGTTTGGGCTGGAGTCCTGAGAAAAAGAACTTCCTTTGACCAAACGGTGTGAATACTGATTGACAAAAAATTCCACAAATTGATCTTAAGACTTTGGACTCAGAATTTAAGATATCTCTGGGATGCTATGGTCTCTGAACAAAGTTGGGAGTGACTCGTAAGTAAAGGACTGTGGCAGAAGGTTCTGGGCTAGTGTCCTCTGTTAAGCACGTTTCTACAGAAATCCCTGTGTCACTGGGTGCTGGCTTGCTGCCATTCAGGACATCGAATCGCCAGGTCTAGCTTTCCTCCTCTCCACTCCAGTTCTATCACAGTTGGGAGTTAGGTGGAGTGGCATATCTCCTTCCTGGCTTCCTCTGGCTCTTGCTGTTAGCACGTCCCTGATGCAATAGACTGGAGCCTAAACAAGCCGCTTTAAAAGTTGCTTTTGTCTATATAGTGAGAAAAACAATAAAGTTGCAACCAAAAGTAGGTCTGTTGCTGTGATAAACCTGACCATGTGGTTCTTGGGCGTTTGCAATTGATTGCATGAGGGATGCAGAAGAGTTTGGAAGCTTGAGATAGAAAAGCCCTTGAACAGTGAAAGCTCAGGCTTGTGAATTATTCTGCTGGGATTTAGAAGGCTTCAATGCTGATAGAAATGAGGATGGTGCAGTCCCATTTAGTTAGGTTTCCGGAGTGTAAAGTGGCTCCTTCAGGAACCAGGCTAAAGGCTATTTGTGTGGTAAATTGGCAATCTTATGCTCATGTCCTAAGAACTTTTGTGAGGCATCAAGTCTACAAGCTACTGGTTTTACAGGCGTGGAAATGCAAGAATGAGGGAGAAAAGAAAATGGAAGCAGTACCAAGATTCCAGGAAACTGTTAAGGCCAGACAATGTGCGGCAGGGTCTGAATCTGCAGAAAGCCACAGAGAGGCCATGTGTGAAGGCAAAGGCTAAGTTACAACAAAGGTCCCAGGGTGTTAGAATGTCAAAATCATGACACCCATCAAAGAAAAGTGCTGGCATGGAGTGGAGTTTCCTAAGAGGCTGTGTGTGCTGGAGGTCGCAGAGCTGGAGGGAGGACTACCAGTGTCCTTCGGAGCCTGGAGGGTTCTATCACAAGCTATAAGTGCCAGAATTTGGTGTTTGCCCTGCTGGGTTTCAGTCCTGCTTTGGTCTGATGATAATGCCGGACTGTAGAGAAATATCTTGTGTGCCATGTGGGTGTAGTAGCTGTCAATAAAAAAAACCTATGACCTATAGACCAGGCTCCATATGGCTCTTGCACAGGACCCAAGTTTGATTCCCAGCACCCACATCAGGCAGCTCACAACTGCCTATAATTACAGTTCCAGGGGATCTGACACAACTTTCTAGCCACTGTGGGCTCTTGCACACACACAGTACATATAAATTCATGCAACATCTGTGCAAAAAATTGGCTGTGGCAGCTTCGCTTTAAATGAGGCTTGAGACTTTTTTCTCTCTGTAATGCCTCTGCTGTCTGTATGCCAACTTATTCAGTTTGTATTAGCCACTCAGGCACTCTGCCTCAGTCTTTGGGGCTGGCCACAGTTCCATTCAGGCCACTGTTAGAACTGGTCGAACCCCTCTAGGCAAAACTGTACCACAGGGTTTAGTCCTTGGCCTTTTGCTGCTTTGCTGAGGCTTTCTCTGCTCACCAGCTTCTTTCTGCCTCAGGGAGAGTTGATCATATTTTTATAGCTCTATTTGAGATCAGCTTTTCAGTCTGTCTGAATTTTCTCCATCAGATGATACAAGCCATCTTGCATATCATTGTCCTTAGCATGGGAACTTTCAGACTCCACCCACATTGTCCTTAAATAGGTTCTCTCCTAGTTTCACCTGGCTTCAGGCTAATCTGTGCTCCCCCCACTTCATAAGGCTCTTAGCAGCTGAAAACAATGCCAAGCCATAAACCTTGTTTTTAGTCCATACGCTGCCATGCCAAGTGCCCACAGGTGCCAGGCTGATGATCTTCATGCCCCTTTTAAGAGACTGCATCAGAAGCCCCTGGATAGTCCCTAACTCTAATTTATATTAATCTAACTCCCCTTACAGTCGTTGGCTTTGGACTTGTAGTGAGGTAGCCTGGCTTGGTAAGAAGTTTGGCTCACAAGCTAGGGACCATAGAAAATGAGGAAAGGACTGCAGTCCCAGATTCCCCTTGAGAGCATACTCCAGTGACCAAAGAACCTGACGGGAGTCATCTCCTAAGGGTTCTACTCTGCCCTGGCCACATTACCTGGGGACCAAGCCTTAACATGGAGGTATTGTGGAGTTTTCAAAATCTAAGCCGCGACAGCACCCACTGCATTTACTGTGGGAATAGCAGCCATGTGCTGAAGATAGGGACTCTGGTAACCAGACTCCCTCTGAGCAGTAAGTAGGAGGGGTAATACTTACTCAGTGTCCTCAGGATGCCCAATAGATCTGCTGTGGACATGGTCTGGCTGTGAACATAGGAGCTCTATAGGTCTTGTTGAAGGGTCTGGACTGTGGGGTCATTTCTGCTCATTGTCTCAAACCAAGTTCTGCCTCTACCCTATGAGACCAGGGCATGGTACAGAAACTGGGAGAGACAGTT
Organism: Lophiomys imhausi; assembly: GCA_907164525.1. Classification (NCBI taxonomy): domain Eukaryota; kingdom Metazoa; phylum Chordata; class Mammalia; order Rodentia; family Muridae; genus Lophiomys; species Lophiomys imhausi. The sequence continues at coordinate 1,801,809 of CAJQZJ010003646.1, read as the reverse complement.
ACATCAAAGCCCAGAACAGCATCTGTGTATATGTTGGCCACATGAGGGTGCCATTCCCTTCCAAGCTTCCTTTAAAAACATTTCTTGTATCTTTGCTTCTGTGAGCAGCCTGGGTAGATTACCAGCCCTGGCAATCAACTTGGAAACCCAGTGGCCACGCCTGCTGAGAGAATCACAGAGGCCAGAAGAGGGCATCAGATCTGCTGAAACTGGAGTTACAGCCCGTTGGGAGCCAGCAGACATGGTGCTGGGACTCAGAAACTGCTCAGGTTCCCCGGTGAGAGCAGAGCAGGCCACTGACTGTGGGACTGTCACTTGGGGTCATCTGTTCCATGAAGTTTGTTGGCACAGACTTCAGACTTGATTCCTTAGTAGATATCAGTGAAGTCAAGGTATCTTGAGATCACCACTAAGAATATTAGAATAAAATATAAAAATATCACACTCAGGGTGGTGAGATGGCTCACCAGGAAAATGATTGGTGCCAACCCTATGACCTCAGTTGCACACACGGGACACACATGACACCAGCAGGTTGTCCTCTGACCTCCATATACACACACACTAAATAAAATATAAAAGGATATGAGAGCATCACATAAAGCAATTGCTACTTCAAGGAGAAAGGATTTATGTGACTCACACTTCCAGGTCGCACTGTGTCACTGAGGGGAACTAGCCGGCACATCCACAGTCGAGAACAGAGCAATGAAAGCTTGTGTGTCACTGCTTGACCAAATCCATTTTATCCAGGCCACAGGCCAACCTCATGTAGTCAACCCCCTCATTGCAAATTCTTCCCAGGTGATTCTAGGTTGTATCAAATCAATTAAAATTAACCATATGGGGCTGGAGAGATGGCTCAGCATTTAAGAACATTGGCTTTTTTTTTTTTTTTTTTTTTGCAGAGGACCTGGGTTTGATTCCCAGACCCACACCACAGCTCCAAAACACCTGTAACTCCAGTTCCAGGGGACCTGAAGTCTGGCCTCCATGGGCACTGCACACACAGGGTGCAGACATACATGTAGGCAGACACTCATAACATAAAATAAATAAATCCTTAAAAAATTAACCATCAAAGTAATGTTCCATAAAATTTATCCACATGTTTGTGTAGACGGTCATAGTACATATAGACAAAGAGACTCAAAACCAGATCTTTCTTTCCCCAAACACCTGAGAGAACACTGGGTGGCTGCACGGTCCCTGCTTTTTGCAGTCTTCCTCCAGCACCTGGCTTGACAGTCCCTCTAGGATCTGCACACACTCAGGCTGCTGTTCACTGCGGGCCCTGCCCTGCCCTGCTTCCTATCAGATCAATGCTTACGCTCGCTCCCTAGCAGGTAGGCTTGGTCTTTTTTTTTTTTTTTAATAAGTACTTTATTTTTTTTTCAAGTTACATCTCAGTCGCAAACCCTTCCCTATTCCCCCTTCTTGTCCCACCCTTCCACCCTCTTCCCCCCCCCCACAGCTTCTCTTTTCATTCCAACAAATGGTTCTTTCTCTTCTAACAGTAAATTCTATACAAAACAGCAGAATTAAATATGCCACATTTATGAGAGTTAAATGGCCCGGTGTACCTTCCCAATGTCCAGTTCATACATATTTGGCCCCTGACTTTAACCTTCTACCTTCTAACCATCCCGGCTACCTGGGTTCAACATCCTAACCCGCAGTGTCCTTCTCTGTAAATTTCCCCTTAGCACTGTCTGTGGTGGTTCAGAGCTACAATGTACAGAAAGCATTCAGGGCTGACCACTTCTGCCACAGCATGCCTCATTGCGCGCCCACGGGGTGGGGGGCTCCCCTGGGACTCTGCCCCCCTTTTCTTCAGTGCACCACTATCAGCGACAACCTGAAATTAGTCTGGGGAAGGGAACTCTTGGGAAGCCTGAGGGTGGCTCGTTTATCTAGTGGAGACCCTGAGAGTTTAAATCCTGGCAGATCATTTTCGGCTTGATTCCAAGATTCTCTCCTACTGCCCACTCTGTCCCAACCTCCACTCATTGCCTAAGAATCCTGCTTCAGAGGGGCAGACTTCTCAGAGGTCCAGGAAGCCACCAGCTGTTACCAGCGAAGGCAGCAGGATCCTGCACTACAAATGCCAAGCCCAGAGCGGACCCTCTAGTCCCGCCCCCGCTGTAACTGACCCCGGGGGACACAGAGGGACTATCTGAGGCCAGAGCAGTATCCAGTATTAATACTTTACTCTGGCTCCTTGAATGAGGTTCTGCTCGTTAATGACCTTCAGTGGTTACCGGATTTGCATCCTAAACCGCCCTTGGGCACTGTGCCCAAAGGAACTGGGGAAGTGCCAATAGCGGACTTGTCTTCCTGGGGTTTCGCAGAGGGGAGAGGCAGTTTGGGGAATCCTCGGCTGGACCCCGCCCCGTGGGTTGCACCCGCACACCTTAGAGGAGCGATTGGGGGCGCCTCTGCGCCCAGCTCGTGCGCCGAACCAGGCACAGGCGGGTAGGGAACTCTTTCCTTCCCAACACCAGTACCTTTGCTCCAGGCGACTGCTGCTGGCTAGAAGCGTGTAGGGCTTTTATTGTGAAAGGGGCCTCCCCCTCCCGCGCTTTCTGGGGACTGGGGAGGCTGGACTGCGCTGCCAGGCTGGAGCACTGCAAACTCTGAAAAGGTCCCCAGCGGTTGGAGGCGCTTGGGCAGCAAGACCCCTTAGACCCACACGGCGCGTGGAGCATCCTACTGGCTGTCCTCCCCCGCAATCTGGTGGCGGGAAAGGTGTGGACCCAAGCCTAGAGCAGCCTGGGAAGTCTAGGCTTCAGGCATGAGTCTGCCAGGAGGCTGAGCTCCTGGAATCTGCTGGAGTACCGCGGGGACATGGTAGGAGTGGCGGGACAGGGAGGTGGGTCCAGGTGGGAGCTAGAGCAGGCGGTCTCGAAGGAGCAAGGAGCGCATGGGTTGCACATGCGGCGTCCCAGGCCACACTCATCCCTCGAGCTTTCTCATGGGGGCCACAGTGACTTTGATTTCTGTCCAGAACTTGGGGTAACAAATGCCCTTGGAAGAGGGTGGTGATAAAGGAGTCTCCGCCAAGGACTCCCACATCGTAGCTAAGCAAAATCCTTGGAGGAGAGAGAGGGTTCCTTTGGGCACCCAAGGCAGACCTGATGGGCGTGAGCCTTTGAAGTCAGCCCCTTCCCTCTCTAAGGTGTGTGAATTCCAGTGTTCTGTGGCTTAGTGGTGGACTGATGTTTTTAAAAATGCCCCGCATCACTTTTGAGTTAGTCTTACCACAGAGATTCCGATGTCTCCATCTCCTTCTACCTGCTGGACGGAGGACTATAAAGGGATGGTAAGAGTGCTTGTGGGTCTGAGGAGTCTTTGATCAAGTCTAGGACTTGTAGACTTGACTCTTTTCCAATCTCACAGGCATTAAGAGAAGAAAACAAGAATTTGAAAACCTGTCCATGTGATTTTAGCTGAGGTACTGATGTGAACCCTCAGGGCAGATTGATGTGCTCTCTGCTTCTGACAGAAAACCTGCAGCCCAGGGTTCCAGGATGTGTGTGTGTGTGTGTGTGTGTGTGTGTGTGTGTGTGTGTACATGTATGAATGTGTGTAGGGGTTGAAGTGTCCCTTGTCTGCTTCATGACTCCCTGAGGGATCCCTTTCCAGGTTTTGGGGGATAGTTGGGAGCTCCCCAGAGATGCTTCTTGGGAAGAGGCCAGGACCTTGGGAGAAGTCCTTTGTAGGACATAGGTCACTGTGGGAGCAGCTTCTGGTCAGATGTGAGGGCCAGACATGGAGACCTGACCATTGGAAGCTGGGGGCTCAGGGGACCCAGAGGCCTGTCTTTGCTCCTGGCCTCTCTCCAGGCTTACAAGTTTTCTGCAAAGCTCTAAATGAGCAGGAACTCTTATGTCTGAGAAGAGGCATGGCATGAGTACAGGGTATGAGCTGAGGTTTTGCTGGATTCCTGGGTTTGGAGCAAGCCTGCCACCTAAAAAGGATGAGCCACAGCCGTGTACCCTGAGGGGCATTAGTGGTCTCTGGTCTCCATTTTTAGGGGGTTGGTCTTTCTTCCACTATGTAGGTTCTGAGGATTGAACTCAGCACGGTGGCAAGTGCCTTTATCCACCCAGTCAGTCATCTCAGTGGACAAAATTCTGTAAAATACGTTGTCCTTCAGAACAAGGCTAAATAATATTTCTCCATAGTCTTCTGAATTGATCCTTTACAGATTACCTTTGTAATCATAAAAGCAGAATGGAAACAATTTCAGTAATAACTCATATCCTTGGTACTGTCTTGCTTGTAGTTTCTGATGCCAGGGCAGTCACCTGGCCACCTGGCTTCCAGGCCTAGCTAGCCACCCCTGCTGGAGGGTGGGCACCATCTGCAGCTGTTCCATCCTTCAGTCCACTTCCTTGCTGCTGGCCATGGACTTGGATTTCTCTTAAGTGGGTGCTGGAAGGGGCTATGTCACCCATTGCTGACTTGTGGGTAGTTTTTGTTTGGCTTTAGAAGGTGTTTGCTTGCAGTGGGCAAATGTCCTCTTCCAGTACCATCCAGAGAATTCAAATCCCCCAGTCTTGGCTGGGCCAGCAGGTTTGTGGCTTTGTGCTTAGAAGCCAAGTTGGAAAGTGATTTTTCCAGGAATGCCATCAGCCAAGAACTGGCTAACAACTGTGGATGGGCTGGGACCAGGGAGCAACAACGACAGGGGGCATGGTGATGCCTTAGACTCGCTCTGTGGCTAGCCTTTTCCTTGCAAGCTGGCCCGGAAGCTGGCAGTGCCCCTGCAGCCTGAGTGTGTTGGGAGCGGGGTTCTGGCCTGCGGTCCTGCCTTTGACAAAGCAGGTTGCCTCCCACCAGCATGACAGTCTAAGGGTGTTTGATCATGTTCATGGTCTCATCATGAGTTGAGGTTTGTGCTCCAGCTAAGGAGACAGTATCGACAGGAGAAACCTGACTCCTAGCTCCAGTCCTGGCTCTGTCCCACCACACTGTGAGGTGAATTCTCATGTTCTGGACTGAAGGAGACTCTCAAGTTTCACACAAGGAATACAAAACTGACTTGGTTCTTAAGGATGCTTGCTGACACATCTGAAGCAGCATGGGAAGCCTCTGTAAGATGAGGTCTGCAATAGCAGAGATGATTTCAAAACATGCAGAGTCTGCAGCTCTCTTCATCCTTTCCACAAGGAAGGGAAGGGCGCTGGCCTGCAGCTCATCGGAAAACTAGTGGCCAGAAGGAAAGAGAGAAGAGGGCTATGGAGGGGAAGTGGGATGTCAAGAGCAAGGAACATGTTTTCTATGAAGCCCAGAGGAGGTGTGCTCTGTGGCAGGCCTTGTCAGGAAGGTGGCTGTGATAGTCTGTCTGGAGTGGGGCATGGCTTCAGACATGCTGTCTCCTGATCTTTACAGTTTCTGTATTTCTCCTTTGGTCTGTCTGGGTTTTCCTTGTAAGATTTAAAATGCTGTTGATTTTTTTTTTTTTAATGAATGTAGAGTTGAGGCACACTGCACAATTCTGACAAGCTTGCTCTTTTAAACCTTGTTGCTGCTTCTTCTCCTGATTTGGTTGTGGAACATTTCCCTTCGGAGACCTGCAATAGTTCTTTTTCTCACTGCTGGGACAGAACACCAGATAAAAAGCAAAGGGAGGAAGGGTTTATTTTGGCTCATGGTTTGAGGGCACAGTTCCACCAAGGCAGGGAAAGCATGTGACAGGAGCTCCATGCAGCTGGTCACATCACATTTCATCTGTTGTCGGGAGGCAGAGACAAATGCTGGTGCTTGGCTTGCTTTAGTCTAGAGCCCCAGGCCATGGGGTGGTGTTACCCATATTCAGGTGGGTCTTTCCTCTTCAGTTAAATGTTTCTGGGAAATCTCTCACAGACGCCCCCACAGATGTGCTTCGTAGGGATTCCACAGCCAGTCACCCTGACAGTGACGATGAGGCTCCACAAGGCTCACCTGTGCGATTAACACCTTTCTCTTCTTTGATGGTAAGCACTCCCTCCTTGAGTGGAATCCCATCTGTCTCCGAGTCTCTCTGGGCAGTGAGTCCCTGGAGAGCAGCTGCAGATGGGCTGGCCGCCAACCTCACAGCAAGCTGTTCTGGTCAGAGGTGCAAGATGTGCTGCAAGGGCCAGAGTGGGGCTCAGGTTGTGAGAGGCTGAGGCTTCTTCAATTCTGGGACCAGTGGGAGCTGACTCTTTGAGCCATCCGAGAGCCAGAGGCTGGGGGTGGCTGGACAGGGGCCATGTGGGTCTCCACAGTGTTCTTCCAGGACAGAGTAGCTCTGTGTCTACACAGAGACTCGTGTGTACTTCCTGGGGCCCTGGCCCTTGCTCAGCCACAGGGCTTCTTCATGAGCATCGCAGGAGCTTCATTTGGCCTGCTGCACTGCAGCCTTTCTGCGGGCATTGGTCCAGTTGGCCCCATTGGTTAGCCAGCCCCACTTCTCCCCAGATCTACTACAACCTCAAAGATGCTATTGTGTCCTTTCTTTCAGAAACACCAGTTAAAAATTATTCCTCTCCTCTGGGAGCAGGTATAGCTGGCTGAGTACAGTGATACCCTGTCCAGTCACTTCCCTGGGAGTCAGGAGAAGTTCCTGGCTCCCCAACACATTCACTGGCCTTTGTGGGAATGGATTTAGACTCTCACAGCACCTTCCTTGGGATAGTTTTAAATCACCAAGGGCTCAGGAGGTGGGTTCTGATCAAGGCTGCGTGCAAACTCTGCCCGCCATCTGAGGCTAGTCTGTGAACATTGAACCTCTAGCCTCAGTTTCCTTGGAGACCACTGTGCCTGCTGGTAGGGTTGTGCACACTGTGCTGTAAAGGGAGGGAGCTCCTCCACACTCTGTGTCAGCACACGGCCACACCCAGTAATGGGAGTGGGGGAGTTATTGTCCTTAAGACAGCAAAGGAGGCTTGGGTTTGGCCTCTGGGATTGCCTTGTCCTACAGGGCACCAAGAGGGGTAAGCATCAGGAATCCTGTGATTTAAGCTCGCAGGAAAATGGAGAGTGGAGTAGAGACAACTCCTTTGATATCAGCCCTGTAGTCTTTCCCCATAATGGAGGAGGGGCACTTAGCTCAAGGAGTCTTGACCTGTAGTCCGCGCATAGAACTGAGGGAACACTAAACTTGGTTGAAACATGGTAACATCTTTATTTCTGCAGAATTCTAACTAAATCTATTATTTCTTTGATAATGAATGTGGTCACCTGTGGCTTTGTCACCATGAGAAGTTTTCTGTCTGTCAGGAGACTAGAAAGAGACTGTGGAGTGCCGTCCACTCATCACAACTTGAAAGCCCACTGGCTGGAGGTGCTTACTGTGCTCATAGGGGAATATGGACACAAGATTATTAATTAGCCCATTTGGTTGTCACTGATTACCTTTGTAACCCTGCGTCTTTCATTTGTCTGTTTAAGAATCCCTCATCTATGACTTCATTGGCCAAATAATCTCTGGCATTAGGAGGACTTAGACTGTTCATATGTTAGATATGGCAGTGGGATCTGGTCACTGGGAGAACCAAAAGCCACTTTACCTAAAAGAGTTCTTATCGAACGGCCTCCACTGCTGGGCCGTTAGACATTACACTATATATAAATACATCTGTCATGATGACCGTAACCCCTGCTTTTGAGAGGTTGTCTCAGTCCAGGTTTCTTTCACTGCGGCAAGATACCATGACCATAAACAACTTGAGGAGAAAAGGATTTATCTTAGCTCACAGTCCATTGATGAGGGAAGTCAGGGCAGAACCTGGCTCACCTCAGTCAATAATCACTGATTATGAAAAGCACCCCAGGGTTACCACAGGCTGATATGGTGGGAGTGTCTTAGTTGCCACCCTATTGCTGTGAGGAGACACCCTGGCCACAGCAACTCTTATCATTTGGGAGCTTGCTTGCAGTTTCAGAGGTTAGTCCACTGTCAACATGGTGGGGGCATGGTAGTTTGCAGGTGTTAGAGGAGTAGCTGAGTCCACAGGCAGAGAGACTGGGTGTGGCTTCTGAGACCTCACAACCCACCCCTAGTGACACGCTTCCTCTAACAAGGCCACACCCCCTAATCTTTCTAATACTAACACAGAGTAAAAATCTCTGGTGACTAAGCAATCAAATACATGAGCCTATGGGGGCCATTCTCATTCAAACCATCACACAGGGCATTTTCTCAAGTGGGGTTCCTTCTTCCAAAATGACTTAAGCTGTACCAAGTTGACATAAAACTAGACAGCACAGAGGTTGAGGAAGAATTGTTCTAAGTTCAAGGCCAGCCTTGGTTACACAGTGAGAGCCTGTCTCAAACAAGAAACATTAAAGCAAACAAATAGAACACAAACACATCTAAAAACCAAAACAAACAGTAAAGGAAAAGAATCTTCCAAAGCTTCTGCCATGCACTGGGCACTGCATTGGTCACGGCAGGATCATTCCCCTCACCTGCAAGGACAGACATGCAGGGCATTGTTGTACCATTACAGAATAATATTATAATTCTGCTAAAACCCTGAGATTCCAAGATTTCTTATTAATTATCTTATTGAATCCTTAAATCCTTTAGATGCATGGTATTGGGCCCATTTTAAAGATCAGTAGATAGAGGCTCACCTGAGCACCAGCCAAGTTACAAGGATCCAAGGTGAGCCCCCAGCCATGAGTCACCTCTTCACACACAATTGATTAGAGACACCTTTTCCCATACTACGATCCTCAGACCTCGCTCCGGAAGCACTTCCATTCTTTACAGTCAGACATAAACCATGGTTGGAGCGCAGATTGCCTATTTACCTCATTTAATCCTCTCCTTTCTTTGTGAACCACTGTTGCTGACTACCAGACTGTGCAAATGTCTTTTGTTTGTCTGGACTGGGCTCATTCACTCCTTCATTCCGCAAAGCTGGCAGGCTGTGCTCCTCGCTCTGACTCCAGGATCAACTCAGGTAAAGCACTTTTGCAGCTGTGTTGGTTTTCCTAACTCTTTGGTGACACCATGGTGTCATAGCAGAATGTCTGCTGTCTGTGCCTCCCTGTGGAGCACAGGCATGTATAGGGTAGAGGCC
>CAJQZJ010003646.1:1750242-1776065 GCA_907164525.1 Lophiomys imhausi | reverse complement strand
GCACAGGCCGAGCAGGTACTGCCTGTGTGTGAGCACAGGCCGAGCAGTTTCCCCATCCCAGTCCTGCTGTGGCTATGTGAACACTGACCCTCCAGCCAAAGGCGATGCAACAGGCAGGGGCTCTGCTAGACTCTCCTGATTTGCTTTCTATTGCTGTGATAAACACCATGACCAAAAGCAGCTTGGGAAGAAAAGGGTTTATTCAATCTTACAGCTTACCGTTTAGCATGAAGGGAAGTCAGGACAGGAATTCAAAGCAGGAACCTGGAGGCAGAATCAATCATTAATCAAGAAAATGCCCCCATAGACTTGCCTGCAGGGCGATCTGATAGAGACATTTTCTCAACTGAGGTTCCCTCTTCGAAAATGACCCTAGTTTGTGACAGGTGGCAGAGCAACAACCTAACCATCACATGCACTATTGCTGTCCAAATGCTAGGCCTGTTGTGGTCATGTCACCAAAATCCCTGCTCCACGTTGGACTCTGAGCCTTGGACCTACTGCACTGGGGAAGCTTGGGAAAGCTTGTGCACCTCTGTGTAGACCTATGCAGCACATCAGCCCCTGAGGACCGGGTATCTGCACACCACCTCTGACAGGCCATTGGTTGCATGGTGCCTCTGGGTAAAAGGAGCAGTGATCCTGTGTCATTTCCATTCTGCCACGTGGGTGGGCAGAACCTGTGCAGGGGCCAGAAGGCTCTCTGAACTTGGGGGTGGGATGATGGGGCCTTTACAGGTGAACCCAGGTTCATGGGCTGGGCATCAAGAGCATCTGCTAAGCCTTCACACCTAAGCACCTTGGACCTAGCAGGGAGAAAGCTTAGAGAGCACAGCACTGGGAGCTGGATTCCAAAGAACAAAGGCTCTGCTTGATTGGGAAGGATGGGAAAGACCTTTAGAGAACAAAGGATGAAGCTGCAGGGACCTGGGGAGTCAGGGCAGGAGGGAAAGTGTGTGGTGGGGAGGGGGGGAGCCTCGGTCAACCTGACCTGTGACTGACAGTCTAACAACCTCAATTGGAAAGGCCAACAGACGTGATTCAGCATTTAAGGGGGCTCCCATGCAGGAGGTCTGGGTGCTTTGGGGTGTGACTGTGGGACTGTATCAAGCATGGTGGTGATCACATGGCCCACGACTATCCTCTCCTGTTGCTGCTCAGCCAGCCGGGAGATAGACCCAATTCAGCTTTTGTGGACACCACCATCCTATCCCCTCCTCCCATATGCAGACTACCTTGTCCTCAAACGGGGTACCCAGCCTATGCTTCAACAACTTCATCCACTCCAAATCCTGCTCTATGTGCTCTCCTTTATGACCCTGGATATGTCTGAGCTCAAGGTGTCATAGTTCCTGCCTCATCATAAGTCCACAATGAGGAGGTAGTGAGGCAGAGGTGGCAGTGATTGCAGTGCTGGCCATCAGAGTGACATTCCTTAATGCACCAGTAGCTCTGCAGTACTGACCTGCTGTCCATCAACTGTCTGACACTACCTGGGGTCTATGTTGGGTGCTGTCTCTGACCACCCTTCCTAACACACCAATTTAAAGAGATGGGTAGCGGCAAAAAGCAGAGAAAGCAAAGAGGAGTGGATAGGGGGGTCCTGTGACCCCAAGCTCATCTTCAGGATATTGACATGAGCTTCAGGCTTAAACAGAGAAAGAATTAGGACAGATGCCCCCTTCCTAGCTAGTGGCCAGTACAGAGCTGACCAGCACAGACTTCCCCAAGGACTGTCCTAGAGTGGCCCTGGGCTGGTGCAGAGCCCAGCAGGCCAAGTGGCTTTGATACTGAGTCTAGAGAAGACAGGTACCATGCTAGCCTTCTCTGCAGGTCCATGACCGCCTTGATCGTTGCTGCTGTGGCTTTCAGCCTGAGCCTTCAGACCCCTGTGTGGAAGAGGGGCGCCGAGAGAAATGCCAGAACCCAGATGAGCTGTGGCTGGTCCACATCCTGGTATGTCCTCTGTGCATGCATGTCCCTTGTCACATGAGCACTGGGTACACTTCTCTCCTTCAAGGGATATTCTTGATGACTAGACACAGGGGTTCCCTAATCTTCCTTCTTTTCTTTGGCAGCAAACCTTGGCTTAAATAATGTGTCTAAGAAGCCAAATATATAACATAGACAAAATGAATATTTGAGAATGTGGCTGAGGTGGAGTGGGTGTGTCCCTAAGACACTTTAGTGAACTTTGAGGTCTTTTAGAGGTGGAATCCGATAACAGGGCTCTTAGTGGAAGGGAGAAGAGGTAGAGAGAGGGCATGCTTGGGTCCTGAAGCTCTAAGTTCGTAGTTCAAGCCTAGATTGCTGGGAAGGGCTATGGGAAGTAGCATGGAATCCTGGAGAATGTGGGAACACAGTGTGTGCTTGGGAGTGAGGGCCAGAAGAGAGAGCCTCTTACTCCCAGACACAGCACATGTGTGCTCCCGTGAGTGCATACCTGTGGAGGCTGGAGGCTGTCATCATTCCTCTATCTTTCCTCACCTTAGTTTTGGAGACTGGGTCTCTCACTGAACTTAGAGCTTGCCTGTGGAAGACCAGCGTCACCAGGTCAGTGTGGCTGAGAAGGTGTACATAGAGTAGGTGAGAGGGCCAGAGCTGATAGCTTCTGGCGACTAGATGGAGAAACTTAATTACTTAGGGCCAGCATGGAACAGAATGACCAGAAAGAGACTCTGAACTCTTTAACTCTTTGGGGGCCAGTGAGAAAGAAAAAGGAAAAGAGAAAAAAAAATCACACACTCACACACACATTCAGTGGATGAAGCAAAGAGGGCTCTAATGAGCTCCACACATGCAATACATACATAATACATGCATACAGACAGACATACAGATATATACACACTTACACATTGGATGGATGGGGCAGAGTTCCAACCAGATTACATATATACATCTATAAACATAGTTGGTAGATAGAGCAAAACATTAACAAGCAAGCCCTAACAACATTATTTTTTTGTCCTTAGTCCTTTTATACAATCCAAGACAGTTCTCTATGCCAGAAGAAAAATTACCTCAAAGTCATAAAAGCAATTATCATAAAAACAGATAAAATTGTTATTCCAGAGAGATTTACAGCAGGACTATTGATTGCATGTTTTTCCATTAAAACTCATACCTAACTAAACATTCTTACACCCACAAGTTCATTGTAAGTTCAAAGCAATACTTCATGTCATAGGTTAACAAGCTTTAAGGAATTACAACAGAAGTGATTACATGTTTTTCCATTATGATTCATACCTAACTAAACATTCTCCAGTTTTCTTTCATTTCAGAGTTCATTAAATTTTTGAAGCAATAGTTTTTTTATGTCGTAGGTAAAAATTATCCATCCTTAACTCATGACTCTCCTTATCATGGTGCACATCCTTGGTCCTAACCTAGAGGGGACATTTTCCTTGGTCACAAATTTGTTCCAAGCCTATTTTTCTTCCTAGTACAATTTACATGCTTGTGACATATGAAAGCTCATTTGCAGTTTTTGCTACTTGAATCAAATCAGGAATTCTATAAAATCATTATCAGGAATTATAAAATTATTAGTTCATCTAAATAGCATTATCTCATGAAAACACATCTTCATCTTGATCTGCAGGAAATTTGCCCAACAGAGTAGGCTAATTACCTATGAAACAATCACACAATGCCAGATGTGTGAGGGATACAACAATGACAAACAAGAGAAGGGACATCAGCAGCAAGAATCAATCCAGAGATGAAGCCCCTGAGGCTATGCCTCTCCACGGTACATCCATTGCAGCCATGGAAAATGGTGAACCACTTCCAGGAAGCTCACTTGCCCACTAAATGTCCTCCTGCATGGCACCTGCCACTTGCCAATTCTGCTAGACTAGCATTTAGACCCAGGGGCTTTCTTCTCTCTGTTCCTCAGCACTGGGACTGCAGGTACACACAGCTTCACCTGAATTTTTTATGAGGGCTCTGAGTTTGCAGGTTTTTGTAAATGCATAGTAATCCCTTTACCCATTGAGCCATTTCTCCAGCCCTATACCATGTATGTATGTATGTATGTATGTATGTATGTATGTATGTATATATATTTACACACACACACACACACACACACACACACACACACACACTGGGGATTTCTGTCTTGCTAGTTTTAGTGTGGAAAGGATTTAAGAGTGCTAAAGCCTCTTCCTATGAAATTAGGGTATGGTTAGTGATCTATAGAGATAAAGGAGATAGTTGTGTGTTCTTGGTGATACTTAGGCACAGGTGGTGAGAGGTGTGTGTGTGTGTGTGTGTGTGTGTGTGTGTGTGTGTGTGTGTGTAAAAGCATGCATGTGTGTGATAAGGGATGACGCTCTTGACCCTGAGGAGTATGCTTTTTTCTTTTCTACCTGCCAGTTCAGTTCCCACCCATGTTCCTGACCCCACTAGCCACTATACCAGGAATCAGCCCCCTTGCCTTGCAATTTAGCAGGTGCAGTTATGGCTCACAGCTATGGGTCCAGGTTTGAGTTTGCCCTGGCTAGTTATTAGCTACATGGACATTGCTTAACAGTTTATGCCTCCTAAGGCTGCTGAGAAGATACACAGAGATGGTACACGGTGCTGGTGTACAGTAAGCCCTCAGTCATGGGACTATGTGTGTAAGTACAGGGCTTGTGGCACAGACAGCTGAGGATGCTCATGGGGTCCCCTGAATGACAGAGTGGTACCAGCTACACTCTCCCCTTACCAATAGCTGTCCCTGTCCATCTTCTTCCCCTGAGGTCCGGAGCAGTGATCCATCTCACTTGGTGTACATAGACAATGCTGGCAACCTTCAGCATCCAGAGGACCAGCTGAACTTCCGACTGCTGCAAGGCATAGATGGGTGAGGATCTGGGGTTTGGGGTAGAGGTTTGGGGGATGAGACCTGATGACCCTGTTGTAGACTGTGGAACCTTCAACTACATATCCTAAGATGGCTAAACTCTATCAGACCAAAGCTGGATCTGAGGCTGCAGAGGGCTGGGGAAGGATGACAGGGGATGTGGTCAGCAGGCCTGTCCCCCATATGCAGAGGGCCTCCAGTTCCTGGAGAAAAACAGCTGCCCTGCTTCAGTTGTTTGAAGGCTAGCTCATCCTGGATCTAGGTAAAAGAGCTAGCCTGGGGACCTCCCCTTCCTTGTTCACTCCCAGTAGGCAGCTCAACCCTCTCAGGGCCTTTTGAGGCCCCAAGTGTGCCCGGCTGAGCCCAGGATGGTAGAGTTGGTTCTCCGGGCTTCACTGTAGGATGGTACCCATCTGAGAGTACTACCCTCTGCTTTCAGGGCACTAGAGGTCACAGAATTCTCTGATGAAGAACTAGCGGGCACAGACCTGGCACTTTCCTGGCTGACTGGGCTGGGTTCCCCAGCTGGGCCGGTTCTTGGCTCATGCTTTGTGGGGACTCTCTGAGCTCACTTATGTCTTTCCTTTCTTGCATGGGCTCTGGGACTTTGGATCCAGGTTTCCAGAATCCGCTGTGAAGGTTCTTGCTTCAGGGTGTCTTCAGAACCTGCTGCTCAAGTCGCTGCGGATGGACCAGGTGTTCTGGGAGAGCCAAGGTGGAGCTGGAGGTCTAAAGCAAGCCCTTAAGACACTGGAGAGGCGAGGACAAGTCCTGCTGAGACACATTCAGAAGCACAACCTCACGCTTTTCAGAGACTAGGACCCGTGAGGTGTCAATGGGCAGAGCACACCCTGCTGGAGGACTTCCCACAACGTAAGCCTGAGCTGGTGAGTGCCCCTCCCAGTGGCAACATTTCTTGAATAGTTAGCCATCCCGATGACAAATGAGAAGAGCCAGAGGTGGAGGAGCTCGCAGTGACATGATGGTGGAGGACCCTTCAGTCTCCTGTCTACATTCTCAGCCCTGGTTATTTACTCTCATGCATCAATAAATATGTTCAAGGATGTTCTGTGAACTGTTCTCTGAACATGTACATGCAGTGCTGTGTGTGTGCATGTGTGCAGAGATATGTAGGTATATGCATGAACCCAGAACTTCATGCATGCAAGGCAAGTACTCTACCAAGTGAACTATGTGCTCAACCAGAGAAGTCTATTTTTAAAGATTCAGTTTTTAATTTAAAAACATTTATTTTTATGTGCATGGGTGTTGGGATGGGCCTCCAGAGGATTTGGTATGGAGCTGGTGAGATAAGAGCATGTTCAAACCCCTGAAATCTCAAAATTGGGGTCTCACGCCTCATCCTGAGAATGGAAGGTAGGTATGGAACAAGTTCTCTTCCTGCTTCTGCCTGCCTCAGGAGCACATGAACACAGCCCCCAAAGTGCCTGCTTTCGTTGTAGCACATAATCCAAATCAGCACCCAGGAGGTCACAGGGAGCTGGTCTGTGGGACCTTTCCCCATGTAAATATAGCATTGCCAGCATCTCAATCTCAGCCAATAGAATGCATTCACACACACACCCCAAAAATCCCTCCCCATTTCCCACGGTTCAAAAACCATCTTCTCCATCTCAGATTTGTTTAGGAGATTTTGAAGAGCTAAGACCACCATGATACATCAGCTGCATAAGCAATAAAGAGCTGCTGATTTACCAAAGCGCCTCCCTCAGAGTTGTTGTGCCTTTGCCTAAAGGAACTTCTGCCATTGGAGAAAGCTCTGTCTGACCCTTCTGGGACTTTCCTGAGAATTGGAGGTTCACCGAACCTTCCCCATCCTGGAACCCATCATGTTTTCTTGGTGCACTGGTTTTGGCCTGGATTTGACCTGGACAACATGGGTCCCCCTGCCCCCTTCCCGGGACACCCCCACCCAGCCGCAGCTGGTGCAAATCTGTTGCAACAGCTGTTCTAGCGTGTCCAGCAGACACCACCCAGGAACGAACAGACAGAACTGTCACAACTCCGCCTTTCCTGGTGTGGATGTGTCCTAGTGACACCCTCCAGAGAAGGGGTGGATCCACAGCTGTATGAGCACTTTTCTCTTTAGGCCCCTGACCAGAGAAAAGCTGCAGCCATCAGCGCTGGGCGCTGTCTCCATCTCAGTCCTATGCTCAGTGAGACGACGCATTGATCTTTTGCCTGACTCTGTATTTGTGACCCATGTCTGTACCTAGTGTGTCTGCAGAAGCCAGAACAGAGTGTCAAACCCCTGGGACCTGAGTCACAGGCAATTGCTAGCTGCCATGTGGGTGCTGAGAATTGAATCCAGGTCCCCGACAAGAACAACACTTGCTCTTAACCTCTGAGCCATCTCTCCAGCAGGGGGAAGCCTAGTATAAAAATTGAATTTCCTTTATTATTGTAGACATTATCTTCATTTCTGCGCCACCCATTGCATGTTTTGTGGGCTGGCTTTTCTGTGTTCGTCCCTTCCTTGGTAGTGTGCTAGAGAGCTTTAATCTGAGCTGCACTCAGCTCTAGACTTGTCTGTGTGTCCTCTCAGTCTGTCATTTATGGCTTGACTCTGTCTTCTGTGAAACAGGAAGCTAATTCTATGCAGTCAAATTTGTTCATTTTTGTCTGTGAGTTTCCCAGGGTTCATGTTTTCTTAGAAAGGCTGTTGCTCCTTGAGATATCATTTGTGTCTTTCTTTTACTTCAGTGCATAATTGTATGAAATTCACATTTGAGAGTGGTTTGAGTTGGTATGTAACTTAAGTTTTGTTGCTCCAGATCCTGTCTAGTCAAGAGTGTATTCTGTTCCCATCTGAAAGTATACTCTTATCAGATAAATTCCCGAGCACACAGAGGCCCATTTGTGAGCTGCACTGTGCCCTACTGACAGTATTTCTTTACTCCCCGCTTCAACAAGACACTGTTCTAATCCAAGTTACTTTATTCTGTTTGGTAGTGCAAGTATCTACTTCAAAATATTTATGTGTATATGAGTGTTTGGTCTGCATGTATGTTTGTGTACCACATGCATGCAGTGGCCACAGAAGCCAGGAGAGTTCACTGAATCCTCTGGAACTGGAGCTACAGACGGTTGTGAGCTGTCTTGTGAGGGCTAGGAACTAAACCAGGGTCCTCTGAAAGAGCAGACAGTGCTCTTAACTGCTGAGTCATGTCTTTAGCCCTCTAGATAAATATTTACATCCCTATTACTAGTCTTTCAGTAGAAAAACCAAATCTTCATTTTTATATTTAACCTCTCCTCATTTATGGTGTTGCATGACCTTGGTTGGGATCTTTTTTCTGGAAAAAGGCTGAAGCTACAATATCCACATCTCACTCCTGACTTTGATATCTACAGCTTCGCTGTTGACTGTGATCAAGGAAAAGTGCCCCAGCAGACATGGCCCAGGTCAAATGTGCTATTATGGAATCCCATGGATGCACTGCTCTTTGCAGCCTCTGTGTGAGACTTTGCCCATGTGAAATGACCAGCATCCTCCTCCTTCACAGTCCTGATGCTAACCCACTGTGTCATCTCCCTTGACAATCAAAACTAAAAGCCACCTGGGTACTGACTGCCGACTCTGCTTCCAGATGTCCAGTAAGACTTGCCCACAGGCTATCTCCCTCTGGGCTGTCAGCTCCTCAGGCCACTCTGCTAGTTGCCCACCAGAACTAGATGATAAAACCCTACTGCTGAAGATACCACACACCCTGCGTCACAGAACACAGAGAAATCAAGTCGGAACTGGAAGCTTCTTGGCTCTCTGGCCCTTAGAGGACAAAGTGTTTTTCAGGCTGCTGGGGGGCGGGGGCAGGGGGGAGATGATATCAACAGCCTGACTTGGCTGAAGATAATACCAACTGGCCACACAAGATGAGCCCACTGATGCAATAATGCCAGGTCTCTTGTGGGGGAACCAACTGCTTTCTGATTTAGAGTTGAGGACCATTCCACAGGAGGGAATTCAGGTTTGACGTTGTAACCTGTTCAAAAGCCTGTGGTTGGGGAGGTCACGGGCTCTAGTAGGGAAGCTACTCCTGTTGTTTCATGGGTATGACACACCTATGAAATTATCTTTTAAATAACTTCATGCCTGTGAATCAGTATTGCTGCCAGCTTTGTCAGGGCTTCCTTCTACAGTGGTCAGCAGTACTTGGAGACTCCTAACTGGGTAAAATGATGACAAAGTGACTATCCAGTGCTCATCCATGGGGCATCTATATCACCCTAAGGCTCGAGGGCCACCGTGGAAGGAGCACAAAGGTGGCTGCGGTGTGGAGCACTGACTTCTGGGTATGACAAGGCTGCTGCACCCTGAACTCACAGCAGCTGTGGTGACCGGTGCACGACTGGACCCATCTATACTATGGAAATGGGAGGAACTCATGAGCTTCACCCCCGACTGAGGATCTATAGTTAAATGGATGGAGGGAAACATTTTCTTTAGTTAGGTAGTCAATAGTGAGGGGCCCATGCAAACAAACCCTCACCCACATGCTTGCAGACAACCCTAACGTAACTCATTGGCTCATATAAACAAAGACACACACAGAAGGACTTGAAGATAGGATAGATGGGCTGGGAAGAGGAAAGACTCAGCGGGAGGGAGAGCAGAAAAGGCTAACAAATGAATAGTATTAAAGTGCATTATAAATATGCATGATGATGTCATATGAAACCCATCACATGGTATAATTCATATGCATGATGTCATAGGAAACCATCACATGGTATAATTCATATGCATGATGTCATAGGAAATCCATCACATGGTATAATTCATATTTGCTAAGAAGACATTAAAAAAGACCTGACCAAGAAGTTCATGATCATTTAATGACTGCTCCAAACACACCTGTCACTCAGCTACAGATGAAATTCGCAGAGACTATCTGCGCAGCCCACTGACCCCATGACCACTGTCTCTAGAAGCCAGGATCTGCACCAAGGCCATGGCAGTTAACAGCATAATCAATTATCAGGAGCAGATCCCTGGCATCTGGCTGTGCCTCTTCCTCACTACTAAGGAATTCCTCCTGAGTGGGAATGGTCAGGGTGGCAGAGGAGGCAGGCATCAACCCTTCAGGGCAAAGAGGAATTCTGCAAACAGCACACTTTGGGGAACAGGACTAGCACAGGCCTACTCAATAAATAATTAACCACCGCAGTTGCAGGCAAGAGTGTGGACCTGGGAAAGCTAAGCTGCAAGGGCTACCCTTCTGCTGGCTACGTGCTACACACCAGCACGTCTGCAAAAGGTCCCAGGAGGCTCTTGTTAAAGATGCAGCGGACCCACACCAGGTATGTGGTAAAAGGTTTGATGTTCTCCGTGAAGGTGTGGTTCTGCAGGGTCAGCATGTAAGGCACGTACGTGTTCTCCCCTTGCTCCTGCAGCCACACCTCGTACTTCACCTCCCTCACTTTCAGGTACTTGAGGTTCCATGGGATCTGCCACGACACAGAGAGGCGGGCCTCGGTGGTGCCCTGCACTGACACCTGACATCGAGCCTCCCGCACCTTGCCAGGGTACAGGCTGATTGTCCACCTCTGCCTCCGTGGCCCTGGCCTGCCCTTCACCACACGCCGAATGGACTGCATGAGGGATGGGATGTCCACCCTGGTGTCCTGGTAGATTCGGAACAGCCACTCTGGGTTCCGGCAACAGAGATGCCGGGGGACCTCTCGGCTCTGTAGGATGCGGGCCTGCTCAGCCCGGTCTAGGTGGGTGATGCCCCCTTGGTCCCAGGGCCGTTCCGGGTGTGTGACTGTGTTCTCCCGTATCATGTTTCTCCAGGCTACATACTGCAGCTCCATGCCAGGCAGTGTGGCTAGCGTCTTATAGGGGGTGTAGTGGTCAGGATTGACAGCGTAGGGGAAGAGCTCAACCACAGTGGCCCCACGGGGCAGGAAGAGGGCCGTGACCAGCTGGGCCCCATGCATGCTGACTAGCATGGAGGCATTGCTGACCAGCCGCACGACATCAGCGAATGTGTGGTCCTCCAAGGACACCGTCACTGTCTTCATCTGGAACTCTTGTGCTAGCTCCAGCAGCAGCTCTGCCTCGTTCAGGATGAGCCTGTTCTGGGTGCGACTGAAGACAACAATGTAGTCCTCACCCAAGGGTGCTCCTGCGTGGCTCACATTCAGCCTGTCAGTCATAAAGCGGGTGAACTGCCGGATCTCATTGCCAGAGACGAGGATGTTGGCCTTTGGGCCCTGGGGCTGGACAAAGCCGTACTGGTACCAGGTGGTGACCTTGGACAGGCCCACGAAAGCATGGGAGAAGCAGAGCAGTCGGCCCAGCGTCTTAAGCTGCGCCCGTAGCAGCGGCTGCTTGGGGCTGAGGAGTTTATAGAGGTCAAAGTGGGCGCCCTCGCCCCAGCCCTCCATGAAGAAGAGCCGGGCCTCCTGAGCCAGGCCCGGGAACTGCCTCAGCGTGTAGAAGAGGGGGAGCAGGTCGTCATGGAAGACGTGCATGAGGTTGTCAGGGTTGAAGCGGTTGGCGATGAGGGCCACGTCAGGCACGAACACTGGCTTTGGCATGAAGCGCAGGGCTGCAGCAGGCAGCTCCACGAAGTTGAAGTACTGGGCATTGTGGTCTTCCACAGTGGACAGGTCCAGAAGGGCCGGCTGGAAGCGGCGGGAGCCCAGGTTGGGCAGCATCACGGAGGAGTTGCCATGGAAAAAGATGAACTCTTCCGCCTCACTGGAGTAGCAGAGCCACTTGAAGCGGCAGATGCGGTCCGTGTGGGTGCGGCCTGTGCACACCATGTGGGTGCCGCCCTCCATGAGGATCTGCAGGGCCTTCGGGTAGTCGATCCTCAGTCCCGGGACTGGGTCCAAGGACTGCTGTCCGAGGGCGAGCTCCTCCTCTAGAGTGGCCGCGTGTTCCCGCAGCCGCACATGCTTCCAGAGGACGGCCGCCAGCACAGACACCAGGAGGGCATTGAATACTGCAGAGAGGTGCATCCTGTCGCCACCGGGGGGACTTCACCCATCCATCCCCATGTGTGCTGTAGGGCCAGAAGAAGCCTGCAAAGGGTGAGAGACGGGAGTCAACACGGCCAGGAGTCACAGCTCACTCCCACCACGGGCTTACCTCCATACCCGCTTCTTCGGCAAAGCTCCCTGGTAACAAGACATGAGAATAAGTGACTTACTTACTGAGTCAAATGACAAATTCTAGGCTTTTAAAGTTTAGCTTTTTATGTGTGCATGTGCATTTTCAGGCCACAGGTGAACATCAACTGTCTTTCTTGATTGCTCTCCACCTTGTATTTTTGAGACAGAGTCCCTCACTGAGCCTGGTACTCACTGGTTTGGCTAGACTGGCCAGCCGGCCAGTGATCTCCAGGATCCTCCCATGTCCGCCTCTTCCGTGCTCTAGAGCACTGAGGCATGATATTGCTGCATCACCATCCCAACTTTCTATGCGGGTGCTGGAGATCTGAGCCTCACGGTTAAGTAGGCTGCACTTCACTGAGCCATCTCACCTGCCCCATGAGCCATTTGTTTAAATGAATTGGCTTATAATCACTCAGCGGCAGAGCTGGGAGGATGAAGATGGCTTCCCAGTTGTTGCAAGAAGCCACAGTCCCTCCACCTGGACACCAGCCCATGTTAAGCAGCAGCTGGCCGAATCTGTTCTGCTCTAAGGTAAAGCACCTTGTGGTTCCAACAGCCAAGATGCCCAGAGGAATGTGGGACACACATTGTGCTGTGAAGGAAAGACGTCACCACCGCCAGAGCCCTGCAGAACTTCAGTGAGGTATCTATGTCCAACATAGCCTCTTATGTGTGTACAGTAATTAGATAGTGCCAGTACCAGGGCATTTGGGAATTAAAGGCCAGGCACATTCATGCACTCGGCCTCCTAGGTGGCCTTTCTTTTGGAATTCGGGCTCTCCTTAGTAAGAGCAAGTGTCCAGCAGCCTGTCAGAGGGTATGGTGCTCAGACGTGATGCACTGGTTGAAATTCCAGTCCTGGCATCCGGCTGTTCTCTGATGTACAGAATGCCATTCTATCCAGTTAAGTTCCCTGATAGGTCAGACCTCCAGTGCAAATAAAAGGGTTGGGACACTTGATGGTCAATAAAGGGCCACATAAGCCATGTGCATTTAGAAGCAGCCTGGGCACACTGCTGTCTTCAGGTTCAGAGCCAACAATGGCCAGTGTTGGGCAGGAGCTGGCGCTTCCCTTCATCAGCGTTTGAAACAGTGTTTTTTAAATCTAAGTGTAGAAATCTTTCCAATGAAGACAAAGACCAGTCAATGAACATGGCCAGATGCCACCGAGGCACCCTGGACTGCCGTGGCGCCCACCCTCTGCTTCCTGGGCTCCAGGTTAAATCAGCCAAGGGCACGTTCATTTCCATCTGTTCCACTCTTCCTAAGAGTTCCTTGGTGTGTTCACATTCCCTCTGAACCCGTGTGCTGAGTCTCCTGGGACCCACAGGATGCCAGAGAGCTTGCTTCTGGAGCTCTGGCCCAACCCAGTGGCATGCTGTCTAAGAACTGGTCAGACTAGGTGAGGAAGCCAGTCTGTGTTCCTACTCAACAGACAGAAGGAAAGGTGGGGGGGAGGGGTGTTCCATGGCTGCCATCTGCTAATCACAAGCAAACTGGCTTGAGGACACAAACAGCACACTAAGGATGGTACACAGGTGAGACACAGGGACCCTGATGTCTCCACAATCTTTGAAGCCAGAGTTGGCGCTCTGACCTGTCACATGACAGGAGGGAACAGCTTTCTGAGCAGAGTGCTCAGACCCAGCCAAATGATGTGACCTGATGTTTCCCTGTTACCCTCCAATCTGGGTGTATGAAACTGTCTCCCAAAGAATCCGCATGTTAGAGGATCAGCAGCTTGATGTCAGCAGAGTGCCATCTGCTGGAGGGAAGCGGGACTGCAGCAGCCCAAGGTCAGGGGAGAAAGCCGCTGACTCAAGCCAGCCAGTGCAAACATGCCCTGGGGGAGAAGGGAGACAGGACTTGGCTGTTTCTGGGCCCTCGGGGTGGAAGTGTTTCTAGCACCCGTCCTACAGCCTGCCAATATGGCACTGGCAGAAGGCAGGACAGATATGGAAGGGGGAGAATTTGAAATTCTGTTGAAAGCAGAGAAAATATTCTGCCAGAACCGTGTGGTCAAAGCATGGGGCAGACTGAGTTTCAGCCAACTTTTTTACTTACAGTCAGGCAGCCGGAGCCAAGGCCAAGTGACTGGAACCGAGTGACTGGAACTGACCAACCAGAACCAAGCAACCTGAGTGTTGTTAACCCACACTCCTCCCTGCTGGGACTGCGTGGAGGCTTGCTCTACGCGCTCCAGCTTTACCCATGAGGCTGTTCTAGCTTAGCCTTTCTGACTTTTCTCCCTATACTCATTCAGGTGAGGGAGGACTGAGGCCAGACAATGGGTGTGTTCTCCATTCTTGCTTCAGAGTCTCTTTTCTTATAATGAAGTAATCTTCTAATGGAGCCCCTTATTTTGTGACTGTGGAGGAGCCGAGGTGTGGGGCAGTGGTCATGATAAAACCCTTCCTGTTGGGGGCTGGAGAGCAGAGGTTAAGAGCACTGACTGATTTTCCAGAGGTACTGAGTTCAATTCCCAGCAACCACATGGTAGCTCATAAACATCTATAATGAGATCTGGTGCCCTCTTCTGGCCTACAGGCATACCTGCAGACAGAACATTGTATACATAATAAATAAAATCTTTAAAAAAAAAAAAACCCTTCCTGTTTTTCCCACATTCTTCTGCATGACCCCACCCCACCCCCACCGCACTGTAGCATCCTGCTTAAGCCAGCAAGATCCAAAGTTTTGGCAGAACCAAGATATCCAGATATCAGATAGAGGTAGGGAGTGCTTTAATCAAAGACAAATGGGGGCTGGCCAGACTCCTTGGATGAGATGCAAGGGTTACCTGGGATAACTCAAAGACAAATGGGGGCTGGCCAGACTCCTTGGATGAGATGCAAGGGTTACCTGGGATAACATATTTTGTCTCCACCCACTGCCCCTAAAAACCCATGCTTGATTTCTAAGGTCTGCGGGTGACCATGCTGTGAGGACCAAAGGAGACGCCCACCCTCTGTGCTCCAAAAGTGCCCAGAGCCTCTCAACAGATGGGATCTGGCCAGGGTCTGTGATGACAGACATGTCACACAAAGGAGAGCCTGTCTGCCTGCCTCCAGGGTGGGTAAGGCCACCATGCACATCTTAAAAAGAGCCCGCTAGCCAGGCCCCACTCGAGTCTTAGTGTATGTAGCACCATGACAACCACGCTTAAAATCCCTGCCTATATCACACCAGGAAAGGGAACCCCCTCCCACCTTACATGTAAGAGACCTGTAATCCCTCGCACAGATCTTCCTGAGTGCTGGCTGGGGGCTGCAACTCTCCCTGCCCCGAAGGAGGCTCAGGGCAGGAAAAGGAGGCCAAGGTCCCAGGCACTTTGTGTAACCAAGTCTTGTTATGACTTGACATTACGAGGCAAGCCTGGCTGAGGGCAGAGAGGTCCAACGGGGCCACTCCAATCTCAACACTGCTCTGAGAAGAAACGGCCCCAGAGCTTCAAACAGACTCAAACTGTGATTCCACCCTCGGCAGAAGCAGCTTCTGTGGACCCTCCCTGCTATGCTGTGGGAGAGGGAAAGGACTGTCAATAAACTTTTTGGAAACAAAATTGTTTAGTTTCGACAAGTGTGTAAACATGGGAGGGTGTGCGTGCACACACGTGCACCAGCCTATGCAGGCAAGTGGTCAGCAACAAGTACCTTCCTAGATCGTACTCCGTCTTATTCTTCTAAAGATCTGTTCATTTATGAGTATTTTGCCTGCATGTATATCTGTGCACCATATGAGTGCCTGGTGCCCTTGGATGATAGAAAAGGACCTCCCTGGAACTGAAGTCACAGGTGGCTGTAAGCTGCCACGTGGGAACTGGGAACCAAACTTGGGCCCTTTGCAAGAGCAACAAGTGCTTTTGACCTCGGTGGAGGCATCTTCTTGTCTGGCTCCATGCCCACCACAGCACTGGGGTTACAGATGCCACAAGCCCCCGTGCACAGCTTTTTATGTGGGTACTGAAAGTTTACACTCAGGCTACTTTACCCAAGGAACCAGACCTCTAGAAATAAACTTCTTACATGGAAAAGATGCCCACTATGGAAGGAAGGCACAGCACCATGGTATTTTCAGCACTCCTTCTCCCTGGTGTGGGGGACCCAGGTGAGGAGGCATTGAAAAAGTATTGCCCATCTCACATTTCCTCCGTGTTGCTGTGTCTCTGACAGCCGGTACTGTGTGTTGGGCCTTCCTTCTAGGAGAGCTGAGGATGATGTCCAGGTGAGCCTGGTGCCCTTTAAGAACTGCAAAGAGGCTGGTCCTGGTGGTGCATGCCTTTAATCCCAGCAATCAGGAGGCAGAGGCAGGAGGATCTCTGTGAGTTTGAGGCCAGCCTGGTCTACAGAGTGAGTTCCAGGACAGCTAAGGGTGTTAGAGAAACTTTGTCCTGAAAAACAAAAACAAAAACAAACAAACAAACAAAAAACCCACCACCGCCACCAGCTTGATAATCTAGAATCAGCCCGAGACAATCCTCCCTCAAAAATGCCTGCTGAGGCTTAGAGCTGTGGAAATTCAGTGGGAAGCTGTGCCCTTAAGTCTTTCATGACAAAAGACCTTACTTCTTTCATTGTCCCAATGGTCGGCCCTGGATGGATAGGGACAGGCCAACACTGAACATGACCAACCACCAGCATGGTGCATCACCAACAGCAGAATGGACACCAGCCAGCACTGCTCCATCAGCATTCCTGCTTTGTGGGGCAGTCCAGGGTGGGTCATGGCAAGCTAACCTGATTTCCTGATTTCTCCTTGATCTTATGTACAAGTCAGGGTGTGCGGAGGTGCACAATACAGCACATGTGCCTGCATATATATGTATACATGCATACCCAGTATATATGCATATGTGAACTTACACCTAAGGATATGCAAATCATGTGTTATAATGTGTATGTGTGTGTGTTTTTATGGAACAGACTCCAAAATCTTAAGAGAGTGTGAACAGACTGGGAAATGAGGTGTTGTGTTAGTGCATGTGTCAGACTCAAAAATGAAGGATGACAGAGACCTGGGGCCCTAGAACACCTACCATGACTCAGTGGTCAGAGCAGGGCACACGTGCCCAGGAGCACTAAGAGCTGCTGGGCTTGATGTGGCCACCACTGCGTGCCACCCTCTCCCCTCCAGATGTCAGGGAAGCAAGCCGCCCTCCTGTCCACTCCCCATCTGTTTCACTGCCGCATGGTCACCTGGCTTGGCTTGTTTAGTAATTCCTGCATCCCAAGGGGCTAGCCCATAATACTCCCCAGAGGAGGCACACAGTCTGGTGCGTACAGCTCACATGTGTCACCAGCAGATGCTGCTGAGAATGGGCCTAATGGCCGGGCCTGGTTCCTTTTCCTCTTCAAACCCCTCTCCTCATCTGGAACGTGGGCACTGTCTCCCTTCTACTGTTACAGTTGGAAACCTTAATGGAAATGTGGTTAGGATGAATTCAGTTTAGTGGGTTAGCCAGGACAAAGCTTGATGGAGCAAGGATTTTTTTTTCTTTTTAAGATAGGAAAATAAACAGGAGATTAAAAAAAAAATCCCCATAAAAGCCCTCAAACATAGGCAGACATAAGGAAGCTTCCCACTGACCCCCAGGAGACTCCATTCAGCTCTCAAAAATGCTGCAGACAGCCAGGCAGTCGGGGTAGGATCTGGTGCTGTCAGGAATCACCCTCCAGCCTGGACAGCTAGCAAGGACAAGGCTCCATTTCCTGAATGTCCTGGCCAGCCTCAGATGCAGAAAACCTCACATGGGCCTTAAGGTCTGATAAAGAGGAGGCATCCCAGGATTCTTAACAGAGTCAAGGCTGCAAACTCACAGATTAGGAGCCAGCCAAAGCAGGCCACAAGACCTGCAGCCTGGGGTGGGGGCAGTCACAGCTCAGCTTGCTCAGAGCCTGGCAGGATATCTGCTCAGACCCTGGTGGTGCCCACCTCAGGCTGCCAATCACCATAGGCCGGGAGCTTAAACAACAGAAACTTACTTCCTTGCAGTATTGGAGGTTGGGAGTCCAACATCAATGATCGTGGATCAGGGCTTCAGCTTATGAGTTAGGGAGAACACACCGAGTTAGGGAGGACACACAGCTCAGTCTCTCACAACACTGTTGATTTCTGCAGGTAAAATGTGAAAAGCCCTAATCTGTAATTTCTGGCAACTGTATCAACTGAGTGAAGACAAGAATGGGGCAGCTGGCCTCACACCACATGGTAGAATCAGGTGTGTGTTCGAATGCTCCAGTCCAGAGTTGCAGGACCGTCAGAAACAGCTTACCTGTCTCCCCACACCCCCAGCAGGGCTACTGGCAAGAGGGGTCTGGTCTGCTAGCTCCTGCCAGATCCTGGCTTGCATAAAAGCTGGCAGGCCCAGTCCAGGAGGGGCAATGGCAAGGTTTTATATTAATGTTACAGCAATTTGAATTTTAAAAGCTGTCCAAATTTATAACTGAAAATGATAGAAAACTACGGAAGCTCTGGGGAGGGCATGGACATGCCAGTCGGTCTGAGTGGGTAAACTCAGACACGTTCCACAAGCTCAGGCTGGACCTCAGAGCAGTGTCTTCCAACCTCCTCCACTTTCCTGTGTACCGGGTAGCACACAGCCCAGCATGCCTTACATGTTGTATGTGGACCAAGCCTCATAGGAGCCCAAGGCTGTGGGAAATCATGCACATTTAAAGAACACTGGATGTTCTGGGAAGGTGTCACTCTCTGGTAAGATGCACTTGGCAGTTAACTATGAAGAAGCATTGAGCAGTTCTGAGCTCACAAGCCTGCAGGTTCTTGTTTTGTTTTTAGATTTTTATTTTATTTTTAACTAACTGTGCGCGTGCACATAAGTGGAGTTCCTATGAAGGCCAGAGGTGTTGGGTTCCCGTGGAACTGGAGTTACAGACATGAGTGAGCCATCAGGTATGGAAGCTGGGATCCAAACTCGGGTCCTCTGTAAGAACAAGTGATCTTAGCCACTGAGCTATCTCTCCAGCCTTCAGCCTCTGCCCCATTCATATCCTATTTTTCTTTTTTTTGGTTTTTAAAGCCAGGGTTTCTCTGTGTATCCCTGGCTGTCCTGGACTCACTTTGTAGACCAAGCTTGCCTTGAACTCACAGAGATCCACCTGCCTCTGCTTCCTGAGTGCTGGGATTAAAGGCGTGCACCACACATGCTTATATTAACACCTGGAAAGCACCCCCTTGAACTCTGGGATGGCGATTTGAACCCTGTGTCAGCAGCTGATGGTATGATGAATGAGTTCCAACTCCCAAGGGGCTCAAGCTCCTTTGCTGCCATGTGATGGGTGATTACCCCGCCCTGCCTATGCAAGGAGTGCTCAGGTGAGCCGGGGGCAGGCTCAGTTCCCCCCCGTCACGCCACTAGCCTGCAATCCTTTCACTAGAGTGCTGTTCTCTAGTGACCCAGATGGGCTGCTTGGCACAAACAGGTCAGTGGAAGGTGATCTGACCTCCTCTCTGGTGACAGAGTGGCACCACTGTGGTTACACACAGAGAGGCAGATGGGAAGGGTGTGAACCTGCTTTAGGCTCACACAGGGCACAATGAATATGATATTCCAAGTTCTTAAGGAGAAACAGCAGGAAAAAAAAAACAAACCAAAGAACAATTCTTATAGGGACTACTCAGGCACCTAAATGCCCATGTCAGATGTGACTTAGACCCCAGTGAGGTGGTTACAAACACCAGAAAGTGTCCAGCACACAGAGGTACAAGAGGAAACCCAGCAAAGCGCTACCTGGAGGTGAGCGGGTGGAGTTGTGGGCAACAGCTTAGAAGGTGTGGGTGGCGGGGAGTGCTGTGCTCCTGCGTCCAGCTCTCCCGACTGTCAGCACGCCACATGACCTCTAAGCCTTGGGATGCTTTCCTAGCCTCAGCCATGTACAGCTCCGCGAGAACTCCAAGTTTAGGGATGGAGACAAGCAGGGGGATGAGGCTGCCAGTAAGGCTGGCTTCACCAGGGAAACCCCTCAGGATCCAGGGGAACTCAAAAAGCCCTTTGTAGGCAAGCCCCTTGTTGGCTGTCATCCATCCTGGGAATCGGCAGCCCTGCCTCACTCAGGGTGATGACCAGCCTCAGCTTGGTTTTTCCTTGCTCTCATCACTATGCTGTCTCCTTGGGCTTAGATGACGCTGTTGTAGCTGATGCCCACTCTGGTCACTGGGTGCAGGTTCCCCTGTGTCACCACAGCGGCGCTTCATGTACATTAAAGATGGTGAAACAGAAGGGAGGGCAGGCGGCTGTCCATGTTCACACAAGAGTTCAGTATGAGACTCCTGCTTGGGGGCCGGCTCCAGCGTCTGCAGTTACCTTCATCTTCTTACGAGAAACAACTTCACGTCTGCACAGAGGGCAGAAAACTCCCCTTTATTATGATCCAGACTTTCCCCTAAGTTAAACCATTATCATGCTCTGTCAAACACAAACTCTCTTTTCTGAACTATTTAAAAATAAACTAGATGCCAGGTGAGATGGATTGTATGTGCAGCCCCAGTCAGCATTCGGGAGCAGAGACAGGAGGGTTTAAGACCTACCTGGACTCTTACCAAGACCTTGTCTCAAAAAACAAGACAATAACAAACAAAAATATTCTGCTGACATCTTTCCCCCTAGCCATTACTACTTAAGACTGTATTTCTGAGAACAATGTTCTCTTATATAAGCAAACTAAGAACATTAATTAACACTGATGACACTTTTATTGGTGATCCCTATTCTGAGTCCGAAGTCCAGCCAAGGATGGAGAGCCAAATCTCGTCTCCCAGTCTGGGGCAACTTCTTAGTCTTTCCTATGACCTTGGAAGTTTCTTTAAAATTTGTTATTTTATGTGTTTGAGTGTACCCAGGGAAGCCAGAGAGGGTGTTAGATCCTCTGGAACTAAAGTTACAGATGGTTGTGAACCACCATGTGCATGCTAGGAATCAAGCTGTGGCCATCTGCAAGGGCAACAAATGCTCTTAACATCTCAGCCATCTCTCCAGCCCCAACCCGGACAGTTTTTAAGCTAGATTTTATTTTCTAACATGTGCCTCAATCTGGGTTTACCTGGCCTCTCTTCTTACCAAGTTCAGGACATGCACTTCTGCCAGGAATTGGAGAATACACATGACCCACGAGTTCACCCTGGAATCTGTGAGGTGCAGCCCAGGTGGAGAAAGCTCTAGCAACTGTACCCTATGTAGGACAGTAAAGGGACAGGCCACTTCCCAGGAAAGGGAGCCTTGGGACCCTTATAGGGGTCTAGAGCTTGCTCTAGGGCTGGGTGCGACTCTTTCTACCCATGTGGCCCACACACGAATGACCCGGAGCTCTTTCAGTTGGGCCTAGGAACCCTTGTTTTAATAAAACTTCCAGATGTGGTCAGTTCCAATGTGAAGTTGTTCTGACATTACCACACAGTTCTGCAATCCTGTGTGTGAATTCCCATCCAGCCACAAGGAAATGGCAGACCCAGTCAAGGATTTCCCTAGTGTTACTAAAGGCTAAACATCGGTCACTCCAACCTTTGCTAACATGACGTTCAAGTCGAACTTCCAGTGCAGACTGAGGCAGCTTCCAATCTTGAAACTTTCTAGAAAAGCTGCCCCAACCTACTGTAATAATATACCATTATGTTATATTATATTAAACTGTAAAAATATAATAGCTGTGGCACCTCCTGAAGCCACACCTCAGGATGTGCCACGATCCCTCCACTGTAGGCCCCAGAGGATGCTTCATCACTAGTGAGCTGGCAACGCACAGAAAGCCTGTACTACAACAGCGACGACAGCAGGGATATGGCAGGCAAGGGTCCTTATCTCCTTCCTGAGCTGTGGCTCAGGTCCAAGTGCACCCTGTATGGCGAAGAACGGCTTGCTGCTGTTCTAAAAAGTGGAGAAAAAAGACAAAGTGTTGGCATGAGGCTACACCAACACCTGTCACCACAGGCAGCTTGGGAGACCTGGTTTTTGTACAGACACGTCGGGCCTGAGGGTAGTACTGGTGAGAATGTGACAAGCCAGAGAAAATGAAGGATTTATCCAAGCCCTGCCCAGATCAGGAAGAAGTTGCTGGCCTCCTGTGCAAAGGGGTAAGGCCAATGTGACCACCACTTCACCTTATCTGCTGAGGCACTGTCCTGGGCCTCAGTCCTGTCGTGTGGGCCTCACAAAGCCTTCCATGCAGGCCTGGGTGCGGGGGGGGGGGGTCCACTTCTTTGCTTTTTACTCCTCAACTCCCTTTGGTGGTGCTGGGGGTTGGATTCCAGGCCTCCTACATTCTGGGCAAACCACTGAGCTACAACCTCAGACCTTAATTTCCTCTCAATACGAGAAAATTGCACATTAAGGTCTTATAGCCCAAGCAAGATCCCCAGGATGTGAATAAACATGCATCTGATTCCAAGGATCATTTTAAGTCCCATACCCAGCTGTCGTCCTATCTCCAGTGTTAGACGAGCAGGGTAGAACTCAGAGCAGTGAGATTTTATGACTCAAGGGCAGAGCAGGTGTACACGACTCTGGAAGCACAGGACCACAGGCCTTTGATGGTAACTTAGCAACCCAAGGCTACTTGCTGTAATTACTCTCACCCAGCCAGGCAGGGAAAACACCTGGCTACTGCTGGTGGCTTAGGAAGCTGTGACCATTCTCTCATCTAAAGAGAGCCTAGGTAGCAAGCTGGGGTGACAATCATTCCCACTGTCCTGGTGCTGGGCTGAGAAGGTTAGGTAAGCATCAATACACGATTACAAAACCACCACCTTTTAGAACTGAAAGAGCCCTTGGAAATGAATTCTCCCAGGTCTCTATTTATAAGTGAGGTCTCTCAAGCAGCCAGGACTACAGTGGTTGCCTGGGGCCTTGGCACAGGACTCCTTCACCTCACACCCACAGCTCTGCTCCCAAGAGATGCACTTGGCTCCCATTTTTTTCCAGCAAATAAACAAGGATTTTTCTCCCAACCAACCCTTCTAGGTCCTACCCAGCCTGCAGACTCTCCCACCCCACCCCGGCTGCTCTCATGGTCCAGGGATGAGAGCTAAGGGGGCCTTCCTGGAGCCTCACCCCTGGCCTCACCCAGGGGACCACCTCCTTCAGTATCACCACTCCTGGGACAGCAGGACATGTGGAGCTAGGCTCTAACCCAAATCTATGCCAACACCAGAAATGCCTGCCATGGTTCCAGGGCAGCAAAACACAGAGGAGAATGGAGTGGCTCAGTCAGAGATGTCAGGTGAGTTCTGGCCCTACTCTTTAGCAGCTAAGTGAGGCCAATTTTTAACTGTTCCAAACTTCCACTTACTGTTCTGAGACAGGACACTTTATTCCAGGTGTGTGGATTCAATGATCCAACAGAAGCAAAGCACTGTGCCTAGTGATTATTTTCCTTAGAAACTCTGTAAGACAACAGCCATATGACAACCCACTTCCTGACCCTTGCTCTGTGCAGTCAGCATGCTAAGCTGTGACTCAAATGTGGTCTCATCCTTTGCTACAACCTAAGGTAGGTGTTATGAACCCCATTTCCCCCGAAAGGACATATGCTCGGGACTGCTATGTGGATTGTTCAGTACCACGTAGCTATTATGGGATGGGGCTGAAGTTCAAACTCAAGCCTGAACCACAAAGCCCATGGTGGCATCTCTGGGTTCTCCCTTCTCCTCCGGTATCTCATCCAACCTGGAAAACGCTAGGGATCATTTCAGCAGTTCCTGAGGGAGAGTGTCCCTCCAGACAACCAAGGTGACTGACAAGGCCTCTTGGGAATGGAGGGTTGAGTAATTTAATTTTCCGGCTCTCTCAATGTTCTCTGGAAGCCTTTGCTTATCACTGCTACTTCAGAAAGCAGGAACTTGCCAACCAGAAGGTTGGTTAGAAACAAGTCAGCTCGGGCTGACAGCACAGGCCTGCCAACCCAGCTACTAGGGAGGATGAGGCAGGAGGATCATAGTTTAGGTTATGCCTAGGAAACTTGAAGTAAAAAGCAAAGCAAAAAGTAAAGGGTGGGGAGCTCGGTGGAAGAATGAGCTCAGCATGCAAGAGGCTTTGGATTCGGTCATCAGCACTAAAAAACAAACAAAAACACCCCAGGTGCCCACAGCCAACACACACGCTCAAGCCACAGTGGAGTCTACTCCGCAGCTTCCTTCCCTAGGCCCCCAGGGGCTCTCAGCTCAGAGGTGACCTGCCATTCACCCAAGAATAAGGGACCCAGTTTTCTCCTGGCTCTGACACTACCTGAAACTCAGCTCCTTCATGTGAAAGGGTAGGCTGGTAGATCTCCCAGATCCTGGCCGCCCAGGAGCAAGCAGCTAATTTGTGGGAAAAAAAAACGGGACCTGGAATTGGAATTCCGGGGTTTCCTTTTCTAGAGCTGGTGTTCATGCATGCTAATATTTGAAGCACTTGCTGTGTTCAGGACACAGAGAGAAAGCCTTGCAGCATTACTTTATGGAATCCTCACAGCAACTCTTCAGAGAAGGTTGTTTTTTTTTTTTTTCTTTTCTTTTCTTTTTTCCAATCTATTTTACGGAGGATGAAGGAGGGGACCAGGGAAAATGAGTGAGTTACTTAAGGGGACATGGCCGGTAAAGGAGCCAAGATTTCAACGTCCAGCAACTGGAACAGTTCACATATGGAAAACGAACTGTGCTGATACCAACAGTTCCTTCCATAAGACCATCTACCCTAACAGGCTGGGGGTGGGGGGGTGGGGGGCTGGCATAAGGTCAGAGGATATTGGATGCTCACCATTTGCTGCGGCGTGATTCTGGTGGAGGGTCCCAAACTTTGCCCCAGGACCTCCCCCGCAATGATGGGCAAGTCCATCAGGGTCCTCCGTCAGTGGCTTCCCCAGCTTTGTCAAGCAGGCCAGACAAGCTCCTGACTCCGATCGCCCTGCTAGTTCCCTACGGAGCCCCAACCGCCTAAGGGTCAGCGACAAGCCGGCCCAGGCAGCGCTTCAGATGCGGCTGGCGCGGCCCAGGCCCCCTCCGCTCATCTCCCCTTGCTTCACGCCACCTGTGCCAAATGAGCACCATCCTTTCCCAGGCACGAGCATGTGTGTCCCTGCTGTCAGCTGCAGTGCAGGCTCCAGACGAAAGGTCCAGGGCGCCACACCGGCCGGGCTGTACAGGCCCACCCCTCCGACCTCTGCGTCTACTCCAGGCGGCTTCCACCGCCCTGGGTCCTGCAAGCCTGCGGGCCTCCCCTTCAGCCCAGGGTCCGGCACCAAGCCCAGCCCGGCCCAGTGCCTCACCTGAAGCCGGGCTCTGCGCCCCGTCCTCTCCAAGTCCGGGGCCCAGTTGCGCCACACACCCAGCGGTGCCCACCTGCCGGCCGGATGTCGCAGGTATGCACTCCCGCCTGGCCGGCTGGCGAGCGCAAACATGGGAGCCAGGGCGCGTGCGCGGGCTGAGGGATCCGCCTCTCGGGCCTCCGCCGGCACTGCTCCTTCGGCTCGCAGAATCCTGGGAATTGTAGTTAAAAGCGAGCGGCCTGCGTGAGCCTAGGAAGACTAGAAGTACTTCTTGGTGTTCAGTTTACCCAATTATGAGAATTCTGATAATAAATTTAAATGCAAGATACACCAATACTCACATGTCACCTATTATAGGCAAAATAATCCATTCCTTGACCGGCTTACAGCTCTTGCAGAGGTCCTGGGTTCTGTTCCCAGCACCCGTTCAGGCAGCTCACAACCACCTGTAACTCCAGACCCATGGAATCTGAAGTCCTCTTCTGGCCTCCGAGGGCATGCGCGTGAACACACACACACACACACACACACACACACACACACACACACACACACACACACACACA
>CAJQZJ010003646.1:1701644-1742228 GCA_907164525.1 Lophiomys imhausi | reverse complement strand
ACCTCACCTCACCCCTCCATCTACACCTCACCTCACCTCACCCCTCCGTATACACTACACCTCACCTCTCTGCCCACATCACACTCCCTTACAGATGCCTCAGTAGAACCAACTCAGTGGATGAATTTGGAATCAGAGAGGACTGGTTTCCAGCTAGACTCACAAGCTGTTTGATCTGGGTACGCTGCTCGTCTCCTCCTCTGTAAATGGTGATGTGATTACCATGATGCTCTGTATTAACATGCACCTTGTGCTCTCTAGATGGTGAGATGAGGGTTATTTTAAATAATCCTCAGTGTCTGTCTGACAAAGGCTTTTACTTCTGTTCATGCACAGTTCCAGCAGTGGGTTTGACTATACTCTCAGCTCTCTCTTTCTAAGAAGATATTCTGAATGAGGGTGCATTATGTATAGAATGATGGTTTTTGTTATGACAGTTTTATATATTATGATATGCATTTAACTTAATCTAACCCATTATCCTCTCTTGTGCCCTTGCCCTTTCCTCCTGCTTCCTCTCTTCCACAATAGCCACACATCTGATGTTTTAGGATCATAGAGAAAGCATCATTTGTTGTTAAACTCACACATCTGTGTGTTCGCAGTGGCTGGCTCCGATGGGTCCCCACAGGACTTGCTCCTGTGTGCACAGGTTGGCTGAAGCGGGTTGATGAGGGTCAGGGTGGGATTGCTCCACAGCCCACCCTCCTGCCGGGGTCTTTGAGAGGTGGTCTTTTCATGGATATGGCAGGACTACAAGAGCATGGGCCCTGTGACATCAACACATATTCTGCATGTGTTGATCCTGGAAACTGGCAATTCCAGTGGTCGAGAAAACCATGCTTCTGAGTTGAGATTGAGGCATGTGCTGCTCTAATGACTGGACGCAGTCTCCCACCACGAACCAAGATGTATGCAGGGTTTAGCAAGAGGCTGAGACGTGACCATATTTTTCAGGGATTTACAAACATATTGGAAGGAAGAACCTGACTCATCAGCTTCAGCTGAAACCACTTTCCCCTATGCACTGTGGAGATGAGTACAGACATTTAAAAATTATCTTTTTCTGTGTTTAATAAGCTCATAACTTTTTGTTGCTATGGGTCCCTGGTTTTACTGTATCTTACTCCAATGAGGTGAATGTAACTGAACCAGTAAAGCAACCTAATTGCCCTCTCTTTCAGGTGAAAAATTATTTTGCAGAGGTGGAAGGGAACTTAGCAACACTGGAGTCCAATCTTTTCACTCTGTGAGTCAGAGAACTGAGGTCAAGGTAGGAGACAAATCTGGACTTCAAACAGAAAGCAATGCCACTTTGGAGCACCAAAAGGCTCTGCACATTTTCCAAATGCTTTTCTGTCTTGCAGGAAAATTTTAAGTATATGACACAGTGGCAAGGCAGGGACCCCAGTCCATCTCAGCTTGACAGGGAAAGGCTTACATCCTGGGCAGAAACCCTGGCAATGCATGGTGTTTGATGGAACCAGAATCCCTGGTGTTGGAGAAGGATCCAAAAGGGTCCCAGAGAGAAGCAACAACAGTAGAAGTCACTCAGGAACGTGTGCTGAAGGGCTAGAGAAGTCAAGGTGTTATCAGATCCAGGAATGAGCCAATGGTCAGGACCTTTTAGCCATAGAAACCTTCAGGGGATGAGGAGCAAGGCCAGGGTGCAGCTAGAGGAGCAGTACAGAAACACCTTTCTACAGTGGTGGTTCTCAGGATTCTGTTGGGCTAGGAGCATCAGCTTGGAACTCAAATGTTCTTGAGAGCTACCAAGTCACATCCTTGGGTAAAGAAGTCCACTGGGTGGTACTTATGCACACCTCAGTGCCAGAAACTCTGCTTCAGCCCCATGTCTCTCTGGTCCCAGGGCTGCACATTTTGAAATATTTGGGGTCTGCGCCCAAATATTCTGATCAGCCTGGGTTATGGGTGCCCTTCCCTTCCCTTCCCTTCAAGCCGTGATGTGATTCTAATAAGATGCCAGGGATAAGAACTACCAAGGTGGGGCTGGGTGGGTCCTGCTGAACTTCCATGGGCTGTCTGTTTCCATCACCAATGACAGAGAGGTTTGGATCAAGAAACTGCCTACCCAAAGGCTCCCAGCCTTTCCTGTGATGACATTTCCCCAGAGATCAATTCCCAGCATCTATATAAAAATCTAGGTGACAGACGTATACACCTACAAACCTACTGCTGCACAGGTGGAGGCAGGAGGGTCTGGGGGTGTTGTACACTAGTCTATCTGAAACAGTGAACTCCATGGTCAGTGAAAGACAGTGTCTCAAAAGATAAGAGAGAGACTGAAGAAGACACCTGAAGGCAGCCTCTAGCCTCCACATGCAGGTGTCCACATGTTTATGTGATCCCATGCACACACACGCACACACACACACACACACACACACACACACGTACATGTGCACACAAAATTTAAGAGGATAATTTTTCATGGAAACAAGACACTACCGTGATGATTTTTTTTTTTAGTTTTGAGAGGTTTTATTAAAACATGAAAAAAGGATGATATGAGCTTCAACAAAATTTTAGGAATCAATGTAGAACTTGCTGACATTTGGATAACTTTTCACTTCATTTGCAAATAGACACCCTCAAATGTAATAGGGTTACCACCTCTCAAATCCATCAGAGTTAGTTTTCATACTTCTTTTTACCATGATGATTTTAAAGCATCTAATTTCCCAGTGTCCCTTTAACTATTTCTTCCTGGCTCACTCTTGTACACTTGCTGTCATACGGTGCAGCAGCCAATTTTTTCTTTGCTGGGACCAAATACCCGACAGGAACCAGTACAGAGAGGAGGGCGTTGTCTTGGCTCACGGTCTGTGGGAACAGCCCATCCTGCTGGCAGAAGGAATCGGTTATTCACATCTGAGAGGACCAGGAAGAAGATATGGGACAGGAATCAGAGTGGGGCTACAGCTCTCACAACCTGGTCCTTCCCCAGAACCCATTTCCTCTAGATAGGTCCCACCTCCTATAAGTTCTATGATCGCCCAAACAGAACAGCTAGGGAACAAGTACACAAACACATGAGCCTGTGGGAGACATTTCACATTCAAACTGTAATGAGATGGATTTTTTTCTTTGACCTGAAAGGGGAATTGTGCTGGGTGTGAGTGGGTGTAAGCAACTTCCTTCTAGACAAACATACCCCAATTATGTGACAGTCATGTAAGCTTTACACACTGACAATCAATCATGTAAGTCATTGGCTCTAACTTGTAGTATGATTTGCTATACTGTGGTATAAAAATCAAAGTTTTTACTCAGATGGGAAATACAAACTGAGGGAAACCTGGTCACAGTGTGGCAAGGCTTAGTGTCAAGTGTAAGCCTGGCCAGTGCCAGGCAGCTGGTGAGTGAGCTGGTGTTTGCTTGGCTTTTTTCATGATCGTGCACACGGGAATTATACACTCTGTGTCCACAGATAGTCCCTCGCCATCAGCATCTGGGTTTCAGCAGTGGCTGGCTGCAGTGTGCATTTCTTGTCATTTGTAACTTCTGGAAGAACAGAAGTTTCTGTCTTCCTCTCTGATGTCCCACATCCAGCAGTCACCACAGGCCCTCGGTAACCATCTAATTATCTCTTTTTTTCTTTTGTCTTAATTTTTAACTATCTATATTAATTGTACAGAATCATGGATTTTGCTATGATGTTTTCAGACATTCACATCGAGTTCTTTGTTCCTACTCCTTCATTCATCATATTCTCACTGAACTCCCCTCCCACTTCTGGGAGCCCCCTTCTACGTTCAGGCTATGTATTTAAGCCTAGATTCCACATATGAAAGAAAACACTTGTAATGTGTTTCATTTATTTCTCTTGATATAATGATCCCTGGCTCTGTTAATCTTCCTGAGGATGGCATGGTTTTGTTCTTCTTTATAGCTGAGTAGAATTCAGCTGTGTACTCACAGCACATTCCCTCTCTCTGTCCGCACTTCTGCTGTGGGCACCTATGCTCGTTCTGTGGCGACCTTTGTGAATGATGTCGTGTTAAACCTGGCATCTCTCCAGTGTGCTGAGTTAGATGCCATCTGGTGTGTGACCAGAGACAGTACAAACAGCTGGGTCATACAGAAGTTCTGATTTTTGTCTTATGAGGAGTTTCTGCATTGATTTCTACCCTGGCTTTACTAGTTTGCACATTCATCCACAGCAGCCTATCATATGGGTCCTTATGCCCACTCCCTTGCTTGCTTTGTTTGTTCATCCTAATCTGTGTAGTCCTGACTCTACTGGAATTCACTCTGTAAACCAAAATGTCCTCAAAGTCCAGAGATCCACTTGCCTCTGCCTCCCTAGTGCTGGTTGTTCATAGTGTGCACCATTACGCCTGGCTTCAATTGTTGTTTCTTGATTACTCTCATTCTGACTGTGGTGACATGGAGTCTCAAAGTAGCTTTCATTGGCATTTACCCAATGACTAAAGATGTTGGATATTTTTTTTTCAGATATCTATTGGTCATTTTCACTTCTTTTTGTGAAAGCTGTTTGGTTTGTTTACCATTTAGTAATTGGATTATTTGGAGAGTTAATTTTTGAGGGTTTTTTTGTACTCTAGATTTTATCCCCTTCTGAAATAATAGCTAGCAAAAACTTTCTCCCTTTCTGTGGCTCTTTTCACTCTGTTGTTTCCTTAGTCACAAGGAAGATTTTGAATTACATGTAATCCCACTTGTCAATACTTGCTATTATTTTCTGTGCTATTGGCGAGTTTTCAGAAAATCTTTTCCTGTGCCTGGATATTTCCTTGCCTTGAGCCCTGCAGGTCTCAGTCGAACCACCTGTCTTTCTTTCAGGCTCAGAATCTGAAGCCATTCAGGAGGCGCCAGTGTTCGCTGAGGCCCTTGTTCAGGACAATGGACAGCGACCACATGCTCTGCAGAGGCACCCTCTCCAGCTGCCTCAGATCTGACCAGGACTCTGAGTAAGCCCTCTCTCACTTAGGGGATTCTATTAAAAACAACCCCCTTTCTACTCAAATCTTTTAAATGCAATAATCAAAAAAGGTTCAGGAATTTTCAGGGACATAGCAATCAGGCTTGTGGTGGGGCTGTGGGAGCCAGGAGAAGGCTGAGCAGCTGCCAGAGGCCCTGGGGAGCCAGCACTGGGTACAGGAGCAGGGTATTCTGGGTATACCCCATGCTTTCGGTACAGGAGCAGTGCAGCTGGTCAAGAGATGATGAGGTGCACAGAGGCAGAGTCAAGCTAGTTATTGTTACAAACAATTGACTCATGCAAGCTATTTTCATGTCCACAGACAAGTGTAAATGC
The DNA here is from genome assembly GCA_907164525.1 of Lophiomys imhausi. Classification (NCBI taxonomy): domain Eukaryota; kingdom Metazoa; phylum Chordata; class Mammalia; order Rodentia; family Muridae; genus Lophiomys; species Lophiomys imhausi. Next base: position 1,736,926 of record CAJQZJ010003646.1, on the reverse strand, counting down.
TGGCCTCTGGACCCTTGTGTCCTTTGGTCTTGAGGCTGTTCCACCATAGGGCCAACATCGGAATGAAATGGAGTGAGGTGAGTTTGTTTTGTTCCCTGAATGCCGAAGAGTTTTATGTTCTAACGCCCTGAAGCTTCCTGCCTGCTTGGGATGACCTCTGATATGTGGAGACCGGGTTGTGGTAGAGGGTGTGGAATCCTCCCACACACAGCCTATGCCACGGCTGAGGTCCACCAGCCACGGCAGGGCCTTCCACGGGATCCTCACACTGGGCTGAGGACACCACTTTGAGCATTAGAACTTGCGACCCACGCTGTGCAACACACCAGAAGTCTCAGCAGCGCTGGTGAGATTGCAGAGGCATGTGTGATTTTTCTAGATTTAAGGTTTAAAGCAATCTCATTTTGTATCTAAGACACTTAATATTTAATATTAATCTACCTAATCCACTTAATATTGGATTCATTTGAGTACATAAACCAGTGTTTTAAACTGTAATTTTTATATATTCTCAATATTGGTAACACATTTACAAAGCATATGATTGAGAAACAAATCAGACGAAGTGTCTCATGCTTGTAATCTCAGTACTCAGGAGGCTGAGGCAGGAGGATTGCCATGAGTTGCACTGGACTATATGTAAGTTCTAGACTAGCTTGGGCTACACATTAAGAGTGTGTTAAAATAAAACAAAACAAAAACTGAGATGTGTAAACACCACAATTCAAAGATTTAGCATGAAAAAGAATGTACATATCTTGTTTTTGTATTACATTGTAACAGTCTCACACCTTAGTGGGACTAACACCATGATTGAAGTACAATTCAGGCCATAAAACTCTGCACATAGATAGCACCACCTGCCAAAAAACAAAAATAGAGACCTAATCCATCAAAGTCCACAGTTCCGGGAAAGTCTCTAATGTACTAACCTTGATTTTGGCTTTTGTGGTTCCACTTCTGGGTAACTGCTCTTGCTAACTGAAGTATGTCAACCCAGGATACAGATTTTGTACTTATAAGCTCACCCTGAGAAAGGCTCGGGGCTACACTGGGATCCCCAACACCCAATGTAGTCGCCAGTGGCTTATACTTTCTGTTGGTTTAAATCTGTGTCTGCATAGCCTTCTCTGGTGGATACCCCATGACAACATGCTGATGTGGCATTTAATATATTTTGAATTGAAGATATATGACTAAAATTAATTTTGGGGATGGGTGAGGTTGCCCAGGTCAGGGGCCTGAGGCTGGTGGATTGAGAGTTCAAGGCCAGACTAGGCTAAAAACAAACATATATACACACATGCATGCATGCATATATGCATGTATACATACAAACATACATGCATGCATACATACTTACAAACATTCAAACATACATACATGCAATTTCAGTAGTTTCTTTAACCTTTTTAAGTGTGATTCTTAGGAACTGCAAAACTGCACCGAGGGCTCACTTTCTGTAAGAGAGCGTCTTGGCAGGCAACAGGGAGGCTTTGCTTTTAATTTCCATCCAAGGAGCTCCTCTGAGGTCTGATCAGTTCCTTCATCCAGAATTAGTGGCCAGGCCACTTGTCCTGTGCACCCTGAGAGTGAACAGATGAAGAATGGACATGCTGCCTTGGCTTCTGAGATGAACATACTTGAAGAGGCCTAAAGCTCCACTTTCCACATCTGCTGTGTTCACAGGCTACACATGGCTGGGAAATGCTGTTCACATTCAGGTTCTTTCCAGTCATGACAAGAAGACAGTATGTGTCTTTAAGATGTTCAGCTCCATGAGCCCAGAGCCTAGTCAGTAATGTCAGTGGCTCACCTGTAACCATGACAACTCCATGGATGCCAGTTGCCAAGGAACATGACTTAACCTGTATCAGATGTTTAAAAAGAAAGAATGGACAAATCACTCAGTTTCGTCCTCTCAGGAGACTATCAGAGACAGGCTCTCTGGTGTTGTGTTGGAGCTGTGGTGTTCATTTAATTACTTTTGCTGTGACTTAGCCTGAGGAGCCGTTTCTGTCGGGAGTGAGTTTCCGGAAGGCTGGTGGGGTATTTCCACAGAATAGTGTGAGGAGAGCCAGGGTTGTTGTGGGATCCGAGGATCCCATGATATGTGCTCAATTCCATCTTGCTTCCTTCATATTGGCTCTCAGACAGGAACCACCAGGATTCTGGATTTCACCCGAGAGTCATAAGAGACACTGACATCAAAGTGTTACTGGAGTGATGGGCAGAGCTTGAGCCCACTGCGGGTTAAGAGCATGTGCTGTCTGCTAGATTCAGGAAGGCAGAGCAAGCCAGGAGAACAGAAGAAAAAAGAAGGTGCATGTGAGGAAATTATACTAAACCACAAAACTTCAGCTTCTTGAAGCATCCCTACCTCAATGCTACTTTAGCTTCTAAGAAGAGATACATCCCTCAATCTGTTTGCAGAAAAGGCTATTTGCACTGTGAGGTCTTTCACCGATCACACAGCACTGTGTGTGTTAGACAGAGCTTCTCACTGAGCCTTGCTATCTCTGCTGGAATGGCTGGCCAGTGCCCTCCAGGGAACCTGCTGTCCGCCTGCCCAGCACTGGGATTACAGGTGCATGCTGCCACAGCTGGAGCTAGCACTTTACCATAAACCATCTCTCAGTCCCTTGGCTCTTTTAATATGCTACATTGATCCATTGGTTAAAAGTTTTATTTAGAATAGATACAGGCTGCCACTCTAAACAAGGACAGTCAGAAGTGTGTCACTGGTCTTTCCCAAAGAAGACAGGAGGATCCAGGGACCTTTCTGAGCTCGGGGTGGGTTCTGACAGTTGGGTAGTGGCAGTGGGATTCTGTGTCAGTCAGTGTCCTGCTCTTGTCCTTTTTTACACCTCATGTAACTTTACTTCAAGGCTTCTTAGACTTTTTACCCATGACCCCTTTCACCTGATGATGTTTTCTACACAACCCTGGTTATATAAGTATATAAAATGGGTTTATAAATTAGACATTTACTGATGATAAATCATAGAGAAATATATTTTAAAACAGTTCTTTCCTGCCCCTAGAGGCATTGCAGATGTGGCTGCTATGTCACATGTGCATCAGTATGTGGCAGAGAGGAGAGAGGCTATGTCTACATTCAGTGTTCTGACCTATGAACATCTGAATGAACAGTAGCCTAACATTTCTGGAAAAAAAAGCAAGCCAGAGACCAACACCAGTTTAGTGACATGGGGTAGCCTATGATGACTACCAGACCAGTACCAGGCAAGCACCAGATGGGCTCCCAGGTCAGGAAACAAACCAGAAACTAGAAGAACTCTGCCTGGCCCTGGATGTGGGGGTTGTGGGTGTGCCAGCTCTGAGGGAGTGAGTGTGGGAGAGCCAGTCCTGCCTTCGGTCTGCCATGTGGTGGTGTTGGCTAGGGAGAGATGCCCTCCCCTCCCTTTTCCCCTCATCACCATTGGCCGACAGGAGATCTGGCCCAGAAGGGGTCACAAGAACAGGAGAGCTGTCCCTGCCCCTCACATGCTGCAACATTTGGGAGAGCAGGCCTGGCACCTTTCTATAGTAGAACTGGCCATGCAAGTGGGGGTTACAGGTCCAGAACCAGGGCTTTGAGTTGGCCCACCCCAACATCTATGCCATGGATGAACTGCTGGAGTGCAAGAAAAGGCCAGTTCCACAACCCAGGACGGACAACAGGATATCTGAGAGGAGTCCCAGTAAGGTTCCAGAACTGACAGAGTAGCAGAAACCAGAGGCCTCATTCCAGACAAAGGAGTCATTATAATGAACATTTGCAACCAGAATGTGTGGACAAAGGGGAATATTGTGGGACATACTGAGATATACTGCAGCTTCCACGATGAGTCTTTATTTTTTATGCTGGGACAGATTGCAAGGGTGGAGGTTGTGTCTGTGGGGAGGTGGGAGATGGGAGGGAACAGGGAGCATGATGTGAAAATCACAAAATAAATTTTTTTCAATTAAAAAAAAAAACAAGTTCTTTGTGGGGCCCCTGAGATGACCCTGCATTAAGGAGCCTGACCCCAAGCCTGAGGACCTGAGTTTGATCCCTGGAAATCACGTGGTAGAAGGAGGGAACAGGCTTCTGTGTCCACAAGCTTCCCTTGGCATGCACAAAAGCCTCAAATAGCATAAAATACTTCTTTGATATACATCATATAATTTTATCATTTACTAAAGATAAAAGCAAATTTGCATACTAATGAGATGGATGTCTTCCTTCTCTTGCACAGTACATCCCAAGACACACTAATTTGATACTTGCATGCTGAGGAATGATGGCTGGAAAACGTTACCAGCTTTTCCATAGTACAAGAACAGAACGATTTGTATGTGTAGTGGAAACACTGTGGCTTGTGGTGTCAAATCCGAGTGTTACCTTTCAGACAGGGTTCACTGGTGAATGGTATGATGTCACGTACAGGGCAGTGTGCACACACTGTGTTCTGAGACAAGGCTGCCATGGAGTCACAGAACAACACGGCACTGCTTTCAGGGACTCCTCAGATGTACCGTGCACTTAATTTTGAGTTACTTTTTGGTCACTGGATTTGAGACACCCTTTACTTTTGCCAAATTTCTCATGACCCCACATTCAGTTAAGTGACCTCATATGGGGTCAAGACTCGGTGTCTTAAATAAAGACTCTTTCTTTAAATAAAGAAGCTATGGGACAGCCTGTACCAGTAGGGTAGAACTTACCTAGCATGTTTGAGGACCCGGGTTCAATTCCCAGTGTTAATAAATAAATAATAAATAAAGAAGCTTTGCTTTGGTGGCCTGGAACTCACCAAGTAGGCTAGGCTGGCTACGCAGCAAAACCCAGAGATCCAGTTGTCTCTGCCTCCCGAGCACTGGAATTATAACTGCATGCCAGCATGACCATCTCTTCTTGCTTTTCACATAGTTCTTGGAACTGAACTCAGACCTTCATGCTTGTAAGGTAAGTACTTTCTCAACTCAGCTATCTTCCCAGCTCCTGATTCATTCAATCAAATTCCTGGCAGAGACACAAGAAAACCTTTGCAGCTCAAAATGATTCATTATAAAACACTGCAACCACCACCAGCAAAGCACCATTTCTTTAAGGTGGGCATGTTTTTTCTTGTGTGCCTGTTAATGTGTGTTCAGATCATGCCTCAGACACAGCAGAGGCATCTGAATTCTGACCAGCTAGCTGGGCAATTTCATAGGCAGGACCAGAGTGGTTCCTGGCCTCAGCCTGCTGTGATTCAGCCCGCCTGAGGCTTGTGCTTGGCCATGGAGTCCTCTTGGAAAGGGATGAATGTGAAATGAGGACAGAGGGCATAGCAGGTAGAGTTGTCTTTGGCTCGCTAACGCATTAGAAATGCAGGAAGACTCTGTGCTGAGGTTATCTGTCCCTCCAATCTCTTTGAGGTTATTTTTGTGTATCCCCGCTCCTACCCTCACTCAGTGTGGAGAGGGTAGGCTCAGAAGAAAGCAACTCGCCTGCTCTCCCTGATCCCTCAGCCGGCCCCTTCCCAGGTGTCAGCTGTCATATTTACTGCAGCCCCATGCAGCTGCAGGGTAACACTGGGCGACTTGCAAAAATACATGACACAGAAAACCACACAGAAAGGCAATATTGAAATTATGCACCGGGCTCCCTAAACTTTGTGGTTATTTAAAGCTGCTAGGGTTTTCTTAATACTGCCCTTCCTGAGGCGGCCCAAGCACCCCAGCAGCACAGCCCCTGTTACAGCTTTTCTTCCGATAAGAAAGGAAAGGCATGGCAGATAATGATAACAAGTCACATGTGAGTCATCGGGGGCCTTGGCGAGAGGCAAATGGGCAATGGGCATCCTGTCACCAGGCCAATTGTGCAAGTGTGGTGTCAAGGGTGGTGTCAAGGGACGCATCTCTTTTGGAGTGACAGTTTGATTGTTGTTTTCTACTCCATGAGGGCCTGACAAGGTTGCTGTACAGAAACTCCTGGGCTCTGAGCTGATGGCTCAGGTCCCAGGATGTCAGTCAAGAGCTTTGCAAATGGAGCAGGCTAGGATTCATTGTGGGTTTTCAAGGGGAGCTAGGAATGAGTTGCCATCTCTTAAAGTCAGTTGTTGTAGAGAGCTGCGAAGTGCCGCGCCCTAAAGATGGCGTTGGCCTCCGCCTTCCACCAGCCCGACGGTGAGTGCTCTTTTTGATAATAAGTTCATATTTGGCAAAGAATGCTGATCTGGCTTGCTTCCGCATACGCAGACCTCTAAGATAGCACCACTTGGCTTTACTTGACTGGCTGTCTAATTAGTATTTAGCCTGTGGGTTGGGTCTGCCCCATTATTCGGAAGACTGTTTTCAAGGGACCTGAATAAACTGCAGGAGAAGAGCTTTTGTGAGTTGCGTCATTCCTTGCTGGACAAGGGGGGACGCGGCAAGTTGTTCAGTGAGGAATGCGTTTGTGTTCAAGAAATCCCCCCTCAAAGGCAGGCCCTCTGCCCTCTGTTGGGAAAGGTGTCTGTCACAGACACCTCACCACCCCCCCCCCCCAGGTGGCTGCCAGCTTGCCGTCCTAATGGAGGATCTGGGGTGGGTGTGCTCACACGCAAGGCACACTCATCTGCTAACACAGACTACCTCTGACTTTGACATAAACAGCAGGATCATTCCCTGAATGGAATTTATGTTAGCAATCATCAAATGTATTTGACATCCCTGATCACACAGCAATAAAATGTGGGGTGGTTGAAACCTGACGGAGTGCATTACATCAGTCAGACAGAGCTGTGGCATCCTCTTCCAGCTGTTCTGGAAGCAAACATATCTCAAGGAAATTGCCCCTACTCAGAGAAGTGGCAGAGAGTAGCAGCTGCCCCACAGTTCAACCCAAGCTTCCCACGGGTGTTGGTACTGACAGCCCTCCTGCTATATAGTTTGGATGTGGTTTGAGTGTATCCCCAAAGCCTTGTGTGTTGGAAGCCTCGTCCACAATGTGGCCATGTTGGAAGGTGGACCTGCCAGAGTAGGACCTTAAGTTCTTAGGCATGGCTGTATTCCCTGGAAGAGATCTCGGTGTCTTAGTCTTTCTGCACAAACCTCGTGTTGCTGCCTTCTGTGAGGGGATGCAGCCAAGAAAGGCTCTCATCAGAACCTGCACACAATGCTTGGACTTTTAGAGCTCCAACTTGCCAATTGTGAATCCACAAACCTCTTTTCTTCATAAATTGTCAACATCAGCTATTCTTTCATAGCTACAAATATCAGACCAAGACCCTTCCCTAGAGCCAGTGGGATGGCTCAGCTGATGATACAGGCACGTGATGTGAAGCCTAATGGCGTGTTAGATCCCTGGAACCTATGTAAAAGGTATGAAGAGAGGACTGTACCCACAATGATGTCCTCTGACCACCACACACACTGTGACACCCCCCCACTACATACACACACGCACAATGATAACAAACCAGCTGAGGCTGAGTTGTAAGCAAACACCTCCTCAACCTCAGGCGCTCACACTCTGGTGAGGAGAAAGCCAGCAGTCAACAAGCCACAGCCCAGGGCGGCAAGTGCAGAGCTCAGGTGGGTTATGGGATGCACACCCGCCTGTGGTGGACTGGGTTGTCTTCTGTCCATTCTTCCTGTCCATCAATACCCTCATCTCTGAGAATTGTCTGTCCTTGATTATGATGGTTTAGGGGAGGGCTATGAACAGGAGGCCTGGTCCACAGCCAGTCCCAAGACCAGGTAGGTGACCACCCAAAGCAGCCATTTTTTCTTGGCTGAGTGACAGTGACTTGGAACAATGGATGAAGCTTGCTCACTCCAGGGACATACCTAGACTGGACAACTAGGTCATTCTGTCATTCTGTCCTGTTTCCACTTATGATGCTACAACTTCTGATTCACGCTTGTAGATGCCTGAAATTCCTAACACAATTGCCCCTTCTGCTTAAGTCCCCTAAGGGGATGCTATTGCTTTATTAACTGCATTAGAACATGACTGGGAAGGTAGCTGAAGACAAAAAGCCCACAGAGCTGAGTTCTAAAGTGAGATTTATGAAGGGGCAGCAGCCAGAGTACCTCCTGGGAGAAGCACATTATGCAGAACTGGAGGTGGGACAGGTAAGAGGAGCTTGTGGAGAAAGTTCTTTGCATCTCCAGAACTGAGGCATTCATGTAGATGTCTGAGGACAAGCTTACCTTCTCTGGAAGCCATGATGGTAGCCAGCTACTCTGTGTTAGAGGGGATTGATCATTTCTTCCCTCAGGGAGGGTGCACCAAGGGTGGGATGAAGGTGAAGGAGGCAAGGCTGAAACAGATCATGAAGTGATGGAGTGAGGAAACACAGGGATGAGAATAAATGCAGAGAAGGCACCATGATAGTAGTCAGAGGGCATGAGGTCCTCAGCTACAAGAGGCAAGGGCTGAAATCCAGATATCTTTACAGAAGACAAGGAAGTAGGTGCCAAAAGACTGTGGGACTGCTAGGTATCTGTACGCACAGGGATGTGGGATGTCCTAGCCCATGCTAGGACAAGAGGAGGCAGTTAGAAGAACTATGGTGGTGACAACTCTACATCCTATACTTCCTGAAATCCATCCTCAGCCTCCTGCGCTGGGAGCCGGGATGCTGGGGCACCTGCTGGTTACTGCCTGCTGCCTTCAGCTGGCATGTCGTGGAACTGCTCATTCCTCCAAGCCCTGCTGAGTCTAATTATTCAACCGAAGTGAGTCTAAATTTGCAAGGACCACCGCATCTCCCAACTCAAGGAACAGAGACCCAGGAAGGAGAAGGAATCACTCCGGGTCTTAAATCACTTTAGTGGACTCGAGAGTCCTGTTCCGCCCACTGCCTGGGGTGCCCAGGCAGCCTCTGAGAGTGCACCCTTGTGTTCAACTGAGGGCATTGAAGAAACTTGTTCTCCCCAGCCAGCGCTTGACTCTCCTTTGTAACTGTCTATCCTCCCAAACACAATGAATTCCAAAGAATTTGAGCCCAGGGGGAAAAAAAATTAACAGGGAACTGTCTGCAACTGGGCGTAATAATATTAAGCAAACTGATTCAGTCTCAGAAATAGAAATATGGCATTTTTCTGTGGGTCCTAGATGTTATATAGATACATAAAATCATTATAAACAGATGACATGGAAGTAGAAACAAAACTACATAGGTCTAGGGGACCAGCAGGGGGACTAATGTGAAGAGCAGGGGCCCGACAAGGGAGAGAAGTGGGACAGGGACTGCTCTCGAAGTATACCACATACTTTCATGGAGATGCTCATTGACAGATCAGTCCAGGGACCCGCTTCCTGGTATCACAGGCACACTCCCAGTCATTGATATTTCCAGGTTCAGGGTGCACAGGGAGAGAAAAAAAAAACAGGACAGAAGTGCCTGAGAAAAGTCAAGCCACTCAGTTCTTCACACTTTAGCCGCCAGAGAAGTCTGAACACAGTGTGAGACCGGAGAGTCTGCCCTGCTCTCAGGGTCTGTGGTTTTGTTCTGGGATGTGATCTCAGCCAAGCAGACTGGGCTCTAGCTGCAAGTGCCTGAAATCTTCACAAGACCCTATTTCTGTCTCTCTCTTCCCCAAGACGTGCATGCCATCGTGTTGGGATGACATTGAGTCAAGAAAGAATATACCCTCTCTGGACAGGGTGATAAACTATGGGCAACAGAGGCCCCAAAGTGGCGGGAGTTGGTGGGAGCAGCTTCCTGTGTCTAAACACTGGTTTTAGTCTTCAGGTTTTGCCCCTTGGGTTGTAAAAGTCCATAAGAGCAGAGTCTTATCCTCTTTTTTCAATATTGAGGATTAAACTTGGGGCCAGGCAAGTGCTCTACCACACACAAGCCCTTTTGTAAATAATACTAATTTGAGGCAGGGACTTATTTACCCAGACTAGATTTGAACTCACTCTGCTGCCCAGGCAGGCTTTGAACCTGTTAGCCCTCTGCCTACTGAACAATTACAGGTCTGTTCCCGCAGGCCCAGCTTCATAAGCTTTGAAATACACGTAAGTATACCACTCTTCTGAGTTGAGGTAGCAGACGTCCACGGGATAGCCATAGCTGTGTGTAGCCTGAAGGCAGAGCAATGGGGCCCACAGACAGGGAGATGGACTGGAACACAGGGTGAGGCAAGCCACTAGCTTCTGAAGGAAAGACTACTGATGAGCATCTTCAGGTCTCCATGACAACCGTGACATCCAGGAGTGAGGCGAAGCTGGCTCACTCCACTCCGCCCTTTGCTCTTTCCTTCCTGCTTTCAGAACAGGCCTTCTCCCAGAGAGAGTTGGTCATGTGACTGACTTCCAGCCAATGAAATAGGGCGACGTTTTTGATTGCCTGCCTTCCTCTGTTCTCCTGTCTACTCGAGGACAAAGCTCAGGGTGACTTCGGAAGCTACATGGCAAAGATGGAACCTGTTACATCACCTTAGGTTCCCTGTCATACTGCTGGGGACCCAGAGGACTATCTGTCTGTTGCTATGGGAAGGACCTGGAGTAGAGGCCAGGGCACTCTGGCCTGGGACTGTGCACAGAGCTTTCATCCACCAAAGAGGCCCTCCGGCCACTGAATGGCAGACCTGGAGTTGCTCCCAGTCCCTCCAGACAAGCCGTTGTCTGGAAAGAAGGCGTAGGTATGTGTCTGATGTTCCCTCTTCAGACAGCACGGGGCTTCAGATGTCAGACTCTGGGCACTTTGTCTTCTTGCTCTTGAAATCCCCAGGGCTGGAAGCTTGTAAGGCTGGCAGTCTTTGCAGAGTAATGTTGGTTATACCGTGTGATCTTGGGTTCTCACACACCCTTTCTGAGTTCACACTGAGAAACAGCCCAAGCTGCAATCACAACCGGGGAAAAAGCTTCAAGGGAAACAATATTCTCCTGTGCTCACAGGGATGGAAAATGGCGCCTCCTTCTCAGGGTGTTCCAAGGCCAATGGGAACAATTGTAGCCCTCACTTCCTAGAGCTACTGTAATCCTCAACATGGCTGGCTGCTCCTGCCGGCCACTGATAACACAGTCCCCAAGAAAGCCAAGTGGTTTTCTAGTGTGGTTGGTATGAGCTTCTCACCATGCCATCTCTTCGTCAAAGCTCAAACAAGACATAGCATCCTCTACTCAGCTTTGGTCCTCAGTGTGTTTAGCTTTGCAGGAGGAGAGGGGATGCTTTAAAAAATATTTGCTGGTGTGATGATGCTCACCTCTAATTCCTGTACTCAGGAGGTAGATGCAGGAGGATTATGAATCCAATGCAGCCTACATAGACAGAACCTGTCTCAAAACAACAACAAAAACAAGCACATCCCTTACCTTTGTGCTTTTGCTATAGCGAACCCTAAAGGAATTATAAAGCCGCTTCTACATTCATCTTCAAAGCAAAACTCATGGGTTTTATTTAACCCTCATATTTGTAAAATAAGTATTTTCCAAGTTTAATTTTTTTCCCTCTCCTCACCAATTCACATATTTTCATGGTCTGCCACTCCCTGTAAAGGTCCAACAGATGCTAGAGGAGGTTTGGAAATAACTCAAGATTCTTTGGCCTTTGTTAGATAAGATGTGTGTTTTATTTTATAAAACCTGCTAGTTGGAATAAGGAGCTACAGAACAGTGCAGGTCAGGAGACAGACTGACTCCGATCAGGAAGTCCTGACAAGGGGTGGCGCATTGCAGGACCAAACTGTCCACAGGAACTGGGTCTCTGGGCCTCCGTTTCCTTTACTGCTTATTTGAGGTTGCACTGGTTTTCTTGTTTTTGACAACTTGACACAAAATAGAGTCACCTAGGAAGAGGGAACATCTGTTTGGGAATTGCCTTCATCAAAGGCAGGTGCCTTTGGCTCTTCTGTGGGGGACAGGTTTGGGTTTTGTTATTGTTATTATTTCTGATTGCTAGTTGATGCGGGAGGACCCAGCCCATTGTGTGCAGTGCCATTCCTATGCAGATGGCCTCGGCTGTATGAAAAACAGCTGAGCAAGCCAGAGGGAGCAAGCCAGTAATCATTTCTCCATGGTCCCTGCTTTAGTTCCTTCCCTGGTTTCCTTTGATGATGGACTACATATAACCTGTTAGGCAAATAAATCCTTCCTTTGCCCAAGTTTGGTGTTTGTCACCATTTTATCACAGTAGGACAGAAGTTGGTATCAGAGAGTGGGTTAGCTGTTGTGATAGACCTAACCATTCTAGAGCTTTGGGCTAGGAAAGGCCATTGAGTGTTCAGAACTTAATGAATTTTATGGGGAAAAGTCAGTGAGCATCACTTCTCCATGGTCTCTGCTTCAGTTCTTGCCTCCAGGCTCCTGCCTTGAGCTCCTGGCTTCCTCCTATTGTTACCTGGAATTGTAAAACCGAATAAAAGATTTTCTTTTCTTCTCAAGTTGATGTTGGTCAGTGTTTTATAGAAGCAATGAAGAGCAAACTCCGAAATTAGTTTTCTGGTTCTTCTACAATGTATACATATGCTTTTCTCTTGCAAATAATAGCATCTTAAGATTCACTAAGGTAAGTCAGGAAAGGACCAATACCAGAAGAAGCATGACCTGAGAAGTTACAGGATCCTGGGAGCTCTGGGAGCCCCACCAAAGTGGTTCAGGATGAACTCAGCGAGCTAGTTGGATTCCTTCTCTGCCCTGCTTCCCAAAGCACTCCTGTTGCTGTGTCTTCTGACCTTTGGGTAACATTACAAGCCTCACCTGATCTCTGACCCCCATTCTGAGTTGCACTCTCTGGGCAGCATGTCTGCAAATGCATACTTTGGAAGCCCCTGTTGCAAAGCTTCTATGGGGCACAGGAGTACATGTTGCTTCCAGAATTCCTCCAAGGGCTCAGCTCCCATTTGCTCACCATGGCTGTTGTTTAATAGCATGTCTCCCTTTTCTTTTCTTCCCTTTCCTTTCTTCCTCTTTTCTTATTCCTTCTCCCTTTCTTCCCTTCCCACTTTCCTTCCTCACTTTTCCTCGGAGACAGGAAAAATCTCACAGGATTTTGTTTCCTAGGTCTCCATGATTGTTTAAATCTGGATGTGAGAGAAGGGACACTTCCCTTTGGGTCCTGACAGGGGCAGCATTTAGTTTTCTATCAGGAAATTTCTATCTGTGTATTCCTGGGCTTGTAAGTGATTCCAGCTCAAAATAAAGAAAAACACACTGAAATGAAGGGTTTAATTCCCGAGAGGGAACAAAAGGCTGTGTCAGCGTTTCCATGGTGAGTGCTGTCTGGCAGGGACTTACATCCAGCTGTGAGAATCTGCTTCGTGCTAGAGGTTGGCAAAGGCAAGGCTTTAGTTGCTGAAAGTCTACATATTATTAAGGAGTCCACTTTTGACTAAGTTGGAAATGTGACTGTAAAAAATGGCTCAGAATGTCGTCTCTTCTGCCCTGTCTGCTGCTGGCCATGTTCCCTGCCAACTAGCGCTGAAGACTGGCAGAGGTGTGGTATCTCTGTGTTGTGTGTGGTCTGAAGATGAGGACCCTGGCTTTTTTGTAGAGTTAAAGTGACACCTCTGTGGGGTCCCACTTGTGTTTCTCTGAGCACTAGTTCACTTGCTGTCTCCCCGACCCCAGATCTTAGAATCACAGAGGAGAAGGGCAAGTGTCAGCATACACGCTAGGCACCCTTGGCTCCTTTGCCCAAGATGTCTCTTTGGGTGTCAAAAAGAAACCCAGGTTGAGATGACTTACGTGGATTCCATCTTGCAACAAGAGCTCTTATAGTGTGAGGGGAAAAGGGGGGCTCTGATCAACCAAAAGAGAGAGCTCAAAGTGAGCCTTCAGTCAAACACATCAAAGCCACCTCTGCTTGGTTTTAGATGAGAACACATTTGCAGACACTTTGGCACGTCTTTTATTTTAAACAGCGTCTAGGAATGGACAGAAGCTCCTCATGATACAAGAAAGAAGACAAGAGCAGAAAGTCAACATCTTCCAAGCTGGAGCGATTCCTGGCTGGGTTCACAGTGTCTCAGAGAGTTCCATGGGATTCATAAGCAGCTCAGCTCCAATTCTGGGGGATCCGGGCCCTCTCCTGACCTCTGCACGCACCAGGTATGACAGTGGTGCACATACATACATGTTGGCAAAACACATAAAATTAAAAATTTAATATAAAAATCTAACAGAAGTTTTAGAAATAATTTTCATAAAGTTTCATGGGGAAACATTAATACATATAAGGCTGGCCAAAAATTTATGATGAAGAAGAAACTTTGACATTGTCTGGATATCTAGATATTCAGAAGGGTGCTATGCCTTTGTGTGTGTGTGTGTGTGTGTGTGTGTGTGTGTGTGTGTGTATGTGTGTGTGTGTGTGTGTGTGTATGTATGAGTGTGAGGGTGTGTGCATGATTGTATATGTGTATAAATTGAGTGTGTGAACGTGAATGTGAGTGAATGTGCATGTGTATGAATGTGTGTCAGTGTGAGTATGTGTGTGAGTGAGTGTGTGTGAGTGTGAGTGTGAGTGTGAGTGTGTGTGTGTGTGTGTGTGTGTGTGTGAAAGCAAGCCCCATCCTTCCCTGAAACTTTTCAGAAGCAAAAGCAGAAAGCAAAAGCAGAGAGGTGAAGCATGCCTCAGGCCACACAGAGTCTCTGGATGAGGGTGGAGGACCTGTGGGTTCAACACACTCAAAGCAATAACTCTGTACTCCCTAGTTGACGGCTGAGTGGACCCCTTCCTTCACTACAGGAAACACAGACTACCTCAGTAATCTACAGGGGCTGAAAGACACAAACAGGAACAGCAACAACAAAATCAGCAACAATAAGACATCCTAGAGAGATGAATACTGCTCATGCAGCGGACCCAAGTTCAATGCCCAACTGTGACTCCAGTTCCAGCCTCTCCTGGCCTCTGTAGAAACTTACACACACATATGCATGCAGCAAAACACCCAACATATATAATAAAAATAATTTATTTAAGGAGCCCTAAAAAGGGAAGGATCTGTTTTTTATTTTTGCCACATTGTACTATCTACTGTAGTTTTTTTATGAGACGTAGAGAATTTGGTAAATTTTAAATAAAATATGGCATATCTGAGGTAACATGAACAATGGAGGGTACTACAAGGATCATACGTTAGATTTTTAGAGGAGGACGTTAAATTAACTATTATAAATTATTCAAACAACTAAAGGAAACAATTGTCTAAATAATGAAAAGAAGGCATCAGAATAATGTCCCACCAGGTAAATAATTTAAATAAAGAGATAGAAATTATTTTTTAGGCACCAAATAGGAATTTTGTAGTTGAAACATACAATAACTGAATGTAAATTTCACTAGAGGGCCTCAGAAGCCATCTGAACTCATAGAACAAAAACTTAAATTTGGGCTGCGGGAATGTTTCAGTCAGCAAGGGCTCAACGTGAGAACATGAGGAACTGAGTTGGACTCCCAAACATCAGCACAAAACCAAAGAAACAATAAAAAAATACAGTAAAACAAGCTCCCTGAACTGGCTGCTTTTGTGTGTCAACTAGATGCAAGCTGCGGTCATCAGGGAGGAAGGAGCCTCAGCTGGGAAAACGCCTCCATGACACCCAGCTGGAAGGTCTTTTCAGGGTTGGAGGGCTCCCTCATTGGGGTTGCTGCCATTCCGTGGCTGATGGTCCTGGGTTCTATAAGAAGGCAGGCTGAGCAAGCCAAAGGGAACAAGCCAGGAAACAGCACCCCTCCATGGCCTCTGCACCAGCTTCTGCCTCCAGGATCCTGCCTTGGTTGAGTTCCTTTCCTGACTTCCTCCAGTGATGAACTATGATTTGGAAGTGTTAGCCAAATAAACCTGATCCTCCCTGGCTTGCTTTTTGGTCTTAGTGATTCGTCACAGTAATAAAACCCTAACTAAGACAGGTTGGTACTAGGAGTCGGGCATTGCTGTGACAGACCTGACCATGTTTTGGGAAGGATTGTGGAAGGACTTCAAAACTTTGGGCTAGAGGAGCCATTGAGTGTTGAGAGCTCAGTGAAGATGTTCTGTGGGAGTTTGGAAGAGAACAATGTTGGAGGCAGTGGGGAAGATGTAGGCCCGGCTTGTGAAGTTTCAGAGGGAAGTTTAAAGACTCTATCAGGGCCGTTTGTTATTTTGAATTAAGATTCTGCGGTTCTGGTTAGCTGTGATTAACAAGATACCAGAACTACACTTGGTGAAACCTTTGCTTCCCTTGGACAGTTGATGCTGGTTAGCTGGAGCGAAGAAATTAGTGTTGATTAACAAGAGACCTGAGCGTCACTGAGGTGAAATCTGGGAAGGGTCTTCTGGGAGTCACCGCAAAGAAGCCGTATCCCAGAGGCAGCCAAGGTTGTCCCTCATCACACTGTCAGCCGGACCTGGTAACGTAAAAGAGTCACGCAGGAGGTACTGGTTTTGAAGGCATGAAGGGGTCATGGATAGCAGCTGAGGCTTGGCCCTGTGAGAGGCCAGGAGGGGCCGTCGGTGAAGGTGCAGCCTCAGTGGCAGTTGAAGGCCCAGGACTGAAGGGGTCATGGAGAGCAGTTGAGGCTTGCTTGGCACCATGAAGAGAGCCTGTGGGAGGCTGTTGGTGAAAATGCAGCCAGATTGCAGCAGAGGACCACAACATTTTGGAGATGCCCGTACCAAGGGATGGCCACCGAGAACAGCATCAGCAGTGGAGTGGAGCCAGCCAGAGCCTACAAGACGAGCTGTTGTGTGCTGTAGAGGGTGGAGCCAGAGAAGTGAGCGACCCAAGGCCTTTGGGAGGAGCCCAGAAGATCATGACCTGGAACCCAGACATTAGACAGTTGGAATTTGACTTTACTTTGATTTGATTGTGACTGTGCCCTGATTTTTTCTTTTACTCTTGAAATAAAGTATTTTATTGGAGTCTACAGTTAAGAGACTTTGAATTTTAAAAGAGATTGGTTATTTAAAGGAATTGAATTCTTAATGTGCTTGAATTTGTAAAGACTAAAGTTATTTGTGTTTTTTTAATGTCAGACCTTGGGGATGAATAAGAAAGGAAGAGTTGTGGCTTAATAGTGATGTGTTTGTGTGTCAAGTTGACAAGGGGTCAGTTGTACAGGCTGGTTTTGTGTGTCAACTTGACATGAGATAGAGTCATCAGAGAGGAAGGAGCCTCAGTTGAGGAAATGCCTCCACGAGATCCAGCTGGAAGGCATTTTCTCAATTAGTGATCAATGAGGAAGGGCCCATCCCATTGTGGGTGGGGCCATCCCTGGGCTGATAGCCCTGGGTTCTGTAAAAAGGCAAGCCAAGAGAAGCAAGCCAGTAAGCAATATCCCTCCATTGCCGCTGTATCAGCTCCTGCCTCCAGGTTCCAGTCCTGCTTGAGTTTCTGTTCTGACTTCTTCCAGTGATGGATTATGATCTGAAAGTGTGAGGCACATAAACCCTTTCCTCCCCAACTTGCTTTTGGTCATAGTGTTTCGTCTCAGTAATTAGAAACTTTGATTAAGACTCTGCCTTCTCAAATCCTGTTTGGCCCCACTCTTCTCTGCCTGAACCTTATCTCAGTGACCTTTCACTGTGCTGGCCCCTGGCTGACCATCTTACTTGGCTGGCCTTCACTCTGGAAGTGCGTACTTTTGAATCTGCCCCTATGCCATTGAACTGGCTTTAAAAAATAGTCTTATCTCCTGTATTTCCTGACACCACCAGGCCACCGCATCCCAAGCCAATGGCTTTGGAGTCTGCTAGTGAACCCCATCCTGGCCTTTCTCTCAGCTGGTTGCACAGGAAACATTTGTTTCTTGAGGCCAAGGCCAGGGTACAGCCTGCCTCCCTGGTGCAGCTTTGTTGGGGATTTCTGATGAACCAGTCAAACAGGAAAAAGGAGCCATAAGAACCTTTGTCCCAGCTAAGGAAGAAATTAAATTTGTGGGTTTTGGCCTAGAATAAGGGCTAGGAGTCTTTGTTGGTGGGGCTGAGAAACGAACCCAGGCCTCTATGCAAGTGTTTTGCCTCGGAGCCACCCCAAGAACCCTAGAACCCTAGAGTTCCAGCTGTTCTCTTATCTTTCCCACATGTACTCACATCTGCTGGAGTCCAGGAGGAGGAACACATCTTGTCTCTGCTCGGTCTGGGCTTGAGGTAGGGACTCAGGACTGATCGTTCAATCAAAGCAGCCCCACGTCTGTGCAGGGATTTATTCCCAAGCATCCCACAGGGAGTCGTCGAAGGGAGGCAGCAGGAAGGTTTCTGTCTTTGGGGCTGGAGATACTGAGGCGGTGTTGATTCACCCAAGAGTATGAAATGATGAAGACTAATGAGAGGAATGCTGTCTGAGACCTGGTTGAGTCTGTAGTTCTTTGATGCAGAAAAACTACCTCCCTGGAATGCTGCTGACTGCTAGCTTTCCCTGAGCCCTCCCTAAAAGCTGGACTTGGGAAGATGTTTACATACCTCGTCATCCCTGCACCCTTGTGTGTTGATTCAGCCTTGAAACACCATTTCAAGATCACTAATGAGATTAAGGTTCAGAACCACTTCCTTAAAATGTTAAATCATACATATGTGTGCACAAACACATATGTGCATGCTTGTGGAGGCCAGAGGACAACCTCAGGTGTCATCCTTAGGTACTTTGTCCACCTCCTTTGAGACAGGTCTCTCATTAGCTTGGTTATCACCTTTCAGATGAATCTGGCTGGCCAGTGAGACCTGGGGATGTTCACACCTCTGCCTCTCTGTGGCTGGGACGGAGAACATGCCTCCATGCCTGGCATTTCTATGTGGATTCTGAAGACTGGACTCAGGTCCTTGTGCTTGTGATAGTAAGCACTTCACAGCTCCAGCCAAGTCTCCAGCCCCAGAAAGGTCTCTTCACCA
This sequence comes from Lophiomys imhausi, assembly GCA_907164525.1. Classification (NCBI taxonomy): domain Eukaryota; kingdom Metazoa; phylum Chordata; class Mammalia; order Rodentia; family Muridae; genus Lophiomys; species Lophiomys imhausi. The sequence goes on along the minus strand of CAJQZJ010003646.1, from coordinate 1,718,149 downwards.
ACCAGTCCATTCAGCTGAAGGACCTGCAACAGCTCACTCCTGATATCTTCCCTTTCATCTACTTCTTAGTGTGGTGACTAGCTGACAAACATACCAACAGTTTCAGAAACTTTCCTCATCCTGGATCCAATAACCCCACTTCTGGCAGCTAATTCTCATGAGGTAATTCTAATTGCAGAATATGGATGTCATAGCTCAGTGTGGCTAAGGACGCACTCCTTTCTTCCCCAAATCCCACTGAAGCAATCGAATGAGCACAGAAATGAAGACGGTACCACAATTACGGACAGTTAGGTGTAAGATCGCTGCACAGAATATCAAGAAATTTCTGGGGAATAGGAGGCCGTGGCAGAGAAGAATAGAGTGACAAAATACTGCCACTAACCTCTTCCCAGACCCCTGAGGACACATGGGGAATACCACACTGGACCTTTGTGTATCTAAGGGAGGAGGCAAAGCAAAACCACACGTTTGAATTTACATAAATACTGGAAGGCAACATGGAAATAATACAAGTCGCTAACTGTAGGAGGGGCTGAGAGGGGGTGGGGGAGGGGAGAACCAGGCAGAAGCGGGCAAGCACTGGTCACTTTTCTGGCCCTATGAATGATTATCTAGCAAGCAAAATTAAACAGAGTCCTCATCGTTACGGATCAGGCTGACATTATCCAGACTTTTTACTCAGGAAGCTCTCGGATTTTCAGCCAGCAAAGCCACAGTGGTGCAGGAAATGGGCTGCTCCAAGCTGGCTCCTGGAGAGAGGGCCACAACCAGAGGCCATCTGCTCCTCCCCCACCCTCTGCCTTCTCCCAGCCACCAGTGTGGTAGACCAGGTGCCAGGGAAGATGCAAGACTCTGTTATGCAAGAAAACAAGCCCGCCATCCTAGAACAGGGAGACACAGAGCCTTCCTAGTCACGCTCAGGATAACCTCCAGAGGGGTTGTTCAGTCTGTGACATTTGCTATTGGAAGCTTCCAAACGGTCCAGCAAGATTCGTGCCCCTGACTGACTTGCCCTGCCAGGAGCCCTGGGGATATGGCCTGCTTCTGGAGCATGTTGCCCTGCCCCGCCTGCAAACACTGTTACTGTGTCCCCTGGGTGTGGGGGGAGGGCACTAACACAGACTAGGACGAAGCCCCACACTGGAGAGGTGTCTCCTGCCAGTGGTCCTAATCCTCACATACACAGAACTTTGACCTTTGCCCGGCTCTCACGGGCTTTGCCAAACATTCAGTAGTACCATCGAGGCACAAAACTGTATGCTCATTCCCTCTTTGCTCCTCTGAGCCATCCTTAGGGGGCCTGGAGAGGCCAGACACCATTAGAGCCTTTTAGCCAGTGTGCAGCTCGGAGAATGACTTGCCCTGGGTTAAACGTGAATCCTGAGCCGAGTGGAGTGGAATCCTGATCTCTGGACCCTGATGTAATCCTGTATCCTCTCCAGGGACCGGAGAGAGGAAGGGAGACTGCACGTTCAGCACGTAGCTTAGACCCAAGCTGTCCTCTGTCCTCTCCCTTTCGCTTCTGCTTGCTGGAGGATGGGAGAAGCAGTGAACAGGAAGACCCAGGCACCTGGGCAATAGTGTGACTGACTTAACTTCAAGGCAAAAGTCGTTTTCTATGGGCCTGACTGCTGCTGCCCAGGTGGCTACCATTAGTCCCCTTTGGGAGCTGGACATAGTTCAGGGCACCCTAAGCCAGCTTCTGGTTTGAGTGTACACTTGGACATTTCTGGCCTAGGGACAGATGTTGGGCTCAGGCTGTCCCAGAGTATCTCTGAGCCACTGTTTCTGGACAAATGCCACCCAGGAACAGTCAGCACTTCTCAGGTTTGTAGAAACACAGAGATTCTAGAGAAACAGGGCTTGTCCAACTCACAGGGAGACCTGTGAAGACACCTGAGGTGAAGGCCGTGGAGACACAAAGGGACTAGGGTCCTCCAGATGCTGGCTCTGTGGACGGCTCACCGGCGTCTCTCTGTTTATTGCCAGTCACCCTGCCAGGGCCTTTCACACACAGTGTAGGCCAAATCTGGATGCTGGGTTAACTGCCTGTTATCTGCCCAGAGAGCTTCAGGCTGAGCTGGAATCTGAACTGTGTCTAGCTGAAGCCCAAAGGTTACAACTTTCCAGAACATTCCCACAGATATGAATGGGGGTGGGGGACCAACTCAGAAGCACAGAGGAAAAGGAGAGGCGGAAGCTCAGGAAATCCTGACCATGTACACATTCTATCTGCACGGACTCGAAGCTATTTTAAGGCCAAGGCCAGGATGCAGCCCAGAATGGGTTCTTCATTTGCTTTTGTTGTTGGCTTTTAAAACACGTTTTGCGTTCGTGAGTGTGTGTGTGTGTGTGTGTGTGTGTGTGTGTGTGTGTGTGTATGTGTGTCTACATGTATACATCTACATGTAGAGGCCAGATATCGCCATTAGGAATCTTTTTCCATCTCACTCTTCCTTATTCTGTGAGACAGGGTGTCTCGCTGAACCTGGAACTTGCTGATTCCATGGACAGGTGTCTAGTAAATCCCCTGAATCCTCCTGTCTCCACCTTTCCACAGCACTACAATGACTGTTGTGTGACTCAGTGCCTAGCTTTCTACGTGGATTCTGGCAATCCAAACTCAGGTCCTTGTGTGTGTGTGTGTGCGTGTGTGTGTGTGTGTGTGTGTGTGTGTGTGTGTGTGTGTGTGTATGTGTGTGGCAGGTCCTCTTCTGACGAGTCATCTCCACAGGTCATAAGGTACATCTGGAGCCCTGATAAAAACTGTGTCCTCCTAAAATTAAGCCATTGACAAAACAAACAGGCAAACAACACCTCAGGTAGCAGAGCAAACCTGCTTCAGGTCTGGTGGCCAGAAGCCTCCTGTCCTGAGTTTTACAAAGTTCCTGGTTACCCGCTTCTTCCTGTTAATATCCTGGCTGGAGAAAGTTCCAGAAAGAGGGGGCAGTACTATGGCCAAATGGATGAAGAAGGAGGAAGGCAGGTACAGCAGACATTGGTGTAATAAATCCCTGCAGACTTGGTAGATCTGATATGACTCTGCTATGTACCCTGCCGGCCTCTCCTGCAAGGTGTAATTCATGGAAGATTCTAGACCCTGTCGACTTTGGACTGTGGGACTCCCAACTCCAACCTCTGTCAGGAAATCCTGCCCATGGAAGTTGAGCTGAGCATGCCCGCTGGCTACAATGTCACTCACAGCTCTGCCATGTTGGGAAACCTGAAGCAAATGGTTTAATTTTTCTGTGTCAGCTCCCTAATCAGAAAAGAATGTGATAACATAAGCTACCCTGTAGGACTGTGATGGGTGTGAAGAGACATGTCCTAGTGACTGATTACAACCCTGAGGTGAGTGCCGAGGCCTCGTCACTGAAGTTTTCAGACAGAACATCAAGGCTCAGAAGGGTCTTTGCCCAAGATGGCTGACTTTGGGGACAAAGAGTTTGTCCTGACTGACTCTGACGACTGTTGTCTGTGTCATCGTACGCCTGAAGCATGCCAGGCTTGAATCCTTATCCTCACTTCTGGGCAGTTTAGTGATTCAAGCATGACCTTGGCAGGAATCAGGGCACTAGGCTGTGCTCACTCCGGACACCTAGAATGGGTGCTTCCTGTTACTCATAAGCTCAGCTGATGGCCTGTGGGTGTATCCAGGGACACCAAAGAGCAGAGTTGGACAAAAGAGAGGACTTGGGATCCAGGGCCTGGCAGGAAGGGAGGGACCTGCTCCCACAGAGACATGTTTATAGTTTTGCCGTGGCCTTTGGGTTGTTTTCCAGGAAAGCATGCCCTAGTGGTGGGTGGAGGGAAGGCACAGGAGAAGAGCTCCTGCTCGGGTGCCTGGGACCCCATTTTATCTCCACAATAACCCTATGAAGGGATGATGAGTATACATTTTATAGAGTCTTCTCTATGACTTGTTCTGAGTCCTCCTCTCTATGACCCACAGCTAGGAACCGGCATGTGGCCCTCTCAGGGCTCCTGTTCCCCTCAGGGTTTCATGTCTACTCAGAGAACGGTCTTGTCCAACTTGCTCATTATCTTCGGAAAGAGAGTAAGAACCAGGAACTTTCTTTTGGTCCTTAGCAAGCTTGCTTTTGCTTCTAACAGGACCTCAGATCTGCTTTGAGCTGGCATGAGTCAGACTTCTCCGCATGTTCTCCTATCTTCCAGGTGTGTCTCTTTGGAACAGACTTGTGGCCTCAGCTGAGATCCAGATGGAGCCTCCATGGAGGTGGCCTGAGCCAGGCAGTATTGATGGGCTGAACAAGCCCCATGCTTGAGGAATTTCCTGTCATATCCACCCAGAGGAGAAGGAAAAACAGCTCTGGCTATTAAAGGAGTGAAGGGAGGTAAGAGCAAACAGGAAGGGAAGGAAGCTGCTTCTGTTGCCATGGGAACATTGGAGCAGGGGAGGGGGACTCTAAGGAAGGTGCAAACAGTGCATGCCATTGGCTCCTCTAGGCCAGTGTTGCCTAAAAGCAGACTGCCTGTTAGATGCACTGGGAGCTTTGAGAAAGCAGACTCTGAGGCCCCATCCTCCACCCTTGATTCGATGTTGGTGCTTTGTAAAATCTCCAAGGTCAGGGATAGAGAGGTAGCCCCATTTGTAAGGTGAATGCTTGCTTGCCATGAGACTATGAGGACCTGAATCCAGGCCTCAAGCAGCCACATGGAAAGCTGAGCACTTTGTAATCCCAGCACTGGGGAAGCAGAGGCAAGCAAGAGATTCACTTGCTGGCCAGCCCCGTCTGGTTGGTGGGTTCCAGGCCAGTGAGAAGTCCTGTCTCAAAGGAAAGGTAGATAGTGTTTGAGGAAAGACACTGAAGGTTGTCCTTTGACTTCCACATGCACGAACACACATGTACACATACATACATACACACGTGCACCTCTGCACATGCAAACACACACACACACACAATCTCCCAGGTGATTCCAGAATGCAGCCAAGTTTAACAATGATCCGTTTAAAGGCTTACTTTCACATACACATTGATTTACCAGAGAACCTTTGAAAATGCAGTTTCTAATTCAACAGTCCTGGAACCATGAGCAGGAACATGCATTTCTAACGGTTTTCCCATGATGCCTGTGTCTCCGGAAACACACTTTGAGAAACTAGATATTTAGCTGCACGGTTTGACATCTGAGATATAATTAAAAGGGCTGAGGCTCAGAGGTGGACACTGAAGCCCCAGGAGGCCACAATATTTGAGAAATGGCCAGCTGCAGTGTCTTCACACCATCTCTGCAGCCCTGGTGTTGAAGTGGGGGCAGTCCTGTTTCACACACAGTGACTTATGTCTGGCCAATGGGAGACCAGGTGCTCAGGTTTGAGACTATGTCACGGTTAAGGAATACCTGTACTGCCTTAGTGATGAGCCATAGGCTCCCATGGAGCCCTGGAAGACTACTTGGCCTCCATGGCATGTACGGGGTGAAACAGTCCCCTGCTTCTGGAGCCCCTCCCGCCCACCTGTTCCAGCCAGGATTGGAGTCGGCCCAGGGAAGGGGGAAGCAGAGTGTCCACCCCAGCATGGCTGAGAAAGAGACACCAGACCTCAGGAGCACGTAGCCGCCCTGTGAACTAAGCCTGGATGAGACACATGTGCCACCAGAAGCTCACAGACAAGATGGCTATGGCCACGCTCAGCTGTGGGGCTGCAGGGGCTGCCCGTTTCCAGGGCACAAGTCCTCTTTCTCCTGGCTCGAGGTCATATTCTGGCAAAGTCAAGGTGACCAGTTCAGTTCAAATGACCTTTCTTCTCATGGCTCAGGTGCCAACCATGGGCGAGGCTTCTTTGGGTGACCTTTTACCCACCCAGCTGATATCCTCCTGGTGCACAGCCAGGCCAGGCAGGCAGCACAGTGACAGGTCTGGTCACACCATAGGAGCTGGCTCGGGTAAAGACTTGGCAGTCACAGCAGTATTCCAGACAAACTGAGGAGCAGGTGGCTTCGCTAACCTGGTGTGGGGCTCAGTGGTTCCTGCCAAGTCCCACTTGGTCCCCAAGCCACCTACCCTGGGCTGTGTTAAGGAGACTGTTGGTCCATTGGTAGGTCCCTAGAAAATACCCCATTGACAAATGTGGATTTTAAGGCTCAAGAAAGGGAGGAAGAAGAGGCTGTGGGGTGACGCATTTCAGACCTGTCTTTTTTGTGCTAATTGCTTACTGTAGCTGCTGGAGAAAATTCCTGCAAATGGAGGTGGGTTGTTATTTTAGCCACGCTGATCACTTAGATGCTGAAAAACAAACGGAACATGTCTGTGGAGCCTTTGACGCTTGCCTTAACCCTGCACATTTGCCCTTAGCCCCAGGGAGACGAGTGTGCCAAGTTACAGTACTCTGACCCATGGCAGGTCATGGAGAAGCCGGCTGTGGTGGCAGCAGACAGGTAGCTGGTCCCCAAAGAGTGACCACCCTGTATTCTGTTCTTGTTCAGAAGGTGTCATCCCCATTTATGTCATAAACTCCCATTAGCCTGTCCTGGGCCGGTGACACAGCAAATCCCCAGGGGATGTTTACACTGGGAGATCATCCTGTCACCAAGCAGGTAAGCAGGGTCGATTTAGGGGGAACAACTTGAAGGTAACAGTGGCTTTACAGCCACATATCTTGTCTACACTATTTTTTTGGCTAAGTGAACTTCGCCTTGGAATTGTTTAACTTCTCTGTGCCTTAGTTTCCCTGTGGGAGTAATAATAGTAGCAGGTCCTAGGATGGCTGTGAGGACTGATGGGTTAATGTGACGGAAATAGTTAAAACAAGCCCTGTCCTCTGTAAGCGTGTCACCCTGCCTCACACCAGAGGAAACTGGGCTTGGAGCTTAATGGCAGCTGCTGCATCCTCTGGCTCTTGTCTCTTCCACTTGTCTGTGGTCCCAGGGAAAGCACGTGCCAGTGCCCTAAGGTTGTGTTCTCATCTTTGGCCCCAAGTTCAGTTCAATCTCTTTGCTTACTGTACATTAAACCTACCCCACCCTACCCCCCTGGACTTGCTCCCTGGCCACATGTCTGCCCCTGATGACCTGGCAGCTTTACACACCAACACTTTGTTTTATAACAAATTCATATCTCAACCCAGCTTCTCTCCAAACCCCAGCTGGGCTTTCTCAACAATCTCTTTGGTTGCAAACTACCTTTAACTTGGGTGTTTTAAAACTGGCTTCTGTTCTGTCTTCTCCAATTTCTGTCATAGAAAGCTTTCTCCAGCCTCAGGATGCCTCAGGGTAATACAGTTCTGAGTGGTCCCTGGTCTTTCTTGGCTCACATTCCCACCTGGGTAGCCCATTGGGTTTGCTTGTAGCTGGCCTGTGATTGGCAACACTTTATTCTGATGATTTGTTAAATTTAAGATGATGTTAAAAAACAAAAACAAAAACAAAAACCCAATACATGCCCAGAAGAAACCATACTTTAAAATTTGAATTTAAACTTTTTCCTGGACTAGCTATAATATGGCATCAAGGGCTCTCTCTCACAATGCTGGCCAGCAGGTGGAAGTTCCCTGAAAGCCAGATGATCATGAGGAGGGGAACCAGTGTTTCCCAGTAGAGTGTGTTGTGAGTTAGGATGGTCTGAAGGTCAAGGGTATAATTTGCATTTTGGGTGTGAGATATTTCCAATATACAATGGTTTTGTTGCAAGTCAAGACTCCACCCTATCACCCTCACCCAGGTCCCATGTTCTCTTGCTTGTGGTTGCTTCAAATCAATACATCATTGCTTAGCTAGGGCTGTCCAGTGTTTCCATTCTTAATCAGAGAAAAGCTGAATTCTGTCACTAGCCCTCAAGGCCCTGCAACGCCTGTCTCATTTCTGACCCCCACACTTTGTCACTGCCTCTCATCCCCCCCCCCCCCCCCCGCTTCTCCTGGGACTCCAGGGCTTTTGCATATCATGTTCCCTTTTTCTGGATTCTCCTCCCCAGTCTTTAGGTGTCTCCTCCATTCTCTCTGGTGTTCCCTGGCCTCAACAAAACCTACAGCCAGCTGGATGCCTGAGAATCCTTTTGTTTTGTTTTGTTTTTCATTTTTTATAAGTTTATTTATTTATTTATTCACTTTATATCCCAATCATAGCTCCCTCCCTCCCCTCCTCTGGGTCCTGCTCTCCCACTCCCTTCCCCCATCTCCCTTTCTTCTCAGAAAAGGGGAGCCTGTACCCTGTACTATACTACCTCAGCACATTGAGTCACATCAGGACTGAGAAATTCCTCTTCCATGAGGGCAGGCACCACAGCCCTGTTAGGGGGAAGTGATCAGAAAAGCAGGCATCAAAGTCCATGCCAGACAACCCTCCACTCTGCCTGCTGGGGGACCCACATGATGACCCAGCTGCCCATCAGTTACATATGTGTAGGGGGCTTAGGTATAGTTCATGCATGCTCTTTGATTGGTGCTTCAGTCTCTGTGAGCCCCCACGGGCCTAAGTTAGTTGTCTCTGTTGGTCTTCTTGTGGAGTTCTTGTGCCCTCTGTGTCTTTCTGTCCTTCCCCCCATTTTTCTGTCTTCTGAGAACCTCCATGCAGCAGAGGATCTAAACAGATGCTGAGACTCACCACCACACATTAGGTGCAACTCGGGGTATCTTCTGGAAGCCCTTCTTATCTGTGTTATCTCTTTGGGGTTTATCCCTTAACTCTCATGCTCCAGCCCACAGAATGGTAGCTGGACAGAGGCAAGGACAGAGATCTTGGCCCAGGAACACTGCTCCATCCCCAGCCCCCAGAAAGGTGCATTGAAAACACATTCAACAGCAGGTGCTGAATGAGTGAGTGGACCTAAAGACTGAGTGGACTGACACAGTGCCTGTGAGGACTGCACAAGACAGGCCCAGGGACTGATTGTCCTGACTGTCAGTCAGTGTTTCCGCTGTTCCATGTGCTGCCAGTCTGAGCTCCTTTCAATGGGTCTGAAAATATTCTTGCTAAGCAGTAACTACAGTTTAAGTGTGCTTTTAACAGGAAGACTCTGGGTGTGCCCAACACACACACACACACACACACACACACACACACACACACACACTACTGAGCATACTGAGTCAGAAGATCCAAGGGGTGGCCTTGAGCAGATAGGAAACCATACTAAAGTCAGAAAGGAGCCTGAGAATTTTGAGCAAGGGCATATTAGACGCCAAGATGTTAAGGAAGCTGAGCCACCACCCTGCTGAGGACACTGGCTCTGCCTCCACCTCCACCAGCTCACGTGGAGCAAGGTGCAGGTTAGGAAAATGGCCAGAACTGGAGGACCAGCCCTCCAGAAAAGGGCTGCTGGCAGTCAGTATGTACCCACAACTGCTCTACAGAGCTCCTCTTCCCAGGGCAAGTCTACAGACTGACGCGTGAGTTTTACCATCTGTCTCCAGTAATTCTGAGTCCTATCAATCAGTCCCTCCCAGGGTTGTTCAATAATAACTCTTTCAAAAGTGCTCGAATGCCTGTTCACAAGTGCATTTGAATGCCTAGTCACAAGTGCATTTGTTAGTCAGTGAATGGCTTACTACACTGAGGCATGTGGGAGGGAGATGGGGAGCAAAGCTGTTCTTTCTCCCAGAAGCCTGTGGGTATGAGACACTGTCAAGGCCATTAAAGAAGTCTGGAGCAGGGAGGTCTCCAGCGGGGCCCCTGTGTTTGAACAAAGTCTACCCCGAGGCCCCTGCTCCCTCATGACAGGCCACCCCTCTTCTGTCTCCCAGGGAGTGTCCATCCAATTTCTTCTTCAAACATACATATTTTGTCTTCTTCTCTCACCTATCTTTTCCCTACACATGACTTCCCTGCAAACTATCATAGGTTCACCACATCTGAGGACATGGCTCAGTGGGTAAGAATGCTTACTAAGGACCTGAGCTCAGGGAATCCCCGCAAACTATCATAGGTTCACCACATCTGAGGACATGGCTCAGTGGGTAAGAATACTTGCTAAGGACCTGAGCTCAGATTCCCATCACTCACATTTCTAAAAAAGAAAGAAAGAAAGAAAGACAACCCAGATTTAGTCATGTATTGCTGTGGCTGTAACTCCAGAGCAGGTGGGAGGGCTTAGGGAAGGAGGCTGATGGCGCTGACTGAAGGGTTACTGGGGTCACTGGCTAACCGGAAAAATGAACAGCCAACAGTGATCTCCAGGCTCAGTGAGACTAAGGAGGGGTAATAAAGCAGGACACTAGAACCCTCCTCTGGCCCTCGCAGATGAACACACACATGGGCATATTCGACACCCCACTCCTCACATGCACACACCACACAAATGCAAATGAAATGAAATAAAGAAATTCGCCCCCAAAGACAAAGAACAGAACCAGAGTGAAAGATGAGACTCATTTCAAACATGTCCCAGCAAAGGGGAAAGGCCACCGATGATAATGAAATGATTCTTGCTGCCATGACAACCGCAATCACTCAGCTGCAGTGCCATGGGTTTGCAGCCAATAATATCAATGGGATGCTTATTTCTCTGGCATGACTAGCATTCCTGAAAAGGAAGAAGCTACAGAGTCTTGGGGGCTCTCATTACCAGCCAGAAGTCTAGGCAGAAGCTGGTCTTCCTTTACCCCAGACTGTCATCAGCTGTGATACCCCTTTCAGCTCTGTCTTGTGTCTAACTCTTTATCTTTAGTAACAAGTTTGGATAGGACCATTGGGACTAACTGGGACCCAGCTAAGAAGGTTCAGTGGAATGCTAGGGAACTAGACCTCTGCCTCTAGGGAAGGACAGAGCCAAGGTCAGCACCAGGTTCCTGGGCCTGGGGGAGGGTATGTTCCCTGTAAACACATTAGCCAAGTCATGTGGGAGGGTGAGAAGAGGGCTGGAGCTGAACCGCAAATCACAAAACTGTGATCAAGCAGGGCAGGGAGGGAAGCCTTCTGGTGTGGTCAACCTTTTGACTTTGCACAACATCATCAGGCTGGCAAAGCACTTGCTGCACAAGCCCAGTGACCTTAGCTAAGCCCTTGGGACCAACAAAGAGATGGAAGGAGAGAACCAGCTCCACAAAGGTGTGCTCTGGTCTCCACATGTGGAGCCCTGTGGCGCACACATGAGTGAACACCTGCACACAACAATGACCAACATTTTAAAAATAAGCAAAGTAAAAAAGGAATGTTATCCTCATGATGTTATCCTCAAGAGACTCATACTTGAGAATAATGCAATTCAATTACAAAAAAATTTTCAAAAGTTGCCCTATGGACAGAGGCATGAGTGTTCTGTTCGAGATCCCCACATGCTGCACATGGCCTGGGCTACTTTTGAGAGAAACTGGCCACCCAGAGAAACTGTCTCTTCTTCTAAAGTACTGTGGGCAGGAGCTGGCAGCATATTTTCCCTCAGATCGGGATGGCTGATGTCCCCATAGAAGGTCCCATCTCCATTTCTTTCTGGGTGTTAAGGTGACAAAGAAAGATGAAGAGGAATGACGGAGAACTGCCGTCCACTGGGTCTGCCCTTCTCTCACTGTGCAGCGTCTGAGGCTCTCTGCATTTCATTAACAACATTACTGCATATGTGAGGTGTGGGAGTACTAAAATGATGCCTGACAGACAATAGCTGTCACCAAGTGCTCTTATAGAAGATGGATTTCATCGACAGGCCAGTGGCACAATGGATAGAAGACAATTTGGTTGCCAGAGCCCACATTGGGTGGCTCACAACTGCCTGCTACTCCACCTCCAGAGGGCCCGAGGCCTGCATCATGTACACACATACACATAAATAGAAATCAAAATAAGTCTTAAAGGAGAGAGACCCCACCGTATCTCTGGTCACACTGGCAAACAGAGCCTGGTCCACAATAAGGTGGGCATTGGTGAGTCAGGGCCTGAAACAGCTCAATGAAGGCTGAGGCCAGATTTGCATGGAATCAAAGAAAGTGGCTTGCCTTCCAGGATTGTTCCTCCCAGCTCACTGGCATTATTCAGAAGGAAAAAATGAAACAAAGGCCGAATTTATTCACAGAGAGCTTCAAAGTCCACACATCAAGGATATAGATCAAAACGTCAAGAGACAGTTCTGACCTAACGTTTTATATTAAAAAAAAAACACACAAGAAAAAGATGAACTATCCAACAAGAATAAATTCACTTTTATTTCCACTCAAATGCCTCAAAGCAAAAAGTCTAAGGATCTGGGTTCTTCCCCTGCTGCTGTTAGGCAGGCTGGGCCTCCCATTTTCCCTTGTGATCCTCCATCTTTCCCTAAGAGTCATTTTCCACAGTGATGGAGGTTGGCACCACACTTATCAGATAACAGTTGCCATGGAGTATTTATTGCACCAAGACAAAGTTGAACATTTACATCCAAGTAGCTCACAGATTTACCATACCATCACATGGATCCAAAAACTGGCTTTAAAACAAATGCTATTGGGAAAGTTTGGGAGGTTCCTTGAAATTGCATGTATGTACCTACCAGATGGCCAGTCACTCCATCCCTAGGTATTTATCCAAGAAAACAGAAAACATATGCCCGTATGAAAACTTTTCCATGAATGCATATGGCCACTTATTTGTAATTGCCCTAAACTGGAAACCATCCTCCTGGCAATCCTCCTGCCTCAGCCTCCTGAATGCTGAGATTATAGGTGTGTGTTATCATACCTGGCTCATTTTAACACCATTACTGCCAACACTCACACACACACGCACGCGCACGACTATCTCTTGTTTGTTTTTCTTTAAGATGAGCTAGATATCTAGTCATATCTTACCTCTACTGTGATCCTCCAACTTCAGACTTTTATTTTAAAACAAGATTTTTATTTATGCGTACATGTGTGTTTGTGTGTGTGTGTGTGTGTCCGTGTCTGCGTATTTGTGTGCCTATGTGTCTGTGTGAGTGGTTGCCACCCTGTGTTTATGGACACCCTGAGGAAGCCGAAGAAGGTGCCAGATCCCCTGGAGCTGAAGTTACAGGCAGTTGTGAGCCACCCAATGTGAGTGCTGGGAACAAAATTCAGGTCCTCCGGAAGAGCAGAAAGTGTTCTTAATGGCTGAACCATTACTCCAGCCCCATATGACTATTTTTTTAAAAAACTTGTAAACATGGGGATCAGACTCAGGGCCTCATGTTTGCAAGGCAAATACTTATGACTGAAGTGAGATCCACATCTTGGTAAAAAAGTAGACATGTAGGTTTATGATGCACTTAGACAGACATGACCAGCTAGAAGCCTCCCCACACCAAAGTGCCAAGAGTGTAAGACAAAGACATGATGCTGAAAACTGCCTGACAAGAGCCTGTCAGTCACTGTGGCTTACACTTGCACCTAGAAGATTGAAGGAGCAGGGGATCGTCATGAGCTTGAAGCTTGTCAGGGTTACAGGGTGAAACCTTGTTTCCAAGAACAGAACTCCAGGCCAAAGATTCTAGAGGGTACTGGCTCTTTTGTGAATACGAACTCATCAGAATACCATCATGGTTCTCAAGAGAAATTCCAAAGGTCAGGAGATGAGGAAGTGATGCATTTCTGCCAACCTTGATTACTATATATAGCAAAGTTGTTCTTTCACATTGAAGGGGAAATAAAGACTTCCAAAATAAGCAAGAAACTCTTCAGAAGATTCTTAAAGGAACCTTACACAAAGAGGTGACAATAAACACAAGAGCACAGGAAAGAAGATATCCCACTAGAGGGGTGGATAAACAAATGAGACTAGGGAACAATCGAACCATTACAAAGCATCAAAACAAGAAGAACTGGCACCTACTTTTCAGTTATAAGTAAGTATAGTCTTATAGATAATTATAACTAAATGATGGTCTTAATTCTCCAATTAAAGTACAGATTAGCTGACTGTATTTTAAAAAAGTAATGACGAAGGAGAGATGGCTCAGTAGTTAAGAGCACTTGCCGCTCTTCCAGGGGACCTGGGTTCAACTCACAGCACCCACATGGCAGCTCACAACTGTCTGTAACTTCAGTCCCAAGGGATCCAATGTTCCCTTCTTGCCTCTGTAGCCACAGGTGCACATGAGGTGCACAGAGACACACACACAGACAAAACATCCATATACATAGAATAAATATAATTTTTTAAAAACAGATACCTACAAGAAACATGTCTTAGCAGCAAAAATTCACAGAGACTCAAAGTGGAAAAATGGGAAGTAATGGTCTGAGAAAATGGACCCCAGAGATAACCAGGGTGTGTTAGTACTTACCTGCTGCTGTGATAAAACACCGTGATCTGACACAGCTTGTGGAAGGAAGAATTTATTTGGTCTTGAAGTCACAGAGAGTTAAGAGTCCGTTATGGTGGGGCGGGGGGAGGCATGTCAACAATGGCAGATATGCTGGCAAGAACAGGAAGCAAACAGCTCACATATTCAAATGCAAGCAAGAATCATAGAAAGCAAACTGGATATGTAAGACCATAAACACTCAGAGCCCCCCGCCCCTATGACAGACTTCCTAGAGCAAGGCCACACCTCTTAAGCCTCCCCAAATAATGCCACCAACTGTGAACCAACTGTTAAATATCTGAGTCTATGGGGACATTCTCATTCAAACCACTGCACAGAACTCACACAATCTGCCAATGTCAACTTCAAGTTAAAATTAGAGGAGACAGTGAAGATTGGTGTACATTGCTGAGGGAAGCAGTATATTAAGAAGCTAAAACAATTGTAAACATATATACAATAAATGTCAATGTACTTGGTTCCATGAATCAAATGCCACTATGGATAAAAGAACAGATAAATCCTGACACAATAATAAGGTGACTTCAATGTCCCATTCCCATTATTAGATGAACCATCCATCCCAACTACTTAAAACTCAACCTCAGTAAAAATCCCACTATAGGTTAAACTGACTTAAGATGTATCTGGAGAACGTTCTATCCAACAACTACAGATTATACTTTTTTAGCAGCTTATAGAATTTGGCCAAAATGGATCATAATATATGTGATAAGGCAAGTCTTACAAAATAAGAAAAAAGTTGGATTTTTTTTCATCTTATCAGAGAATAATGGAATGAAACCACAAATCAACTGCAAGAGAGGGTCTACAAGAATGTAGAGATTGAGCAATACACTTTTGTTTAAGTGTGAATTAATAGGGGGAACTTTTTAAAAATTCTTGGAATCAAATGAAAGTTAAGGCACAACATAACAGCATCTATGGGATGCTACAAAGGCAGTTCTATGAAAAAAGTTTACAGTTACCAGAGGCTACATTAAAAAGTCATAGAAGTCTCAGATAAATAACCTAATGATGCATCTTAAGGTCTTGGGTAGAGAAGAACAAGAAAAACACTAAGCCAGTAGCAGAAATAAAAAGACCGGAGCTGAAATTAATTATATAGAATCTAAACAAATAACACAAAGGACCAATGAAACAAAAAGTTGGTTCTTTGAAATGATTAGCAAGTCTACAGCCACACCACCCTGAACACACCTGATCTCATCTACAATGACTAACAAGATAGACAACTGTTAGTCAAACTAATCAAACAGAAGAAAAGGTGCAAATCCATAGACAGAAGGCCAAAAAAGAGGATATCAGAACAGATACCACTGAAATCCAAGGAACCACTAGGAATTATTTTTGAAACTTATACTTCCCTAAATTGACAAACATAGAAAAAATAAAAATGCTTCTAGACATGTATGATGTAGAAAAACTGGACCAAGGAAATACTAAAACAATGCAGATCAATAATAAGTAATGAAATTAATTGTTGTCAATTTGATGGGATCTAGCCTCTCCTAGGAGACGAGCCTCCAGACACTTCTATGAAGGACTATCTAAGTTAGGCAACCCCCTGGGCATGCCTGTGTGGGTTTTCTTGATCAGAGTAATTGAAGCAGGAAGACCTGCCCTCTGCGGGTGGCACCATTCCCTGGGTTGAGATCCTGGACTGCAAGAGAAGGAGTAAGGAAGCTGACTACAGGCTTTCAGTCACCACTCCATTCCCTGATTGTGGATGTGTTGCAACCGGCTGCTTCAAGCTCCTATAACTGACTTTGCCTTTCATGGTGGACTGCACACTTGAACCCAAAATAACCCTCCCTCTCTTAAGTTGCTTTATCAGGGAATTTCATCACAGCAACAGCAAAAGAAACTAAGACAGCTCCTGACTCCCCCCCCCCAAAAAAAAGTTCAAGACCCAAGAGTCTAAGTACTGAATCTTACCAGATCTTCAGACCAGCTAATGACAATGTCCCTCAAAGCACTCTGTAGACTGAAAGTGAAGGGAGGGTTCCTTGGGGAACATGGACATAGCCAAAGTGTGTAATAGAGGCTTCTGTGTTTATAAGGGTATTGCTTTACTAACGGGATAAATTAGTCTAAATTAAGAATGATCTGGATCTGTGTAACAAGGTTGAAAAAGTAAATGTTGGAAATACCAAGGTAAAGTAATTACTGTGTGCAGAGACAGAGCTCCATACTCTTGGGAGATGGGAGTGTGTGTGCGTGTGTGCCCATGTATGTATGTGTGTGTGCACTTGTGTGTGCGTGTGTGTGCGTGTGTGCCTATGTATGT